>CM068831.1:119350967-119783467 GCA_028554795.2 Sinohyriopsis cumingii
ATCCATTCTTATTTGTATTGCTTTTCCTGTCTTGATTATTATATTTACCTTTCGAAGCGACTTAGAATGGAAAGTGCTCAGGCTAGTGAGAAACTAGTTTAACATTGTTAGTTTGTCATTTTGTTTGCATTCATCTTAATCAGTCCCTGAGAAACAAACTCGAACGCATGCTATTCAATACGTCGTTGATATAATTCTTGGTATGTCAGTTTTCCTAACATTTCATAATGTGTATCTACCACATCTATCTCTCTCTCCCTCCCTCTCTCTCTCTCTCTATATATATATAAACAGGTGTGCTTCTCACTTCTTTCTGAATGCCTATCGGTCCTTTGTATAAACAATAAGAGGCATTATCTTTAGTATGGAAGCTAAATGACACCATAAATATATAAAGCGGTAACGCCAATATCAAATGATTTTATACCGACGCATGTAACGATTTACAAGATTTGTTTATCATAGCAATTTCAATGACTGACCATTCTAACACATAACACATTTATCCTGTAATTATATTGTGATACATAGAGTATGCGCATTTGGTTATAGCGCCCCGTTTTAAGGAATTCTTAGATTTGTGTGATTACTTGAATGATTATTGGATTTCGGGGCAATGGAAATTTTCCTAGCCCGAAATAATTAGCCAGTTATTAGTAGCAAATGTCACCGACTGAAGTAGTACTGAGTTTCCATGATGCCATGGTTGACTAGTAGTGAATTCAGGCCAAACCCGAATTAATTTCCCTGTCGTAAGATAGTCCATATTAAAATCTAGTGGTGTACATTGGTGATGTGACTGCAATGGCAGTATTTACGGTAGAAAACCGGTAAATTACACAAAGGAAAAAACACGAAGGGACTTGGCAGATACCGTTTATGTCGCCATGGGGGCAAATGTGGTGCAGTTATATTTGCAAAATGTGCCTGGCAGGCATACATTGACTCGCCTAAGGTGGCGGAGTTAGTTCCCATTGTTAGGGGATACTCCTATATTTTCTAAGGCGTTTACGGATGGTGGTACGGAAACGTGATGAAGATAAACATTGCAGATGTGCGGTTGATATATATTTGGCAGGTTGTTTTATCTATGTTCTTGCGTTAATTGCAGTAAAATTTAGGCATAGAATGGACACGTCGGGCTTTCTAATTTACAACTGAATGGAAGTATGGAAGTCTTTGGAAAGTTGGGGTAAACTTATGATCTCGAGCGAGAATCGCGCCAGGGTTTGACGACCGCACGGTCAAGTAAATACCCCTGTGCCTCTGACAGTATAGTTCATCTTTAAAATCTTACTAATTTTGTCCTTGCAAAGAATAATATAATTTGTGTTTATGTTTGCACCGGTACAAGGAAATTCCAGTCAGGATAATACATAATATGTCTCCCCACTAAGTTTACACATAGTGTAACCCCGCGACTGTAATTTCCTGTCTTGGTACAAACACCAATATGTATCATTTCTCTCACACATCATTTTCCAATGAAATTAAAATAACCCTGCAATTTTGCAAAATAGTTAACAGATTCAATACATACAATATTAATCAGGTAAGATTATTGACTATCTCTTTTTATACAGGTGATCAGGTCTTATATTGTTTTATGGAAATCGGAATGCTCATCTCATTAGGACCTAGCTGAACGTTTCCGCTCTTAGATAAAAAAACCTACAAGTTATATTTGTCATGTACTGCAAGATTTGTACAATGAACGTCTTGAAACATGTGCTATTATATATAAACGCCCATTAATGTGAAGATGAGAAAAGCAGTCGACTCTAAGTACGTAAGTTCTATCCATCATCAAATATGAAGAGAAAATCATTTGTCATTATTACTTTTTTCACATTTATTTGATGGATGTTTTATGAAAACAACAACACATAATTAATATATTGCAAAAAAGTTAACTTCCAACCGTCGTTAAATTCTAATGTGGAAAAAGTTATACAATAGCCAAATGTGGAAAGTATTGTTGTTACTATTGCAATGGAATACACTACATTGAAATCTTGTGAAATAGAGTGAGGACTGATGAATGAACCACTTCGATTCCATGTGTTTTCCTTTGCAATTGCATTAATATGGTTGATTCAACTGGGGCAGATCGGAGGTAATTGGCAACGTTTGAGGAAGGCAGGTCTAACATTATATTTTTCTGGTCGTTACCGGCTTTGTAGTACCTCTTGAGACATGTTGTGTTTTTGTAGCCAGTGATGTCTGTAACCTGTGTGTCTGCAACACTGTTTTTGTTAGTTTCTATAGTTCGTTCCACAAAGTATCCTGAATTGTTTCCTCTTTGTAACTCAGAAAACTTCAGGTCAACGTCATTATATGTAGTAAAATGTACCTAATTCGTTCGTTTTAAGTTCATTCTTCGTTCGAACGAACTAGGTACGTTTTGCTACATTTATCGACGCTAAACTGAAAATATACCGAGTTTCAAATAGGACAAATTCGCGATGCTGTGTGAATGGTACTATAGCATAATACGAAATAGCTCGACGTCGTCTTGGCATGTTTTTCTCTCTAAAAATGCCTTGTACGATGTGTTATGAGAGTTGGAAAGACCTAAAGTTGCTTTATAAGTGAATATTTTTTTTTTTTTTTTATATATCTGTTGGTGTTTCTTGGTTTATAACAACTCCGTCAGACACAGCAGAAGGACAGTAAATTTAGCAAATTAGGTAGCTATCTCTGTCGCACGGGTGAGTAAATGTGCGTATCAAAGACGATAAACGTCACCCAGTAATGTGATGTTCTTTAAATGACAATTAATCGTGCACGACTTTGTCTCCTTATGAAAGTTAATTGTACAAGCTGTATCTGACATATGTTTGCAATTTACGTTATCTGTCCCTTGGGAAAAAATATACCCATCTCTCCAGCATGGCAACGAAAGCTAACTATGGTTGGTAAAAAAGGTCGGCTCTGCTTTCTTCATATCTTTACAACAGTTAACCAGATTTTGCAATTTACGTTATCTGTCCCTTGGGAAAAATATACCCATCTCTCCAGCATTGGCAACGAAAGCTAACTATGGTTGGTAAAAAAAAAAGTTTGGCTCTGTTTTCTTTACAACAGTTAACCAGATTTTGTTTCCCACACTATGATGATCATTGCTGTATTCGGGAGATTGAGATACCAGCCCCATTTATCTAAAATCATCCCATTTTTATATAATATTACGGCCATCTGGTCTTAAACGAAATAACATAAAAGAGTGAAAACCAAATGGTTTTGTAAAATTCAAGACATAATTTATGTAAATAGAACTTACAGCATTGTGAGTTAAAATCCCAAATAGTTATATCACACGGTCAAACGTCTGGATCAGTGCATCCCATAGTGTGGTGCTCTTATCACCGGTGGTATGCGAAAAGGGCTCAAAGGGTACGCGGCAGACAATACATCACCAAAAACTCTCACTAACATAAGCAAAACAACAAAAAAAAAAATAAAACAACACAAACATTAGGCAAATGGGAGAATGGGTTTGCCAATACGACCGATGTCTCAAAAGCGGTACGATGATCTTGTAAGTTTGGGAAACACTAGTATAGAATATTAAGAATAAATTATAATGATCATCAGATTGAATTTCGATATTTAATCAACTGAGGTGCCAAAGGTCTGGAATAGTGCTGAAGCACTGCCAGTCATGATGTATTATAATTATAACCCAAAATGTCCTTCAATCAAGTCACAATAATTCCAAAACAGTGACTTAGTCCTAAATATCTGAACACTTTGTAATTAATATGATTAATTTAAATTAGATACATTAAATCCTCTCAACTAAAGGAACCACTCCTCTAGACAGGTAATAAGATCAGGAATGAGTAGTTATGTTAATCACAAACTTTATATAAGTAAACTACTGCGAGGATATATCCAGATTAGGGTCAAAGGTTCATTTTCCCATCGAGTTCATAAACAATGTCACTTGTAGAACATGCATAGTTTTAAAGCAACAACTAAACCGTAACATGTTTACCTCCAAGTATTAATGGACTTAAATATAAACCAAAATCATGGACAAGAATTAGTTACGTAATGTTGTTTAGAAAGGAACCACGAAACATATGATTAATCATATAGTCCATGTATTGGTGACTGTGGTCTACCACACACTATATATATATATATATATATATATATATATATATATATATATATATATATATAACATTTATAATCTAGGAATTGTGTGGATAATCCATCGAATCTGCATTGTCTATATTAAACACTACAATTCCAGTGTGTATATCATGAACATATACACTTTTAGAGAAGTTAATAGAACATAAAATTAGGCCCGTACCTTCAAATCAAGCGCTTCTTCCGGCAATAGCCTGATTTTTTCTTGGTGAACAAAACCAAATGCGTACCATCAAAACAAATCAGCAGTGCTCCAGTTTTTACATTTACTTGATATGGTCAGTCATATCTCATTTACTCTCCGCATATCTATAGCCGATCTCAAAAGAACGGAGGGAAAGCTGAGTCTTGGAGAGAGTAAAATACAAATATGTACCATATATTGCACAAATATTTACACCAGTGTAAATACAGTTTCCCAAACATTTACAGCAAGAAAGCGCTACCTCAGGAGCATAAACAACTTACGTCCACAAAACAGACACTAATTACAAAAGCCTAGAGACATTTTTGACTCTTACATGTATAAATGACAGGAAGGTATCTTGAAACAAGTGAATACATAGCAGAAAGAAAGAAGAAAACGTTGAAAAACAGTATTAAAATAGGTTAACTTTATGTATATTATGTGCTGCAGTCAGCCCAATGAAGTTGCGTAACAAAAAAATAGTGTATCGTGCCCATCGCACACAGAATCAAATTAGCTTAATCTGATTTATGCTTGTGGACAAATAACGGAAAACGTATTAAAATACGTGAACGTCATATATAAAATTTCCTGAAGAAATTATATAGGCCTACCGGTAAAGCTATGCATCGAAGTAATAAAGAATTCATATCAAGAGAATGATGTGGCAGAATGATGATTAAGAGGTAAATTAATAATAATAATGATGATGATGATGATAATAATAATAATAATAATAATAATAATAATAATAATAATAATAAAGCCATGATAAGAGTTACATAATAACTATTAGGGTGAATCTCAAAGCAAAATCTGCACACGTCTGATAAAAAAACTGATGTAAAGATGCTTTATTTTAATAAGATTACGTTGTAAATGGTTTCATTTAGAACCATTTTGCCATGAGTTTTATTTATGTTCCCTTGTGTATGCATTTTGTATTGGTGCACTCCAGGATGGATTCAATCGGCAGCATCTCTAGGGAACCGAATGAATACCCAGTCGAATTGAAGTGATTGCGTAGCTTTCCTTTGATTTTGTATCAGTGTTGTTCTTGTATTTATTCATTCGCTTTCTGAAGATACAATTTTGTTTCTTCATCAGCAGTTCTAAGAGATAGCAAACCTAACTTCTGTGCGGTTTGGTATCTTGATAAATACAGGGAACATATTCTAAAGTTTAGGTCTAACAAAGGAGTAAATTGACTGACACTATTGCTTCGCCCCTAACAAACGTTGAGTAAATATCATCCCTCTGCGAACTCCTCCTCATAAATGTCATGCATCACCTTTCCCATAATACGGAAAGGAATAAGATTCATGGAAAGAAAGATGAAAGCGCTGCAAGTGATTTATGGAATGACCGTCGAAACCTTTGGCAAATACATAAATCATAAATGTGTCATACATGCAATAAGCTTATTTATAATAAATGGTTGCATGATTAACATAGAATAAGGACTGGTGAAGACATTTCATACTGAGGTGATCCAAACAAGCATGGTCAGAGAGAGGAAAACTTATGTCTTGAGACTAATGTTTATCTTTATATTAATCATTTACAATTTGATAGCCTCACGTTATTTGTCTGTCTGTCTGTCTACCTGTCCATCCATCCATTAGATCCATATATCATTTTTTTAAAAATAAGCTCCACACATTCATTATCGTTTGGTTATTCGTTGGAAATGCATGCTGTGATTGGTTAAATTTGAAAATGTTATCGTTTTCTTTTATCCGTTGCTGGAAAGTGCGCACCAGCCACATACATCCACTGTTGGACGTTGTCTTGCCAAATTCCTTCTTCATTCCAGCATACTATAAACAAATGGCTCATTCACGAAACTATGCTTCAGTAAGGTTGGAAACTTTACAAATAGACGAGGCATAACATTTACAATTACTCATAGATACCAGCATAGAATGTACATGGACACCAGCCTGATTAATATCAAGCAATGTTTGTAATCTCGAGCTCTTTCGTTTGCAAGAAAGTTAGACTTATATCGCCATCGTAAGAGCTCAGCATGCGCTGAAATCAAGAACTCCTTGCTAAAAGATCGGACAATTTTAAAAATTAAGGGGTTCTTAGCAGTCCAACGGTGAAACATTAAACAATTACTGACATGTATCAAGCTTTGAACTGATATTTAAAAAACGAATTTCATAGCGCATTACATTTTTGTCAGAAAATCCCTTAATAGGTAAACAATATCTGATCATCTTAGATACATGTCCCATTAGACAAAATTAACATCACATGAATTTATAAATCTATGTCGTCATTACGTTTAGATCCACAAAAACATCCTGAAATGAAACTCATTCGGATATTACTCGAATCATATTTCAAGAAATATGACAGTTACCTTATTCAACAAATGAAGCTACAACTGCCTCGAAACCTCATCCAAAATATTTTTTTCAGTTGATTATTGTGATATTCATATCATGTATATTTAAGTCAAGTTTGTTTGCTTTTTATGATTTTATGTCCTCTACCTATGTATTTTGTACTTGACTTTGTCCACAATCAAGTTAATACTGTACCTGATCAGTGACTTTCATTTTGCAAACATCATAGCACATAGCTAATATTTCTCTATCAATGTGGATTGAATATTTAGATCGTTATTAAAAGCAAACGTATTTACTTACAACTGAGTTAATGATACAGTCTTGGATTAACGTAGAAAAATCCAGATTGGAAATTTCCTATTAGGTTGACATAGTATTTTCAGAAAATCGTAATTGTGACCTTGGTCAAGTAAAACGGTACATAATATTATTTACCTAAGAATTATGTTTTTACGCGTTAACACCCAACCAAAGCATACTCATTCTTTTTGATGCGTTCACTCATAAGCTGGTTGGATTTATTAATTTAAATACAATGGCTTACTGAGATGAATATATTCTTTGTTCTCAAGTACTTAAGGAGAAACATTTTTCTTGAAGAAATTTGCTTGTATTTGCTTTCATTTGATATGAATACATTCTAAAATCAAGACGGAATTTCAGATCCACTTTAATATTTCTGATCATAGTGTACGTATGATACACTAACGCACCCACAATTTCCCCTGTTTAGACTACTTTCGATTTCCGGTTTACATTATACGAAGTTATATGGTCATAAATTGAAAACACCGGCGATATACTATAAAACTTTAATCACGTTATAGGAATGATGAAGACCATGGAAATAAGAAAAAGAATATTCAGAACCATATAGACATTTAGATATATAGGATATATGGACTGAAGTCTAAATCGTCTATCAGAGGGACTTAAACACGAAAAGGTTTTGTGCAATTATCTCATACAATTTGTAGAGATGAATATCCACTAATCGCCAAAGTTAACATTGTCATCGTCATTATCTTCGTCTGTATCACCTCTGTCCAGCTTGAATGAATGAATATCTTTTATGTACTGGTAGAACGATCAGGAATTGGCGGTGTAACAAACTAACTTACAATGGACTGCATTTAATATACAATTCCAAATTAGGAAACAATACATAATGAATGAAACCACATTTATTTGAATAGAGTTAAATCGTTTATGATAGATTGTCTCCAGCCGTCATTGTTTAAATACTGCTTGTAAAAGTAAAAGAACTGTTCAGTTATAAAAAGTACATGTACAGGCTGATTAAGTACAGGTTTGATAACTGTTCAGGTTTGATTAGTACATGCACAGGCTGATTACTACTTGTACAGGTATGATTACGGCTTGTACAGATTTTTATTATTTATGTAGGTCGGTTATTACCTCTAGAGATTGATTATTATTTATGCAGGTAGGTAATTACTTGTACATGTATGATTACTGCTTGTACATGTTTATTATTTATATAGGTCGGTTATTACCTCTACAGATTGATTATTATTTATGCAGGTAAGTAATTACTTGTACAGGTATGATTACTGCTTGTACAGGCTTATCATTTATGTAGGTCGGTTATTACCTCTACATATTTAATATTATTTATGCAGGTAGGTAATTACTTGTACAGGCATGATTACTGCTTGTCCAGGTTTCTATTATTTATGTAGTTCGGTTATTACCTCTACAGATTGATTATTATTTATGCAGGTAGGTAATTACTTGTACAGGTTGATTACTGCTTGTACAGGTTTATTATTTATGTAGGTCGGTTATTACCTCTACATATTGATTATTATCTAGGCAGGTAGGCAATTACTTGTACAGGTTGATTACTGCTTGTTAATGTTGATCACTGCTTGTACCGGACTGTCTCATGCTGCAAGAGCTTTCGTAAAGCTGGAATTGGACTGTCCTTCGGTTAGGCAGCTCACTGGAAGGAAGGGATGTAAAGTCTTCTGGAGATAGTTCTACAACAGAAAGACATGTTTAGCGTTATATATATATATATATATATATATATATATATATATATATATATATATATATATATATATATATATATATATATATATATATGGGGGTGTATATTGAAGTTGAACATTAAATGAACGCATTTGCTAATACTGAGGATCATATATGATGGTGGAGTTCAAGAATTCCAGTTTAATGTTCATGACCTTTTAGTGTTGTATCTTTATATCGCATAACTCGTCAAAATGATTGAAGACTTTTTAACGAGAATTGATCATTACTAAGGTGAAACATCTTTCTAGTGAAATGTTGTCTGTCGATTATCATTTTCAAAGTTATCAACCTGTTTCGTCACACATTTAATTGATCACCAATGACACGAGATAACAGTTTCACTGTTCTGTTATGTTAGTTTTTATATAACAGTAATATTATCTGTCATAATGGCTGTTGGCTGCATATTGTTAACGTATCGAAACTAGAAATCACGATAACTTAATTTATACGAGAGTTAATCATGTATTTATATGCTTTGTACCGTTTATGACTAATTTATGATTATATAGTAAATACGACTTGGATAAATAGAAGCAAGTCCCTTAAAAAATCATGACATATGTAGTAACATCAAGTATTGGGATTACAATTATGTGCAGATTTATGTAAACCCTCCATTTATTTTCCACTTACGTGTGCATATGTCAGTGCATTTAATCTCTCGTTAGTCGTCGTCTCCTTACCAACCCAGACAAAAAGTTCTTCCTTCGTGTCAAGAATAAAAACATCCTAATGACAGAATATATATATATATATATATATATATATATATATATATATATATATATATATAAACATCAATGACAGTGTATCTATAATTTTTGGTAATTTGACCAAACTTCTTCAACCTTTACGTTATACAAAAGCTGATAACAGTTACAACGTAGGACACAGTGAACTGACTGTGTTAGAATTTTCAAAACATTTTATAGCAAAAGTGACAAAGTCAGCCTCTACTAACAAATAAGCGCGTACACGCCCTGACTAGATGGCATTTTTTACAGACAGTATTTTTTTCACACATAAATATTATTATGATTTATGGTCCATTCCTTTAATAGAGATATAATACACCATGGTAAGAACTATGACTTATTTTCCAATATGATGCATGGGAACCAAGATATATATCTTGAAGTTTTAAACACATATTTTGTCGTTGCGAAAATCTTAGATGAGTTTGATTGCATTGTCTTTTGTCTCTCCTTATTAAAAAGCGGTATTAGAATCAAAACAGCAAATGATAGAAGAGCCATTTTCAAATGTTATATATATATATATATATATATATATATATATATATATATATATATATATATATATATATATATATATATATATAAAATGTACTTGCTTTAGTGTCAAAATCTTTCAGGGAAATGTCCCCAATCTTCTCAAGGGTGAACTGCATACTCCCATTCTCATCAGACAGACTGAAGAAATAAAAACACATTACTACTTAGAACAAAATCATAAATTGTTTCAAGAAGGAGCAATATTGTCCAATAAATATCAAAGAGTGTAATGCATATGGTTCCAATAAATAAATGTAGTGAGGAAAAATGAGTTTGGTAATTAAAATATTTTCTGAACATGAGCCTTTAAATTAGCTCATGGATTTCAATTATCAAACTGCATAAACGTTTTGGAGTTTCCTTGTTTTCTAAAGCTTCATACTGACACAGTTTGTATCGACCCTTTCATTCTTGGTCTCTTTTTCTGTTTTTTAGGGGGTGGAGATTTTGTTTTATTTTGTTTGTTAGTTGGGGGTTGGTGAACCACTTTTTATTCGGCATTTTCCATTTGTTGGATAATTGTATTATGTGAAAATTTCGATAACACTTAAATGCGAAGCATACATTTTTGCATCGTCATAAATTAATGAATTATCACCGATATAGTTCTTTAGTTGCGTCTGCGTCGTCACTTGCATATTCTTCCTCGTTAGGTGGAACTGGCTCATCCATATAGTGCAGGAAGTCTTTCTGAAAAGTCAATCATTCACAATGAATTGCAAATAAAATCTTTCTTTAAAATATTTAGTCAATTATATTTACACATATCTAATCCTAAAGCTTGAAATACATTATTGTTTCCTGAAACTTACAATCGTATAAAATAGTGTTCTTTAGGCATTGCGCAAATCAAACAAAACCCATCTTGTTTCGAAATGATTATTTGCTGGATATACTAGTTTTCTGCATGCACAAAATGGAAAGATTCTCAATAAACCTTTTGAAAACAGGGATAATCATACTAATGAATCGTTGGCGCACTGATAGTTGCCATCTCAGCAAGAATTTTAAGATCCGTAAATGCACAAAACACTTAAAACGAGGAAGTCACGCAGTGCCTATTGAATGTGGACGCGAATGAAAAAGAAATGCCGGGAACGTTTACATGTTTGATTGTAAAGAGGAAGCAAGGGAGTAAAAACATCAGTCAATCACAATAACGGGAGGGCCTTATGCAGTGTCCTCGCTAATCAGAAGTATTTGGAAGTATAACTTAGAAGTGCATGCAACTATTTGTGAATAATTTCAGCAATTCGATTTCTAATGTACATGGAAAATACACAAAATGTAATACATATACAAAATCCCACAGAACCGAAAGTCTTTATTGTACACATTTTGTGATAGTATTACCTGGGTATTTAAAAGATTATAATTAAAAATGTAATTTAGTTGATAAGTTTTAATTGCACAAAATTGGCAATCTTAATAAATCTATTGCGAGCACATCCATGATAATATGAATGGCAAATTTGTTTGAAAATTCAAACTCATGGGTCTAGTCATATTCTTATACAAACATGTCCTTGTCTCTTTGGATGGTAGCCATAACAAATATTCATATCACGGTACAGTACTGATGAATTATTTTCAACCTTCGGATCCTGTTAACCGTTCGTGAATAACTCAGATTTGTTTAATAAAGATGATTCGTCATTGGACGTATAGGAACAATCTAGTTTTCAATATCAAGCCAAGTGAATCATAACGTTTTGTTGCATTGTTCGGGGCCCCGAGCGGCTGGGTAGTCTAAAGCGCTCTCCGTTACGGATCACTGCCATCTGACCTCTGTCTGCGTGGGTTCGAGTCTTGGATTCGGCCAATGTAGGTATGTGAGAAAGCTTGCCAGTAGCTTCTCGTGGGTCGGTGGTTCTTCCCGGTGTGTTCCCGGGTTCTTCCCATTTATACTGGCCGCCATGTATAGCCTATCGTGTGCTGAAAAAATGGCGTTAAACCCCACAACAACAACAACATCAACAACAACAACACCATTGTTCAGTACAAGATAGACAAGACATGGCGGAAAGTATGACTTTTGGAAGAAGAGCCCGGGGAAACCCCGGTTAGAGCAAAGAGAAGCTACTGTCCCAGCCCGAAACTTGAACCCAAGCAGAGCTGAGATAAAAGTGGTCAGTAAAGACGAGCGGTTTAGATCATTCAGTCATCTGAGGCCCGCATAATAACTAAGTTATAGTTCAAAATATTATCTAATCATTCAGAGGTTTTCAATATATAAATATTAATTGATGTTAAATATTTTCAGCTTCTTTTAGAATGACTGAATAATTTTCCAAGTTTCACCTCTCTAGCTCCGTCTGTCAGTTCAGCGCTGTTTTAAAAGCAAATACAGTGTATATCTGCCAGTTCAAGCCGGGCTCTCTTAGTATGCAGGAAAGTGTGGAATGCAAATATTGAGTCTAATTCCTACTAAAATGCAATGCAGTTAATAGATGCAATGACCCCTTAGCTTATTTTAGTATATAAGAGGCAACACGTTTAGATTGTCGCCCAGGTTCTATCTATCTATATATATATATATATATATATATATATATATATATATATATATATATATATATATATATAACAATAACTGTGCTCGAGCAGACGAATTATGTTCACAATGATTGAAGTTCACTCAACAGCTGCATTTGCTAGGGACACATTCATCGATACATTTTCTTGCTACCAACGAATTGGATGCTGGAGTGAACGGCATGGAAGTGACAACTAGTGCAACCATTGATGATAAAGTTTCTACCGACAAATTCACTCGACAGTTACACGTTTTCATGCTCAGTCTGAAAATCGTGCAGGAGAGAGCAAAACATTCGGCTTCCAGATCCCTAGGACCAGGTAGCAATGAACCAAAAATCTTGAACCTGATCTAATTCACTCGTGGGTGCAAATGTCACGTGTCCAACCATTTGGCGATCAGCATTACCATGAATATCCAGTTATGTAAAGCATACATTCTACCAGTCTGGCTGATAGCGCAGACACGTGGACGCTTGCAGAGGTGATCGCTACAAAATTGCAGTCTGCGGCATCATTTGCATGGCACCCGCCCAGGATTCTAATAATGAATGCAGAGACCGAAGACAAATGGTGCAGCCTTGAGTAATAATTACCATTTGGTCTAGACGCTTGGATCTTCTTGGTCATTTGCAATATGACCCCTTGGTATAACTCACAATCGTTCACTTTAATCTGCAATTGGAAAACCAACGTTGTGGTGGAAGCACCTGCTTCTAAATGGTGAAGCAATATTTTCTGGAGTTCAACATCGGACATCTCCTCATCCGATGGAAAATAGCAGAAAATAGCATATACTGGTGCCGAGTCGCATCTGCAAGAACCTCGATTCAGATGCGACGATGATTACTTGTTCCAAAGTATTGTTAGCAGATAGCTTTTCAGTGAATCTTTGTGTTGAAGTGAAGCATTTATAACAAATGTAAGTGCTTGTTGAGCAAAACGAAGATTTGATTAAATCAACAAACAAATTTGTTACGACAAATAAGTTATCGGGAAAGGGTCTAGTGCGATGGCGAAAAAATAATCAAACACGTATGGAAATATAACAATATGTAACAACATTAGCAAGTATCGAAGGGTTTACGATGAAATGCCATCAGACTTACATATACTAAATATCGTAATGGAAGCGAGTCACACAATGTTCCTTCTTCAACTAAGAATAATAGAGTATTTCAGAGATATCACTAGTTAATATGCCCTCAAAACTTATCGAGATAAAAAAGCGAAGGTGTATTTATATTGGAAAAGACCACGTAAGACTTGTTTTTAAAAACAAAAGGTATAATACAGAGGCGTATTTTGTTTACTCTCTGCATAATCGGTATGTTGAGCATCTCATGTGTAAATGTCAATTCAAGAGAAGGCTCTATTACGATGCTGGAAAGGTTATTAAATGCTTTCGATAGATTCACTCATTAAATTCTTGTTATCGGTTTTGGAATCAGGTTTAAAGACATGTGTGTTATATGTGAAACTGATGTTTTAAATTATTTTTCCCCAAACTTTGTTTTTGGAAACGTGCAGAGAGAAGTGTGAATACGTCTGCAAATTTCTATATTTTTTCCTAAAGAACTGGCTGGGACATTGCTAATATTGTGTTGCACTTATCTGTTTACAAACAGTAGTATTGTTTTTCGAAACCCACCTCATGGATCCCATGCATGGTTCAAACTAACAAATGTCGTCAGTTGCCATACATGTTTGTAAAAATAGCATCACAATAATCAGGTGCCATGATTTTGATTCAGCCGTCAGTGCTGAGATCTGGAGATACGGAACGTGGGGTGAGGATAGGTCTTAAAACAGTCAAGTTGATAAAGATGTGACAAATTTGCACAACTACTATGACGGAATGTATGACGGATTGTAAGGAGGGCACTTACTGTCGAATACACAAATCCAATTTATTCTTGTAAAATATGTTTCTTCGATTATACTTACCAAATCACAATATCTTAGGAGAAAAACTCCTACCTCGCAAACACAGCACTCAAAGATTAAAATGTTTTAGTAAAAATCCCAAACTTATCAGCACACCTAGGTGGAAGTTACATAGAGTGATCACCTCTTGGTACTGGGATTTGCGACGAATCTTGTGAAATTGGAGTGGAAGGTACGCTCTCTGCATGGAAGTATCTGCGAGGATGCTGGAGGGTGTATGCGCATCAAGATCGGGTAAATAAACGTATTTTAATAGACAAAATGGTTACCTTCTGAATATATGATACCCAATCACAATACGTTAAGGGAACAAAAAAGTGATGGAGGGAGATAAATACCCTTACCACGGAGAGACCATCTTCAGTACCCTAAGTTATATGAAACAGCTTCTACAATACCCATACTGGAAATGGACTATGTTTGTCGTAGAACTGCTTCGAAAACGAAACTTTTCCTCATTTAAATTCAGCGGAAATTGTGAGCCCGCATCTTTATGACGATGTCGAAGACCCATCAATTTAACATTTTGCACCATGGATAAGGTTCCTCGCGGTCATTGAATTGGGCCTTTTAGGATGAAATATATCTTATAAAACTCGAGAAGTCTACTAGGATCTCCATTCCATAGGGGAGCGGGTAATTTCAGTTAGATAACGCTTTTGCTCATTTGCAGTGTTTGTGGGTATATTCCTAACTATATGAGCCCAACTACGAATACAATTCATTTTGGTGGGTTTAGTCCGAAATACGCATTATACGTCCCACTTACTTCAGAACGAAATTATCCGTGTTGATGCATCGTCCTTCCTTTCCTTTGAAAGCAAGATGAGGAGTGATATTCCTCAATGCGTCAGCTTGGTCTTACTGGATACCACTTCAGAGCTTGCGGTCTTGCAGATGACTTCCAAATGAAGTGTCCGAAATAGACAGGAATTATTACCAATATCTGATTCCCCATGAACGGTAGCCTGTTTGGGGCAATGAAAGCACGGAGATTCGTAAGTGATACGTTTCCATCTTTTAATTATTGGAACTGGAAATTGATTGGTCCACCAATAATAAATACATTCGCTGATACTGCTTGCCGATCGCAATGGCAGTTATGTGGCAGTACTTGTGTGAAGGTGAACTGATTAAGTCATTGAAAGCAGTCCAAATGGTGTCTTCCTAAGTCAGTCAGATACCCATGATAAACTTGACTTGGATATGATACATTAGCAGAAGATCTGATCAATCTTTAGTTTGTCCGATATCCCCTCTTCCATTATAATGCAGTGTGCCAACGATCGTTGAAAGGTAGGTTTAATTGTGATTGGTACTATATGTACATCATGGAAGAGCCATAGGAAGGTAACTATTGATATAGGGATAAAATGGTATAACTGCTCCTATGCGACCTAAAGAGAGTATATTCAGTTGCCTTCATACTCATGAAAGCTGGATGGTCACCTTACTTGTGGAATTATTCATCGCTTGTAAGAACTGTTTGTTCTTAAGAGTGTACCTAATAAGGTCCAGATGTGCCTGTTCAGTAACTCGGGGTTGGGAGGACACGCCTTCCATCGTGGCTGATTAACACAGATTAGGGAATATCTCAATTATTGGCGATTCTGTTATGCGTCAAATATGTCCCATCTGGATGGAGTAATCAGGATCAGGAGACAAGATTCGTTTGATTCCTGTGTTACATTCAGAACCTGACTTGATGGAGAAGCGTAAACATATGGTCATTCCAATCTCAAAAAAAACAAAAAAAACAGCGAAGATTAACCAGGCTTTGGGATCCACGAAAGGTGAGATAAAGATTCAGAGTTTGGTATTCCTCCTTCTCGCCAATAGTTCCATTATAGGTCAATCTCACCGAGTATATTTTGTGTGAAAACTGAGAGAGTAAGAGACCTTCTGTTTGTATTAATTCCTTCTTGCAGGACAAAGAGTCCGCCAATACATTAGGTAGCCTAGGATATGTCGAATTTAAAAGTGTATTTGTCGCATAGGACATCATTGTGGAAAATTCCAAACAATAAAACATAGATCTGGGTACGTGGTTGAGATAAGTCACCACAGTGGAGATGTCGCCTTGAAAGAAAACACATTTCCCATGCAGATTCTCCAGGCACTACTGAAAAGTTTTCAAACGGTTTTATCCAAGGATATTTATATATGAAAAAGATCCCGAGAAAGACACACTCCAATGACATCCTGAAGTGGTAGAAGACTTGCTCCCCAAGTCATCTTTGTTCGCATCCATAGAGTTCCTGATTGCTGTAAATTGTACCTGCATAGATATTCCCAACACGAATCCAGGGCGGTTTCTCCGCCTTCGATATGCAACCTCGTATTCTGCAGATTGAAAAAGTTGGCTCAATAGGTTTGGCCTGCATTTGCACGACAGTATCGTTGTTATGGGAGACCAAGCGAGTGACCAAGGACAAAGGTGTTACTTGCAACATTGAGCACATTTCGTAAGGCGAAGGAATTCTCTAGCAGATGGATTGCTTCATGCATACATGGACTTTACCTTTGCATGAACTCAATTCTAGTTCTTGGGGTAAGCAAATTGACTGCGCAGTCTTCACAAAGAACAGTATTAGAACCTGTTTCTGTATTCCGTCACAAATCAAAGAGCGTAAAGATGCTACTTTGTACATAAAAGGACTCTATTCATAGGTTTAGTAGGTGTGCATAACGTGGTACCGAGACCGTAGGAAACCATATATCTGGTCCCCATGCCTGAACCTGTAATAATAGCGACATTGATGTATGACATTCGATCGAGAGGATCTCATGGAACGCTGGGGAATATGATTGACCTCCATTCGATTCTTCCAATTAGTTCGAGAGAACTGTGTTTGTCGACTGTTGTAAATTAGAAAGGACTGCTATTTTGTGCTCTGGGGACATTCACACAACCTTTTTGTTTGGTTTCTTTGCATATCGAATATCCCTTAAATGTAGCGGAGGCTGTGAGGGATGGAATGCATCTTTGGAAGTTTGGTGCAAATTGCGTCAACCTGATCATTAAATAATAGATTAGATGATGAGGGTTGCAAGCATGGCTTGTCCGATAATGGTCTTTTAGAACTGTATAGTTGTAGAGCATTGCATTGGAATAAGTTTATGGCTGCTGTTAAAGACATGACCAATGTATTTTGGGCCTCAGTGTTACGAAGTGGATCATTTTATTCACATGCTCCCAACGTATTTCGTTAAGATTCGGGCGCAGATAAAAAACAACGATATGTTCCTTATATTTAAAATCGCATTTATATTAGATGCAATCTTGATCCCGAGGTAACGATGGTACTATCAGCTAATGAGTATCCAGTTGGGGAACAAAGAAGACACTTGGAACTTGCAATTGGCGATGTAAGCCGTCAGAAAGTGCTAGTAACTTATCAGATTATGGAAACGGTTGAAAGCATATTCCTCTGTAGACAATGATAACCTGGTGTCAGATCTGTTGACGTTGCAGGTGATGTAGATGAAAAAGGACGACATAATTCCAATAGGTGTAGGAGGAAAACATCTTCCGTCCAAGCTTGAAGGGCTGAATTTCACCTACCATAGTAAGATTTATTACAGCCGAAGAAACTTGACAAATTTGCGTCGGGTTTGGATTAAGGTAGTGGGACCGATCTTTCTTATGCTACGTACGATGTAGTTGGAAACAAATGTCGAAGATGGCGGTTTACTATATGTGCGGAACAATATGAATTACATTCCTTAGATCTAAGGTTTCACTAATACAGGCTCTATTTGGGTGGCAGTAGTTTGCGGCCCAGTGGAGAGACATGTCCTAGAAAATGTGGCACCAATATGAATATCGTATGCAGGAACTGACTAGAAGTAATATGTGGCTTAGTTGTGAATGCCTTCATTAACTGGACGTTGTCCACAAAAACTGTCAGCACTGTCCAGGTTAGGATGGCCTATATAGAATGTGCATCATCTGCAGGAAGTAATTATTATCACAATGCAGGTTAATCTGATATATAGCTGTTATCACGATGTGGGTTTCTTGGGTATTGTTGCATTAAACTGGGTATCGTATGCAGGAAGTGCCTGGCAACAGTATGTGGGTCGTGGAATTGGACACGTGTGTTTTCTGGTGGCTGGTCCTCTATGTTCGATTCTGGTCGTGACCCATCGGGATGAGAGTTATATGGTCTAATCCGGTCGTGTAGGAGCATAGTCAACGCGGCAGGCAAGACGTTGACCTGTTCTTGAGGTTGTGACGGGGTACGGGATATTCATCCGCATAGCAGGTCCTTAAATTCAGATATGTGATACTGCAATTGAGTCTGTAATTGCTATCAATCTCGCTTCCAAACTAAATGTGTGGTTTCGAACTCTTGCGTACGAGCTGATGTTTTCGTCGCTCAAGTTCTGCTGATACCACTTCCACTAAGTGCTCAAAGAACTGCCACAAATTGACTGATGTCCATACTATGCAAGTCCAACATGTATTCAAGGAATACCTACACATGATAAAACAGAGCAGACAATATTGCGCGGTAAGTGGTGGGTGTCATTCTTTACGAATCTACGAGTATCGGCGAAGAGTGAACCAGTGTGATAAAATATCTGAAAAGAGGCACACACATAATCAGTGCAGATGAAGAATGATATCGGAGGAAAGTTCTCATGAAATCTCAGCCATTTACACCAGGTACTCCAGATCAAATGAAAGAATATTTACCGGGCGAAAAAAAGTTTTATCAGACAGACGCTATCAAGGTATAGATTGCTTATAAATGATATTAGTAACAACCTATACAATTGATGTGAGGCAAAGCTGCAAGACGTGAAATAAGTTCGAGATATGGAAATTGAAATCAACTGATCAGATTTGTATTGGACGGCTACATTACAATGCAAGAATAGTAATAAGGGCATTAATTACCAACGATCGGTTCGGATGTCGTGACCACAAGACTGCTGTCATACTAAGACAGGTTAACTATGAGTAATCTGAGGAAAACTATTTAATAAAAAATAAATGCATCTTCAAAAGGTGGCTACTGTTTTACATTTGATTATTAGAGTCAGTTTAAGCATAAGTTATATTAGTTTATGAATATCAGTCTAAGCATATCAAGAAACAACAACATTGTAAACATTATAAAACTCTATAAGATCTAGCAGAATGAACCTTCAAGCGTAAGTGCTACAAAATATGGATCTGAAGATTTTGTGAAAAAAGAAGTGACTCATTTTGGAATAGGTCTCCTAAGAGAATAACATTTAATTCATTTGTAAAAACAAAGCCTAGCTGACCAGCATAATAATGTATACATTAATATGGGAGCCCATTAATTGATGTGTTAATACGGGATCGCATGACACCTCAATACGAGTGCCTGAGTAAGTCAAACTAACCACTAAATACAATTTTGGATCGCTCGGTTTGTTTCTTAGTGTTTGAAACTAAAGCAGTGAGTCAAGGGAAAGTAAATGGTTGATGATAAGAACAAAGGGTCTCGGGTTCGAACCCCGGCCGATTAATACTGAAGGCTTATACAAATGGTACTAGCAGCTAATTAGCTAGGTGCTCAACATTAAGAGTTTATTGTTAGGACTGGTCGGCCTGGTGTCAGGGTAATGTGACTGGGTGGGACATGATGCTAAATGTCTGAAGCATGATGCCTTAGTGCTAGACATCACTATAACTGCTACACTGCAGACATGCTAAATTAATCGCTTAAGCTAAGGTAAGCTCGGCAAGAGTATAATGTGTCAAACGCATCGATATTTATGATACGCATATTTCTTTTCAACACACAGCTTAGAAAAATCCTTGTTTATTTTGCCTTTGTCAATAATATATTTACTATATCGGTTTCCATATCACAACCACATATGTGGCATATATTTAATGCAATCTGAACATGATAAGTGCAAAGAAAGAATATTTTGCCGAAGGAATAGCTGGCTTTTGAATCTACATATTTCAATGAAGAGAAATTTAAATGATGATGGTTAAATCTAGTTTATAGCAACTATACACATTAATAAATTGCTAATAATACATTAATCATCGACAAGAAATAGAAAACTAAATACCTCAGGATTCTGTATGACCTTTATAGATATCATTATACCTTCTTATTACTCGACGTAATGCCGACTGGAATCGTTTCAAGATCTAATAAAGGGTTAACAAAACTCCAGTTACTATTCACATACTACAAGATTAGAGGATGAAATGTCTAAACTTTCAATGCAAAAGCTTCCCAAGAAAATAATTTTGTTTCTTTTGATAAAGAACATTTTGGAATTTCTCTGTCCGTAAAAACGAAATGGATGAAGCAAGTTAGAGAACATGCCTACCGTGGACGATGCGTTAGTCTCATCTAAAACTTCTGATGTACATTTCCCTCCTCTCTCAGCCTTCTGTTTCTGTAGGTATTGCATGGCCTAAAGACATGAACATAAGTTTATAATGCTTATAATTTTATAAAACAGTCGTAAGATTTGTAATGACAAAGATATACGAAATAGGTAATATAGTATTTCATTTATACAAATGATTTGGTTTTGTAGGTTGTCATGATTTACATATAATGCCAGAGTTAATAGTAACTATCTGTCAATAGGTTGTAAACACATTTAGTAAACGATTCTTTGTCCGTCATTTCTAATCCAAGAGACTGAGAAAAGTAATGATTCTTTACTTACACGTCATTTACGCAACATTCTACTGTATTTTGATGACAAGAATTCTCAAAGCTTCAACAGCTGCAATGGAAGAAGCCGCATAGAAAGTGGAAATATCCACTGAGGAAGTGAAGAGTGAAGACTACCACATATCCTTGATACACAACCAACGAACTGTAAAGGCGTGCGAGCTTGTAACTGCCATTATAAGAATATTTCTCTTCCCCGCCGACCTTGCCGGTTACAGTAATTATAATTGCATAATCACATTAGGGAGCGCACCAAAAGCTTTCTCTGTTCATTTCAAGAGGATATCTACTCGGCAGATAGTCATTTCGCTCTATGACCTTCACTGTCCAATATAATTTAAGAACAGCGTTGCTTTTATTTTGCAATAGGCAAAGGTTATCTTAGAATGCAATACATTATCCACTTCCAAGAGATGTCGATGTTTCTTTCTACAATTATACCTTCGTTTCAGTTTCAATCTTGCAAAGCTTTACATGCGTGGGAAATCTGCATGTATCACTCTGGAGAAAAATGCCAATAAACTACACCCGTTTCAGTTAATTTAACATTAAGCTTACATTTTTGCTTTCTTATCACGTGAGAAGCACCTGATATCATTCCAAATATGTCATCATACAATTTCACTTTTTCGTTACGTTGAAGTTTCCTATCGGCATGCTTGGTTTTCATGAGTAGTTTAGTTTAACTTATTTACCGCTTCTTTGACTTCTTAGATCCCATATTACTGAGCCTGTAGTTTACGTTCAATTATTTTTCATCTATTCTCTGGTTATTAGTGGCATAGCGATGGCTACGGAAGGGGGGCCAGAGAATATAAAATTGGACTATTACTGAAATCACCATAAACGACCAGAATATTGGACACATTTTTCTAACCCGCATATACACATTATTTCAAAATTATTGACAAATTGTTTGCCTATTTTACCCTAAATCGCTCGTCCTTGTTGCTGGTGGCGCCATTCCACTGACACAGTTTCAGCCCAAGGTCCAGGATATATACATCTGACCCGTCCAGTAGTGCTGAGTTTCTCGGTATCTTAAAGTTTAAATGGCTTATCATTATCTTCATATAAATATCAATGTCATGGCTCTCTTGATGTCTCTTTGCAAATGTCATTCCAAATAAAAAATAACTGGTATATCGAACGTTCATCCTAATAGTTTGTACTTTTTTCGTTTAAGATTGCAACTTGGGAAGTGTACGTTGAGAAACATTTCAAGCAAGGGTTTACACATTCTCAAAATACCATACTTTTTATTGATAATCCTTAATAGGTTGTCCTCCTTTACACTGTAGTGACTTTAATGACGTTTCTCATTTACGATATTTTCATAAAAACAAATAGTTCCGGGATGTTTAAATGCGACTTGTTGTTCCAGTGCACCTTCATTGCTTACGCGAAACACCATGACGCGTACCTAGAACTTTTATTACATATATAGCTACGAAAATGTGTGCTAACAGACAAAGCTTTTAAACGTGTGATAACATAACAAATTAAGTGGCATTTAAAGAGAAATGCTTGTATTTTACCTCCTTTATCTCGACCCGAGTTTTGTCGCCATGGAAATGGAAAAGACGCGGCGAGTAATCCTTGGCCTTCACATGCCTAAATCCACTCTCTGCTCCACCTCGCATTATTCTGTGAAGCCAAAAATATACATTGGAAATGTGCTTCAGAATTATAATATTTTGTTCAGCTTTTATGATAACCATGATACAACATTCCTAATTATATATATATATATATATATATATATATATATATATATATATATATATATGTATGTATGTATGTCACGGAATTGTATAAATCCTTTTATTTATTAAGTACATGTACTCGGGTTTAGTTTGCTGTGTACGATACCCGAGGGTGATTTATATATATTGTACCATATTTCGAAATAGTGAGATCGGTTCATCCTATGCCACACGTGCGAAGTGCTTTCAATGGGGAAAAAAAAATAATGCTTCCTGCGCACAGACAATGTATGACGACTTCGTCTGTGTATAAATGCCTCACCGTAAGATTAAATCTTCACATTACGAACGGTCTTGTCAGTGAGCGGTGTGCTCTAAGTACTTGCACATCTTCCTTTGTAGAGTTATGTGAATTATTAATTTCTTGTGTACAAGTTATAAATATTATACTACCACGTGTATTTTTGTACGTTTGGTATGTAACTTCGGTTTGCGTAGAATAATGCAAATGTTGTAAATTCTTGTTTGTGACTTAGCAAGGGATTTATATAACCAATATAAAGTTGTATTTTTAAGAAACGCTTAGTACCGTATAATTCTTCTCGGTCACTGTTAGGTTTACTGCTGAACCTGTTTGTTGGTTTGTAGTTATTGTGCCGATAATGTAATTTGTTTAACTTACCGTATATAACGTCATTAAAGTTGTATCGTATACGGCCGTGTCATGCATAGCACACGGTGTTAGATGTATTTTCAGCTGGCCCGACTGATCACAGAATGACCAGAGTGGTCGGACTGACTCGAGTGACCAGAGCGATCAGTCATCGGAGTGATCGGATTCGACGTGGGATCAGCTGCAGAGCTAACCATAGAAGTTGTCCATAGCAGCTGTGAAGCTGAACCATTGCAGCCGAAGAGTTGAATAAAAACAATTGTTTCTAGTCGATTTGCAGGTGATGGAGCGTTGCTGTTCGAGATTGGCGGGTGCTGAGTCTGACTGCTTGATTGACCAACCTGGAATACTGACAGCTTCATTGGCCAGTGTGACCGGTAACCGAGTGTGCCGTTGGCGGAATGTAACTCCTGTAATCTTTTAGCCGTGGGCTAATTTTGGGGCTTTGTAAAACCCAGTGCGTTTTGGGGATTATAAAGATAATTTGTACATCTGTCCCTTTTTGTTTACATAAATTCATTATTTGATTGAATACATTTTACTATATGAGTAAAATACATTTCTTTACTATCTGAGTAAAACACGTCATCCTTTCTTTGTGAAATCATTGTGAATCCTTCACCCTTTGTGCTTGTACCGTGGGGAGCCATTTATTCGTATTTTCATTATTAAGTCCGTGCGTTTTATGTTAATTGATCGAAAATTTGGATCATACACACGCACATATTAATCATGAATTATTGCTATTTCAAGTCCCATATTAAACATTGCATTTGTAGCATCAAGTGTTCTGTTTTAAATCCGAAATCCCACCCGGTTTTCATTTTAAAATATATTATATTATATTATATTATATTATATTATACTATATTATATAATATACCAACTATACCTTCATTTCATGCAACAATACAGTGAATTGTGTAAATAAGTTAGCATTATGGTAGGAATGTACATTTCCAAATTAAGCGTTTAAGAATATATCGGCAATTTAGAGACCATTATACTCGAAAGCAAACACACCGGGAAGAAATGAAAATTGCTATCCATTTTCTGGCTAATTGTCATTCTAAAAGCTTTACATTAAAGAAAGCGTAGTCAAATTTAGAGGCACTAAAGCTAATTGTATATCAACATTGTCAATACATAGTAAACAGTGCATGTTTTACATCGGAAATGTGAAACGATATATCAGCCTTTCTGCTGAAATATAACGGTATGCATTCTATAGAATATATATAAACTTGCATTAAGCCTCGGACATAATGTTTCACTTAACATTGCCATTACATACAAATGGACATATTATATGAAATGTATAATTAACGTTCCCCACAGGTTTGGCTTCTCGAAAGTATTTCAAGGTACATCAATAAATAAAAGTAAAAACCTACTTCCGAATAAAGTGTTCATCAGCACTTCGCAGTCCATCAACTTGTGTAACAGCAGTAAGTTTTAATTACTGTGGACTAAAAATAGTTTGGAAATGTAGAGAATTCATTCAAGGAAGTATTGTAATATGCCATATTAAGACTTAATCAAGACCGTTGGTACGTTAGTACACTCGAGGAGATGAATTTATTCGGAACATTTGATTCTTGTGGACATGTTAGAACGTTTAAGAACTATTTTTGTTTCGTAATACTAAACTCCCCTTAGATTTTCATTATATAACTACATTATATTGTGTTATCATGTAGAAAACTTGCTGGATTTGCTTCTTTCAATTGCTTGGTTTATGATCATAGTTATAAAATAAATTGGCGGCCTGTCAGTGATTCGAAGTTCAGAGATATTTCAGAAAACAAATACTGGTCTGTAATTTACGTTCTGCTCTTACTCAGAAAGGGTTGGGGCGTTTGGACGAGGTGTTTCTGCTTGCCAACCAATATTCTTTATCGGAAATAAAAACAACTGACAAAACAAGAAATTAAAATAGTTTGGTCCAGTAAACAGTTGTTTTAAATTTATTTTTTAAATCCGTATCTATACTTGAAATAAACTACTAGAATTGAAATAGAAACCAGATGGAAACATCAGTAAGAAAACTTTGGCTTCATAAGGAAGACAGGCAAAATGTTATGAGTAATTACAAAAATGAATCTGGCACAACTTGTAATAATTTTGATTGAAATGCTTATATATTCGTACGTGGACTTTTTGCAGTACATTAGGGCACGGAATTCGTCTATAAATTAAAACATAAATAACAGAATAAATACAGAGCTGTTCCAAAGGACATAGTTATGGTCATGTATTAGTTTTAATACATTTGTTGGGTCAAACAATATAAAATTATGAGTTTTATGAACCATTCATTTCGAACAGTTAGCTATCTTTTATAGAAGATTATGCGAGTCATATCCCAATTAAAATTGTAGGGATACAGCAGCTTCCCAAGGTCTTTATTATCATGTATTTCTTCTGAATGTGTTCTTATTCAAGGAGAAGAGTACACCTTTGTTAAAGTTCATCGGCTATGCATAAATTAGTCACCAGGCTTAGCCCCATGCCTAGTAACTAATGAAGCTTTTGAATTCTTTCTCGTTGATGATTTTTGGTATAAAACCAAATCGGTTTCACACGAGTATTTACACAAATCAATCTAGCACGTCAACATATTCGAGGACATGGAATTCATTCGAAAGACTTCTTTCCTGAAGAACTTTTAAGGAATAGTTTGGATTCAGTTAATAATACTGAAAGTTTCGTTCAATATTTCGTCTTCAATGTACGATGAAAATAATATAAAACTGAAAGACCGCGTGAAGAAACAACAATAAATAGGAAGATAAATTTCCTCGCTCTTACGTGGATCCAATATGCACCATTTTGAGGAAGCAAGACGTACCCTAAAGAATGAAATTTAGATGTGAGTTGAGAACAAAAGTGGTTGCTTTAGATCATAAAATGCAAAAGCGGAGACTAATGATCAAGGCCATCCCCTCTCTCTCTCTCTCTTTCTCCCTCCACCCCCCCCCCCCCCCCGCTCTCTCAGCTGTGATGCACTTAAAACTATACCTACACGATGCTTGTGAAGTAACTTTTGAAAAGTTTGGACTCGTGATCCTGAACTTCTCTGTGTTGGATAGGGACGTCATCCAAGAAGGTGTCAAGTTCTAATGTCTTGCACGCCGCAGTTACGTACTCATCCTGAATGTTTACAAACAAAGACGTGTTTTTTTAATACAAAAATCTTACTTTGATTGCAGCTGAGATTGAAAGGCAACTGCCACTGTTCCGTTTTAGTCCATTGTTTGCATAGCCTTTCCGCTAGTGTACTTTTAAACTTATATTTTTCTTTCTCCTATATTTCTCTTTAGAGATACACCTGTTAAACAAACTTGCCATGTTAGCTGACATCCAATGGTGCATCATTAATGACAAGTTTTGAAACTGAAAGAGTCCGTATTGCTCTCCTATTGCTGTCGAGTTTTTTTACTGCAAAAAAGGTTTCGTGTATCGTTCCTTCTTACGACCTACAGGCAGGATTTCCATCAGTTTTCATTTTCTGTTATCTCCTACGATTGCTATTAGTTTCAAAAGAATGACAATCACGTTTCAGAATTATTTCTCAAAATCATGCAGAAAATATCGTTGCGGAAAGTCTTTATTCCGCCTAAAATTAGAAATGCCACATAAGTCCCAATTAAGGCTTCCAAGACGTCATCTTAATACTGTGAGAAGGGAATCCACTCTAAATGTGAAACCAGTTCATCTCATGGTAATGATAAAAGCATTCATAACACCAATCCCACTCAATCTCCCACTGAAATATGAATTCCTATAGAGATGATGAAATTGTGAAATAGACATGTTGATTTAAAAGTAAACGTGGCATCATTGAAAGTTATGGAGAAAGCTATACCGCCTGAAAAACTTAATATACCGATGCCAAATTTGCCGTACTAAAAGGTTTATTCTAGTAAATTTCATGTTTGCACTTGATTCAATTTCTCTTTAGTACATGTGCACTTATTGATACTACCTTTCCGCTCTTGGGCTTTTACGTATAATGTTGCCATGAACATGTACATGAAAAAGAGGAAATCGCCATTTTTAGTTCGAAACGTCATGATCTCTACCTGACCTCAATACAGTAGTGTAACATGAAACTTATTTATTATTGTGAAAGAAAAGAGACTTACAGAAGTACTATATTTTCCGATCCAGAAGTGTACATCATACAATTGTTTTTCGCTGCCTTCCTTCTTGTAAGTCTGAAACGTCGCAGATTGTAAAAATTCGTACAACCGAACGTATAATAAATCAAATCTAATATGAAAACAAAATATAATTTTATTTAATATAGGAACCATCACCGTCTTTGTCAAAGTATCTTTTTGCTTTCAATATCATCACATTCGTCACCATCAGACTCATCGTCGTTCCAGTCAACGTTTCCTTTCATCGTCGGCAAATTATTGCTTTTATTTTTATTACTATCATTATTTATATCAGTATTTGTATTATTACTACCATTGTTATTAGTCGCAGTTGTAATAGTAATAGTATCGTCATATTGGTTGTCATCGCTATTGTTACCTTATTTGTTATTGCAATCAGACTTAAAATACGTACATTAAGAACTATATAAGAATCCCCTTCGTAAAATTTCCCATAGTCCTCCACTGGCCAGTTTGTAACCTTGAAGTTCTGAAAGAGTGAAGATCAGATAAATTTTGCGAGCTTTTGTTCGACGCAAAAGGTTTGTATACGCTTTATGTATGCGCCATTGTGTACATTTTTGGGTATGTAACGTTTCAAGCGACACAAATATATGGCATAATTCCATATTATTATTATTATTATTATTATTACTAAAAAATTCCTACTTCTTTTATAAGTGTTCAAACATCATCAATAAAGGATCTTTAAGAGGATTTCCCTGAAATTAAAGGGATGTTGAAAGTTATTGGAGCAATTACACGAGACATCACTACGCGCAGAAGGTTTAGAAACAGAAAGAAGCGAGTAAGTCGAATAGTATTTTGTACTTCTCAGCTTACAACAATCCGCCATATTTGTAGTCCCACTTTCTGCCCCGCGTTTCTCCAGGCAGGATCATGGTCCGCTGAAGATGCTGTATACACGAAAAAAAAATGACCGTTAATTCATTAATTTTTACAGAAACATTGCACCTTCATGAACTTAGATACAGCTCCTTGCAAAAGTTTGAGTTCATCTGCTTTATGATTAACACTACTGTATATAGATACATCACATTTAGAATAGCATAGAACCTAATTGACATTACAGACAACCCCTTGCAACCGCACCAATCCATCCCTCTTAAGCTAAACACTAATATATATATATATATATATATATATATATATATATATATATATATATATATATATATATATATATATATATATATATATATATATATATATGTATGTATGTATGTATATATGTATGCATGTATATATATATATATATATATATATATATATATATATATATATATATATAGATAGATAGATATATATATATAGATAGATATAGATAAATATTGAATTTCAGTGATGTTATTATTTTTCCTGTAAAGTGTATATATCAATAATTTGCCTGTAAATTTTGTTTCGAGTATTGTGGATATTATCAGACGTATTGAGGGTATTAACGGACATATACTTTTCTTGCTCACGTTGTCAATTTCGTAGAACACATTTTGTCTTGCGACCTATGAGCATGCTAATTAGCATGTGTTGCTCATGCTAATTGTGAAAATTTCATTGTATATGTCATAGGGATAAAATGTGTCAAGTGATGGTAACCAGAACAAAATATCGGCGTAATACTCAATGATTTGACAACATATAGCAGCCTTAAATAGGCATACATATCTTTTCGAAAACGTCTGTAAAAGTAGAAAAAATTTATTGCACAAAGACCATTTATAAGAAAGGTAAACTTTCGCACGTATCCTAACGGTACAAACAATAATACAAGAGAGCTTACCAAGAACGAACAAATGGAGAAATACGTCATTAAATGTCGCAAAATTAGCGTAATTAGAGGAGATATATTATAAATATACTACCATATTTACTTGCTAAAAAGAAGGTAAAACAGAAATTTCCATAGACCCTCCTGATCTAATGTCCAATTATTCTGGCAGATCAGAGTCAACGATATTGTCTCTACTATTAGTTCTAAAATTATTCAAAGACGCAGACCCGACTGTGCATTATGTGGAAGCAGATCTTGGTATGTGCAGTTTGTAGTTGGGTCCGACTTACACACAAGTATGTAAGATCGCTCATATCTGCTTGTGCTTTATATGTCAATATCATACATGGAGTGTATTATTTTGCAGATGCATTTTATATTTTAACTAGGGTAGGCATCGTGAGCAAATGTGGCGTTACAAGATATGCCCATAATGTAATATAATATAATATAATATAATATAATATAATATAATATAATATAATATAATATAATATAATATAATATAATATTTATAGGTTACTGCATTTGTATGGGAAAATATGAACGAGTGTTTTGGATGGAATACTGCACGACCTTGGGAGTGAAGTATATCCATCCGACAAAACGAGTTCATATTCTCTCATACAAATGCAGTAACCTTTTTATTATATGCTCATTTTTTATTCTAACTAATACACTAAAAGAAACAATGTAAATGAATGTATGCCGCATTCCAAACTTAATGCATAAGCGCATATTCATCATTACACAACAACATTATTACTGCGCACATAACTCCGCCCATATACATTTGAACTTGGTCGCGCGCTCAACATAACGTTCGAAAGAAAATGGCGTGTCTAGTTAAAATTGAAATTTCGAGTCATATTGTGAATGGATGTGCATTGCAGCAACTTTTCCATTTGATCTGGAATGAATAGATTTTGGTATTTTTTTCGATTCTACGAAAGTCGTGAAGGGGGATACTATAGCGACAATGGGAATTAGCATTACAGACCCCCCCTGGGAACATATAGCGACAATGGAAATTTAACATGGAGAAAAATCGTGGGAACATATAGCGACAAGGGAAATTAACATTGAGAAAATTCGTGGGACTCTTGAGCGTCAAGGGGAATTGAACATGGGAATAGGGGACTGTATAGCGTCAAAGGAATTTAAACAGGGTGGGACTGTATAGCGTCAAGGGAAATTGAACATGGGATTTTTTTTTTTTTTTTTAATTTAAAAAAAAAAAGAGGTAGGCAATCGAAAGTCATTCTCTTTTTGAGACCTATGAGTGGCCCTGAAAAGGGCCTTTGGGTTTCTTCTGCTTCTAATTTCTTCTTTTTCTCCACCAACTTCTTATTTTCTCTCCTACACTCTTTCTCTTCTTTTCTTCCTTTTTTCTCTTCTTTCTTCTTCTCCTCCTCTTCTTTCTTCCTCTTCTCATTTTCTTCTTCTTTTTCAATTTTTTCATTCCATGCTCTTATCCTTATCCTTTCCTCTTCATCCTCCGTCTCCTCCTTTATTTCTTTCATCACACCACTTATCATGTCCTTTACTTTTCTTAAGTTATTAATCTCCATCTTTACTCGATGGGGACTATAAGAATAGTAGTCTTCATTTAGTCTCACAAGCATTTGTTCCATCATGCCCAAATTGTCCAGGACGTCTTGCAATGTCTGCATTTTATCCAGGTGGTTTGAAGCCATCTTCTCTGTAGAATGGTTTGAACGACGAATACTGTGGGTTCTTATACGAAAAGCGCGGACGTGATGGAAAACATCCCCCAAGACATAAAATTGATCTTACCTAGATCATGATCAAACAACGCGCGGACGTGAAGGAAAACATCCCCTACTTTTCTCATTTAATATGATCTACTATCCACATACGTGAACCATCAATAAAGAAACCCCAAATCTACTATTTACACACGCAAATCATTAAAACTAAATCCATAATCTACTATCCACACACTCGTACGTGAGCCTTTACAAAACCCAAACTATACTCTCCACATACGCTAAGAAACAATAAACAAACCCATAATCTACTATTCACACAAACGTACGTGAGCGCTTACAAACACAAACACACAAACACATACACTCACACAAAAAAAGAGTCAGTGTTTATATTCACACTACTCTACCTACACACATTGGCAAAACGATTGTTATTTCTTTTCTAGAGTATTGGGTAGCCCTGAAAAGGGCTGTTTGTTTTTTGAACTCCAGATGCACCTATCTAATGATGGCACCTTCCTGGTCTAGCGCCACCCACTCATCTTCTTCCCCAGCCTCCTTTCACCTTTTTTCTTGGGAGTGCAGGGGCGGGATAAGTGGCTTCAGAATCCCAATTTTCTGTCTCTGGGATTCTGAAATTTTCTCTCTCCTTTTCCTCCTCTTCTTTTTTTCTTCTTTCCTCCTCCTCTTTCATCCTTCCCTCTTCGACAATGGCCTCCGCGGCCAGTTCATTTAGTATGCGCCTGGCATATTCCAGGTGCATCTGGAGTTCTAGCAGTTTCACAATTCTGGTATTCATTGTCTTGTCAACGAATGAACAGGGTAGCTAGACTGCCCAGCGAGTTTCAATTTATACTGAAGGCGCGGACGTGAAGGAAAACATCCCCTTACAACGAAATTGATCTTACCTAGATCACGACCAAACAACGCGCGGACCTAAAAGAAACACGCACTCACTTTTTTATACTACCCATCACTATTCTAAAAATTTTCATTAATCACTTCAATATACTATCCGCATACGCAAAGCAATCCAATCAAACCCCAAATCTACTCTTCCACACCTCAAACAGCAAAAAAATATGATTTTAATCTACTATCCACACCAAGGTACGTGAGCGCTTACAAACACAAACAAACAAACACATACACTCGCACTAGGAAAAAAGAGTCAGTGTTTATATTCACACTACTCTACGTACTCACACATTGGCAAATTGATTGTTATTTCTTTTCTAGAGTATTGGGTAGCCCTGAAAAGGGCTGCTTTTTGTTTGCTATGGCAATCTTTTAGTTTCTAAGAATGCGACGTCCTTTGAGGATAGACTTTCTGACGATAGGTCTGCTTCTTTGGAAAGAGAAGAAGAACTCTTTGGTGTCAATATGACAATCGACAAAGCCTCTGTCAGGTTCAGGTTCCTGCTGCTGCTGCTACTGCTGCTGTTGTTGTTGCTGTTGCTGCTGTCTCTGAAGTCTGTATTTCTCTGTCCATTCTTCTTTCTCCCTGTTCACTTCTTCTCTGAAAAACTCTTCTATTAGGTCTTCAGTGACTTTTAACATTCTCACATTCTCTATCTCTTCTGGCTTCGGTATCAGACTGTGTCTGACCCTATGCAAATTCATTTAGCTTCGTTTAGCTTAGCTAGTTTGGAGCACATCTTCGTAGGAGGATGAGTCGACAATGGATGGTTAGACTGGAAACTCCCCCGGTTCTTAAAGGCAAAGCGCGGACGTGAAGGAAAACATCCCTCCACGGTTTTCGAGCATAACGTTCAATGAGTGTCATGAGAGGGATAGTAAGAAGTCAAAGAGCATGAATCAACATTCTTATAGATAAACAAAATACAAAGGCATTTTTTTTCAAAACACAACATTTTTTATTCAGAATCACTTAACACTAACCAACAACTCTAACATTTTTAACAATAACCCAACAATATAACATCAAACATTTTTTTCAAATGACAAACATTTTTTTCCAATTCACACTCTACTTTAAACAGGGTTGGCAACGTTGTGAATGAAATTGTGATTTCCATTGTTGGAAGTCATTAGGCCATTGATGAACACTACGTTTCCTAGCTTGAGACAAAAGATAAGCATAATGGTCACAAAACCATCGATCTACTTTCACATCATTTCTAGAAGAAGAACGAGGATCAAAATGAGTCACTAAATGTTCTAAGGAATAGCCCAGGCTGCGATGATGCAGAAAATACACAAAATGTTGTCCACACACCAAGGAATCTGTGCCTTGTAATTTCACATTATTGAATCGGGTGGTTTGAGCATTTCTTCCCATAAAGCCAATGATATCGTCTTCCAAAGGGGGCAATCCGTACGAATCGAAATATTCCACACATCCTTCTTGAGGAACGTAAACGGCTACCCAGTGGGTTCCTGGGAGATGACTGTCGTCCGTGTTGATTACGTAAGCTAGATGGTCTTGAGGTTTGCGATGAGGGAGTTCATCTTTAGCACAGACGACAGGATTCCAAGAAGACGTATACGAACTGTGGTTCAAAAGGTAATAAAGTTCCCAGGTATCCATGTTTTGTATTTTTCTTCTTCACAGGTAATAATAAGTCATCAATTCGATCCTGACTTTTTGCTTGAAAATGTCTGACAAATAACCGTTTCTTCGTTTCGTCTCCTCACTTTGATTCAGGAGAGCTTCGATGCAATCGATCTCTTGAGTGGTTAATGGTGGACAAGAATGTTCACGCAAGTCTTTATACCACTGGTGCAACACGTCTTCGTCCGAGATGAGACTCCAAGCATCGTCCAGATACTCGTCCAATTTTTCTTCTTGACTCAGCATCAGGCATTTATCGTGTTGAATTTGATTGGGATGATCGTTTTGACATCCATAGCAATCTTTCTTGATCAATTCCGTCATTTTTTCGACCAAGTGTTTGGCAAAACAGGATACTAAATGGGCTTCTTGTTCTGGCCATCGGGACTTCATCATGATCACTTCTTCTTTTTCCACGGTCTCCTCACATTCCATGTCCAACGTTTCTCCACCAGGTAAAGAGGGATAACAGTCTTCCATGGCTTCTAATAGTCTAGAATGACTTCTCTCAAACTGTTGATTTCTATCGTATTATCGAATTCTGCATACAGGATGACGTTCATCGTTACATCAGGGTCTCGGTCTTTAAACTGAATTTCCACACGAATCTGGCCGGATTTTATAGGGTGGAAATGTCCCTCGTCGCTGCCTTGGTCTGGAGTGAAATCGAAAGCCCACAAAGCATAACCTCCTGCATAATCCTCGTACGTAATACCGTGACTGGTGTTGGTTCCTAACTGACCGGTGGCTTCGTACAAGGACAAGTACGATCTCAAGTAATTCTTCTTGTCAAAGTTGGGTTCGAAAGATCGGGTACAAAAGGTTTTGCCCTCGCGACTGATTTCGATCTTGGACACGCCAAAGTGTCGAACGTAGAAAGGATTTTTAGCGATAGCTCCGTTGAAGGCTTCATTCTCGACCATACCAATGATTAAACGTTTGGGTAACTGTCCTTGGAACAGATGATCTTCAATCATGGATCGTTGCCCCTTGGGAATAGTGAAAGTTTTCACTTCCACGCGTCGTATGGGATACATGGCGATCGTTCTGCTCAACGTCTGACTGATGTTGTTTCCCACTTTGGGTAACACTTCCACGCGTCGTACGTAGAGTCTGGCTTCTTGGATTTTGGTCTTGTAATCGTCAGTATCAGCCAATAAATGGAAAGCGGTAGTGCTACGATTCAGTCTCATGCGGACATCCACCCCGTTTAGCAAATATTTCTCTTGCAACCACATGTCCAAATGCAAACGATCCATCAGTTCTAAACTTTTGTCGACTCCCATGATTTTGTTTCTTCGTTCTAGAAATCCATCATTGTTGTCTTTACTTGTACTAGTTTCGAATATTTCAAACTTGTCAGCTTCGTCAGCTACCCATAAAACACAGGCATTGAGATGAGTGTTATTGGCATCTATTCCGTACGTCAAGAGATTTTCCAGGTAGGCGCGATAAGGGTAAGTATCCATGCTGCTACTGACTAGTTTGTTATTCAAGTACAAGTCCACTCCACTGAACAAGGAATGCATGAAATTGTTGACGGGAGCTACTGCTTCATCGTCTATAGGACCTCCTGTCTTATCTAGAACTTTGACTTTCAGGTACAAGTAACTGCTATTCAGATCGATGTAATCTTCGGGCTGTCCTTTTGATTTCAAACTCGATGGGAGCGGAATCGGTCAATGAGGAGACGGGATGAAATTCCAACCATTGGGATTCTTGCATGGTCATCATGGTGGGTGGCATGGCAAACAGATCCAGTTCCGACTTGGAACAAGCGCAAGACTCTCGGTGCATCATTTTTTTCTCTTTCTCAATAATCGAAAACGTCTAAGTCTCGAACGGTTCTTCTTTTCTTTGTCTTTCTAGCTTTAGACGTGTGAAGTCTGGTGAAAGGGTGTTTTCTTCGTCGTCTCTTTCTACCTTGTCCTTGCTGAATGCCTGACTCGGTAGCGTGCAGGGCATTTATAGGTGTGTCACGGTGGCCAAAAAGGTCTTTGCCCGTTTGCAGCAAGACATTTTTGCCTGCCCTCATGAAGGCTTCTTTAGGGTTTTGTTTGTCGATGATGACATTTTGGAGAAATTCTTTGCCTTGCGTCAGTGCCGCATCTTTCAAGGCGTGCAATCCGCGTGTCACCATCGATTTCAAGACTGGGGCCACCGAACGAAAGGCCGATTTTAACATATCTCCTAAACCGTGTCCTCGCTGTCGAGCACCCCCTCGGTACACTGGATACATGACTTACGAATCGTGAGAGAACCGTTTTCGAAAATGGAGTTTCACCGTGACTTTTCCTTTGGTGAAGGGAATATTTTGTCCCAGATCTCCTTTTATAGCAATGTTGACCGTGTCCAAATAAGACTTACTGACAGGCAAATAGTGAGGATTTACAAATTCGCGGCGGACATGATAAGTGTTTGCACCTTCCTGGTCATTGTTTGTGGTACTATCCACTCTGAAAGGAATGACACGCAGTAACGGCACAGAGGTGTGTCCCACCACGTTGTACTCCACCACATCGGAGTACACGAACATCAAATTCAGTCCTTGGTTCAGTTCTACAGGAAATCGAAAAAACTTGTAAAATTCCGTATTGCTGTTGATCTTCGGTTTACAATTTGGAGCCATTTTTGTGTCTCCACCTAAAATATCAAACAAGTCACGATTAAAACTGATGGACAACGTTTGGGTGTCCTGAAATTTCATCAGTAAGCGACAAGCCACTTTATGGTACTCCAGGGTGACACTTTTTTTGATTCTGTTCAGGACTTTGCCAAAGGCTAACTCGAACCTGGAAACAATGGTATCCACCAAATGTTGGCCACTAAAATAAAACCCTGACGGAATTTTCAAGGTGTAGATACTGAAGGCTGGATTGTTGGCTGGTTTTACGTCGCCTGGAAACCCGATTTCATTCATGGTTTCTTGCAATTGTTGTTTCAGGATTTCGACCTCAAAAGTGTTCTGCTTTTGGTGATGTTTTGGATTTGTGTAGGGTGAATCATTTCTACCAAAGCCACTTCCCAATGGGCTTCGTGATCTAACTGGATGGCCTGAGGTAATTTGGCCGTGTAACAGCACAACGTGTTGTGGGGAAACAACTCCATGGAACTGTCGCTGGGTAAGGGTAAGTAAAATTGGTTTTGGTGACTCATAATTCCAGAGTTCTGTGGCTGTCCGAGGGGTTACTGGACGTCAGAGGCGTGTCTCCGCCCAAAATGGGGTTCTGGTTGTTGTTGTTATTGGAGTGGTGACTGGTACTGGCACTGGACACAAGGTTCCCGTGGTTCCCGTTCGAGGAGAATTTCAGGGAGGGATTGGGAAGCAGGTAACCGATGCAACTGCTCAATAAAATGGTCCACAATTGTTTGTCTCCTTGTTGCAAACTCAAATTGGCGATGGCTGCCCCGATGACACAATACACCACGAAGATCTGGCAGAAAAAGACGATTTGCGTTTTAGGCACACGTTCTCCACACCACACCCACAAAGGATGTTTTTGTAAATCTTGCACAGAAGAACTAGATGAAGGAGTGGTCGAAGTAGCTGCGTCTGTGTGAAAGGGCATGATGGTCACTTCCTTTTATAGTCGATGACTTGCGAAGCGTCGATCCAAGAATCATAACTGGGTGGATATCCTTTCCAACGTACTTTGACTTCTTTGACACGTCGTTTGCCTACTTTACGGGTTCTGCGTTCGAGAATGCTTTCGATGTCGTACACGTCGTCTTTTTTTTTTGGTGACACGTTGTAACTCGGGCAAATAAAATGTTCCTTTGAGCACTTCTCCGCTCATGTATTCCAATTTATGGACGGCAGGATGACAGCCATGCACTCGTCCAGTGACGCGAAACAATTCGGTCGTCCAGTTAGGTAAGTAACCTTTGTCGAAAGTGCGTTTGGTTTTGCCAATGCGCACCCAATCTCCTACGACCAACTCTCCACTTTTCTTGGGGACAGCCCTCGTCGGGGACGTACCAAACAGGCGCTCAAACACCAACACTTCGTTCTCGGGAGTCACTTCTTGCGGGGCACGTCCGATGCTTCGATGGTAAGATTGGTTGTACGCTTGCACCAGGTGCGGTAAGATGTCGATGTACTTCAGAGTGTGGTGATGCGTAAAATATTTCCACATGCGTTCTTTCAAAGTGCGTTGAAAACGTTCCACGATGCTGGCTTTGGTTTCGGGATTCTTGGTGGTAAAAATATGAATGTCACGTTTCTTTAATTCTTTTTGGAAAGCTTGGTTCAGAAATTCGGTGCCTTTGTCCGTTTACCATCGAAGAGGGTGACGACCGCTTTTTTTCAACACTCGTTGCAGGGCTCGCACTAACTCGCTGCTCGATTTGGAAGTCAAGGGTTCGACCCAGGCAAATTTGGAAAAGACGTCGATGACACAAAACAAATATTTGTTGCCACGATTGTAGCTGGCCAAATGAGAGACATCGGCTAAATCGGCTTGCCATTGATGATCGATGCCTTCCACTCGGGTGCGACTTCTGGCAAACTTGCGTCGAATGGGTTTGTGTAAAGTGTAGGTAGCTTGTTCTTGTAACCATCGTTGCACTTGAGGTAAACGGAGACTTTTCAGTCGAGTTTTGCCAGCACGATACAATTTTTGAACTCCTGCGTAACCTGCAGGATGAGAGGGATCGTAGTAAATGCTGGCTAAGACTTTTTCCATTTTTTGTGTTTGTGTGTTAATACGTCACCCACTCTTCGGTGATGCTACTTTGGGTGGGTCGAAAGGGTGGTTTAGAAACGGATTTAAGTGTCCGATGGGCTACGGGAGTAGAAGTCGAAGGTAGTGGTGGTGGAGGTGGCAATGGAATGGCTTTGGTTTTCTTTTCTTTTTTCACTTCTGGTTTTCCTTCTTTCTTTTTCACTTGTGTCGAAGGAGGAGTGGACATCATCTTTTTAACCCAAGGTTTCATTTCTTCTCGTTGGGGTGTGGGGGACGGGGTCAACAAGGATGCTGCAATCTTACTCGAAATGGGAGCCGCTGACGGTGTTTGAAACACTTCTCGCATCTCTTCTTCCTCAGGTCTTCGTGGGGTAGCATCTCTGGTGACCCCTGGGGATGGTAGTAGTGGTGGTGGTGGTAGTGATGATGGTGCTGGACTTTTCATCAAGGTCTTAAAATCTTTCAGAGTGGGTAGAGCTGTTTCGTCTAAAGCTTTCTGGTGAAAGAGTTGCAGTCGTTGCAAGAGTTGACAGTACTTTTGCGATTTTTCTGTTGCGGACAAATCTTGGCGATCCATCAAGGACTGCAATTCGTGTTGTAACTGGGACATCTCGCTCAAATTGGGATTGGGAGGTAAATGCGGGGTGCGTTGTTCTTCCCAACGATGGTATTCCATCCATCGTTTGTAAGGCACTAAAGCTACTTTTCGTCCTTCCATGGGTTGTCAGGGGTCAATTCTGAGATCTTGGGACTTCCGAGGGCCTTTTTATCTTGCTCCCACCAGTCCTTCCAACATGGTTCCCAAGACTCCTTTCAGTATGGGGCCTAACAAGAGGGGTACAATGCCTCCACGTTGGACCAACATCTTCTTCTTTTGACGAATGGAACTTTTCTTTTGAACCATTTGGCGAAGAACGTGACGATGTTTGCCTAAGCATTGTTTCTGGTGATTGGACAAAGGGATCATGTTTTTCAAGACGTTCAAACAACATTCGCACACGGTATCGATGACCTCTTTGGAGGCTGATTGAATGAGTTTTTTTCGTAGAGGTGGAGAAGCTTTGGACAGGACAGATAACATGTCCCCATGTTTGACTAAACGAGGAGGCAGTCCTTTCCTTTTCTTTCCTTGGGGTTGTTTAGAAGAGGGACGTTTTCTGGAGGGTGACATCTTCAGGAGCACCAAAACACTGATACCCGACTTGGTCACACACCTTTTTTATACTGGAACGCCTCGCCACTGATTGTCTTTACGTCGTATCAGTTTGAGGACAGGCATGACACGTCGTGCAGGGGTACGCAACGGACTAAATCGAGCCAGTTCTTGCCTGGACAAATCCAGTAAACTTTGTAACATGCCCGATCTTTCTTGAACTTTGATTTTGGGAGAAGGTACTTTGTGAGCAGCAGCCACTGTCACTAAATTGGAGGGTCTTGCCACTGGGGAAGTTCTTTTTGGGGTCATCAACGGAGAAGTTCTTGGTGTGATCAACGTCTCCAAGTACTCTTCAGTTCTTGGTGTCATCAACGGAGAAGTGGATGAACGTGAGGCTGCCGGAGACGCAGTCACCGCCGTGGCAGGTCGTGGTTTGCTAGTGTAAGGTTGCGTCCTGGCCGAAGTGCCCCTCTTGCGACTAGTTTTCTTCTGTGGGTTTTTCTTTTTCTGGGGACTTTTTCTCTGTTTCTTTTTCTGGGGGCTTCTTTTCTTTTTCCGGGGTGGTGTCTGGTAAGAGGAGGGTCCCGCCACTGGAGAAGTTCTCCTTGGGGACCTGGTCTTTTTCTTCTTCTTGGAGCTTCGTTGGATTTTTTCTTGGGGAGAAGTTTGGGGGCATTAGGATCCCATCTTAAGAAAGAGCGAATGATGGCCCCTCCTAGAGTACCGCTCCCTCCAGGTTTCAAAATGATTTGTTTTTTGGTTTGAGTGTCGATGCGGGATAGGCCAGTTGGGTCAAAGCGACTTTGTGTCGATCAAAAAAGCGTTTGGTTTGATGAGGAATCTGAATGATTCCTTGGAGTAATTGACGTGCCGTCACCGTGAACCATCGTAAGACTTCTTTGAGACTAGCTTCTAAGACACGAGCTCGTATTTGTGGATTTTTTTTTCGACTGATGCCATAGAAGGCACGAATCAATTTGACGGGAAGATGCGACTGAAGGGACGTCATGTTCACACTGTGTGAGACAGACGAAAAGGGTCTGAGGTTTTTATAGATTTTTTGTGGAGTGAAATGAAGTCGAGGACGGAGACGTGTACAGGACAGGCCCTCCGTCTTGGCACCAGTGGTGAAACAAGTGAGTACGAAATCGCAAATCCTCGGGGGTGGTAGGTTTCAAATCGACGAGTAAATAGGCGTGTGGCGTTTGAGTGGCATCGCCGTACGCCTGAGTCAGCCAAGGCGTTCCTAACTGTTTGGCTAAGACTTGCACTTGCGATTTATCTCGAGGGCTTTTAAACAAGACCACGTAATGTGCATTGAGACTGATGGTGCGATGGGCTTTACTTTGTTGAAACAAGTTTTGGGTGATGTAAACGACACTGGCATTACGGTGATACCCTTTGCGCGTGAGCCACAGTTTAATTTCTTCTTCGTCTTCTCCTAACATGTCGTCGAAAATGACCAAATGGGTTTGACGGGAGTCAGAGACGATGCCGTCGTCTTCTTTAGGAATGCCTTCCACAAACACGATGGAATCACCTTGACTTTCTCCCAAGAGGCTGTACGCCGATTGCCACTCTTTGTAACACCACACGATCCGCTGAGGTGGCCGATCGATCAAATGATGTTTATGTTCGATCAAACGTTTGACGAATTCGGTTTTGCTTGAACCGCTAGGTCCAGCAATGAGCATGTTAAAAGGATAGCGAAGATACAAAGCCTCCCAACTGGCACGACCTAAGTGTTCGTCGATGACTTTGACAGTGGAGGAAGAGGGAGCAGAGACAGCAGAGGTAGCCATAGTGTTAGGAATGTCACTTGTGACACGAAAACAAACAAGACAATAGTTTATATACTTTATTTCAGATCACGTTTATTGAATGTTTTAAACATGAATACGAAAGACAAAAATACATAAAAGCCAAAGGCTTAAGTACAAGGATAAAAGGCACATGATAACCATTAACGTGGAATAAAAACAAGTGTCTGTACAGCATGTTTTGGGTAAAGTTCTGACCAGTTCTATAGGGGGTAAGGTCACACAAGTGTCCTCCCGAAAGGGTCTTTCAGGCCTGTCCACGACAGTCCTGTCCTGGGTGACGGGTTCTTCTGGCACCGTCACTAACACAGGTTGAAAAGTAACTTTTTTCCTTGGACAACTCTCGTGCATACTGGGCCACTTCTTGGGTCCAAGCCTCAAAATCCCATTCTTTCCAGGCACGGACATCTGTCCAATGGGGGTGTAAGTCACAAGCTACACACATCGTCATACACGTCTTGGGTAGCTAAAAGTTGACGAATCTTTTTTTCCCGTAGAGGTCGAGAAGTATCCAGATGAAACCGCAAGGTTTTGAGCAAAAGGAGTCTTTCGTGACCATTTACGGACATTGAGTTGGTAAGTACTGATCGTAAAGAGTCCACAAGGAATCGGCTGGCAAACGAAATCCCAGAAAACATGTCACTAAAACACACACCACTTGTCGACCCAAATTGAATGGATACAGTTCTTGTAATAATCGATGGTAATGATCCATGGTTTGAATATGGTCATTGAGTTCCTTCCACGGAATCTGTTCAATGATATGTGACATAATCCGTGGCATGGCAGCCTTATTTTATAGTCTCTTTGTTTCGGAAGCAATAAAGGTAATTTCTAACTAGACATCTTCGTTCTCCAGTAGGGAATTTAAATGTTACATACTGTAACCGAAACGTCAGAGTTTGTCTAGATGTTTCGTCTTCCGCTAAGCGGATTCCACGTAACAAATGTTGGTAATCCTTTAACTTGTCTTCCTCAATACGTTGCAGTAGGTGAATCTCGAAGTAACCAAAATTACGAACGTCTAGTTCATCATTCACAAACTGAAAGTGTTCAACAAGGTCTGACCACTGAAAAAAATTCTGACGAATCAGTCCTTTTATACCATTCAGGTACCAGTGGTTAAAGTTCTGGTGACGTAACGGATGCAATTGTTCTTTACGTTTGACCTGTATTTTGACCAGCTCTCGGTAAATCCTTTCTCTCAACTCCACAGGCAAGCCCAAAATGTTCTCTTGTAAAGTATCCATAAGTATATACACTGTTTTTGGAATCCTTGGGTGGTGGCCAATAGCCTCGTTTACCTTTGTGCCTGATGTAATATCCACTCATAATCAGTCTTCTTATACTTTGGAACAGAGCATAATTTAAAAACGGTTGAATAACTTTGCGTTTGCGTTTCACTTGTATTTTGATCAGTTCTCGGTAAATGCGTTCTCTCAACTCCACAGGCAAGGCACGAATATTCTCTAGCAAAGTATCCATGAATAGGTCATACTAAATCCTCTTTTGTCTGACACAAGACATGTACTGTTTGCACAGACATGGTTTTAATTCATTGTCGAATCTAAATCGTTTAATCACTAATCTACGCGTTACAATTCGTTCAGAAGTTTCCTCTTTCACTAAGTCGACATTGCGTAAAAGATGTTGGTAATTCGTTAACTCTTCTTCTGGAATTCGATGCAGTACGTTTACAATGTAGTAGATAGAATCATCCAGAGCAAACCATTCCTTTTTAAAGCCAGGGGATCGTTGATCAATGTCTGTCCAATGGAACACTTTCAGCTGAATCAGTCCTTGTATAGCATTCAGGTACCAGTGGTTCAAACACCGATGACGTATCGGATGCAATTGTTCTTTACGTTTCACTTGTATTTTGACCAGCTCTCGGTAAATGCGTTCTCTCAACTCCACAGGCAAAGCACGAATGTTCTCGTGTAAAGTATCCATGAACAGATTATGGTAAGATACTTCAATGTCGCGGTCCCACTAAGGGTAAGTAATGACAATTCGGTGACCATCGAGCATGTTCTACGTAGGCCGAATCTTGCGTTTCCCAGTAATGAAGTGACACACAGCAACTGAAGCACTTGACTTTATCTCCTTCGCCCAAGTAGAACAATCCGGCTCTGGCTAATTCTTCGGGGCTCGGTCCTCCCAGATACTTAGGCCATTTTCCTTTGAACGATTGAAGTCGATTTTCAAAGTCGCAGTATTCCGACAAACGCACAGGAAACGAATATTCGTCTTTCACAGGTTCGTTTCGATGAGGGTTGAGTGACATGGGCAGGAGTTTGCTCAGGGCTGGATGACATCCGTAGGGGGGTAGACGTGAAGGTGAACATTCCCCTTTAAAACGAAACCCAGTAAAATGTCCAAGAGGACGAGCGGCATCACTTTCGCATCCCACAGGTTTGACACGCACAGCATCACTTTCCATGATAGGGGTAGTGACACTAAAGTTCCCACGATGCTTTACGGCATCGCTAAGGTCACAGCGTACAGCATCGTACCCATTGCAAGGCTCACAATCGCATTCCACTTCCGAAGCCCCACACTTGAATTGTGCCTGTCTAAACTTGTTTTGTGTTTCTCTGAAAGTATTCATCTTGTTCGCTCGGTCTTGGTAGTCGCAATGAACTATCGATCTTGACCATAGCCCCTTTTTATACTAGTCGTAATGCAGTCTCCAGCTTGTACATCTTTCCTTTTATATGTTTTTTATGTCTTGTTTTGGAAGGTACCGTCTCTAAGATACCGTCATCATTGTACAGTAATGTCATGGGTGGAAAGGCCATAGAAAGGTAAGGGCAGTGCGGAGACCATCGAGTATGTTACAGAATAGCTGAATCTATATAGATACATAGATCCATTCGTAACTTCAGGCCACAAGCAAAACACTGTACGTCATATCTCAATCCTGACTCAGGTCCCAAGTAGACAAATCCTGTTCTAGATAAAACATGCGAAGAAGGTAATCATTCCCTATTCGTAGACCATTTCTGAAACGTGTCCAATCGACGGGCACAATCACAATAGTCAAGCAAGAAGACTGAAAAACTCGATTCTTGCTGTGGCGAAGTCATCCTTCTAGTGGGTGACTATCCTCTTACAACCAATGTTTTATATCAACGTGTCCATACGGCAAAGTAAAGTGGTTGGGTAGTCGCACTCGCTTCTGGTACACGATTTAATAGACCATTTCCAAGGGTCGACTGAAAGCGACAATATTTGCACACGTAAGGATACAGCGAACACACGTTCAAGTATTTGATTTCTTCTCCTTTCTCTTCGTCGGCTTGGTACAGCAAACAAGTGGCATTGGTCCTTCCTCCGTACAAACTATCCCTTGGGTTCAGCGGGTCCATGAACTGGTAACTTTCCACGAGGCGTTTAAACTCGGGATCGGTTTTCAAACGGTGATCGTATTCGTGTTCCCACATTTCAACCACTTGGTATCCTTACTGTTCTAACTTTAGGCGCCGCTGACAAGTGTCCTGGTACAAGTCTTCCATGGTTCGTTGTAAAAACTGATTTTTAGTGCCACGATCAGGGTAACAGACGGGACATCCGTGAAATAAGCAACCGTTAAACTCGTACACGATCTTGGGGTTTTCTAAGTCCCAACCATCGACCGAATGCGTTCCGATGGTCTTTTCGCCCCCTCCGTTGCGGTCATGCTGAATCCACTTGTCTTCCTTGTCGCACAAGTAATGTAACCAGCGTAGGGCTTTGACCGAGTATTGACGTTTGACATAGTGCGTCGTTTGAGGACTGATGACAGCTACGGTGTTTTCAGGCATGAATCGTTGCCAGTACACCAAGGAACACGCTTTGGCAATGGTGCAAGCTTCTTTCAAAGGATCGACCCCTCCGTGTTCCATGAACAGTTCTCGAAATTTTCCACAGCAACGTCGTAAAATGTCCACGTCGGAACGACAATACTTTAACATTTCTTCCTGAAAGTCGAAAGGGTCCGAGGCGTGAGCCTGGTACCAAGCGTAAAAAGCTTCTCGTTGTTCGGTACGCATGTTGTCGGGGTCGTAATAGTGAGCCTCAGGTAAATGGGGTAGAACGGCGTGTTGATTGGCTTCCGTATTGAAAAAGTGTGGAAAGTACCCTTTAGCCATTTCTGTCATTCCAAACGTTTTAGGCATTCGGCTCAAAGACATGGCCAAGTAACTCATCGAATCTTTAAACTGTACTTGTCCCACTTGCATGAAAATGATTTTGACTCCGTTCAAAGCGACTTTAGGACGCTCGGTGTCTTGTTCCGTATAGTATCTCAAAAGAAACTGTCCATCGTATCCGGAGAAATTGTGAGCCATCACCGTGGCATGACGATGACAATCTCCGTAACGTTCGATGTCCTCTTGGCTCCACGTCTTGTCGATGGGGTCTAAAACCCATTGGGCAAAATCGGCTAACGTGTTCGGTCCCCGAAAGATTTTTTCACGCCCTCCAGGAATCTTGCTGCAGTGAGGCCAATGACTGAATATAGGTTCTTGAATGCACTTCTCGCACGCTCGATGAGCCACGCAGAAATTAGGAATTTGAATACCGGTCTCTTGCATGCATTCGAAATCGAAAAAGATGAAATTGCCTTTCTTCTTGTGACCGTCCTCTTTCTCTGGTGGGGGTTGGTATTTTTGCACGTAGCATTGGTGTTCCAAGTCCACGGTGTGATGACAAATGTGACATTTTTTCTTTCTTGAACATACGTGTGCCTTGGCATTATTGGTACGTATGCCTTGTCCACACGTAGGGCACAATCTCAGCAGTTGACAAGCACATTTCTGCTGTGAACCTTGGGTCTTCAAATGTTGTTGGTAACAGGTAGGGCTGACAAACGTGCGCAGACAAGTTGAACAAGGCACTGGTCCCTCGCTCAGACAGGGTGGAGAGGCCAAACACCCTGATCATTTCAATCCGCAATGCTTGTGTTGCTCTCGATTATTATAACCATGGTCACATTTCTCACAGTAATAGCCGTATCCCAGGAATCCGGTGATACTGGTAATAGTATCGAAATGGTCATCGTGATAATAGACATGAATGTATTTTCCGTCCTTAAAGTCTTTCCCTCGAAACAACAGAGGCCCGCGCATTTCTTGAGGGTACACTTTCAAGGTGTATCGCGGAGCTAGGGCATCTTGCAATTTTTGCATCTCAGGAATGTCACAGGGTGTGTCTTTGGACAGTCCGGCTTGTTATAACAGGAGTTCTGCTTCATTTCGTTGTTTGGCTCGGTCGGATCGTTGAATAGTTTTCCAGGTTCTTTTCCATTCTACCGTGTCGTTCTTGTTGGCATAGGTTCGTCCCACCACGATGGCACGGGCTAAACATATCTGGTCTTGAGAATTGTGAATTTGGACGAGGCTACGCTTAATGCTGCGAAGTTTGTTCACCAATAACATCTTTTTGCGTCCAGTCCCTTGAGGAGGAGAAACGTGGGTCATGTCCGGTGTGGCTTTTCCATCGGTGATGTATAACTGGTCATTAAATTGTTGCACGTGTTGAATCTTGTCCATGACTTTGGAAGCGGTCAATTCTGCAGGGGTGCTAAACTCAGTCCAAACGGGATTTCAAACCGTCGTGTTGTATGGAAAGTCTCAAGCGATCGTCTTCTTTGGATTGACATTGTCGCTTGAGTGAGGTGAGCAAAGAATCCCACACCCCAGTGATGAACCCTTCTGCTTTCTCTAACGGTACTTCAGCCTTGAAATCTTTAAACTTCACCGTGCATTTGTAAGCCGTGGTTCTAAATTTTCTAGAGGAGCGCTTTTCCGTCTCTCGAATGGAATAGTACTTTTCAGGGTTGACTAAGGGTGGTGAACTTGGTTTAGAGGGTTTGGATTCTGGTTCACTCATGTCCTCTTCAAAATCACTGGCATGAATTTGTGCCAAGACTTCAGCCCTGGTACGAGGCGATAGATCACGTTTCTGCCTCTTACTTTCTTCTTCTTTCTTCTCGAATGAATAGGATCGTTTCATCTTGAGTAAAAAACGTCAAATGACTCAAGTTTAAACACCATGGACTAATTTATAGTCGTGGCAGACCAGCGTATATAAAAGGGTGTGTGTCTTGTCCTTTCACTATTCATTTCACTGTCAAACCGAGAACAACGATGGAAGAGACTACCCAGTTGGAACGTTTCATCAGAGCTTTGGGAGGGGTCATTAGAAAATTCTCTTCAGACCAGCCCACGGACACCTCTCCTTCCTTTCGAGATAAAAGTGAAGATACTTGATATATCTGTCAGAAGAAAGGGCATTGGTCTTCAGAGTGTCCAGACCGTCAAAAAGAAAAAAAGGGGCTAGAAAAGACAGAAGTCAAGATACCTATTATTATTGTCAAGAAAAAGGACATTGGTCTCCAGATTGCCCAAAAAAGAAACAAGAGGAGTCAGAAGAAAAGAGGGATTCTTCAGAGGAAGAGAGGGATTCTTCTGAGGAAGAAAGCAGCCAGGTAAAGAAAAAGAAACAGGAGAAGAAAAGAAGAAGGGAAGAAATTGAGGAGGAAGAAGAGGAAAACCCTGTGAAGGTGAAGAAATTTAAAAAACAGAGAAAGTAAACAATGAGACAGAAGAAGTTTATGAACTTTTTAAAGTGCTCTGTTGTGAATTGTGAATTGGATTGTAACAATGGATAAAAGAATAAATTAATTATATAAGGTAAGTGGCTTCGAGTTTTGATTTTAAAATAAGAAGCTACACTCACACTCATATAAACGTACTATAGGGGTAAAATGGGTTTTTTTGTTAATTTTTGAGTTATTGGCAATTGAAATTGTATTTCATTTAGAGAGACGTGGGTGACCCTGAAAAGGGCCTTTTTTTTGGTGTAGGGGTGAGTTTAAGCAATAAACTTTAACTGCCTTAAGCCTTTGCCACGGCCAAGGCCTACTTCTGGACTGCGTACTGTTGATGATGATGATGATGATTTGGTTGAAATCACTAAGGGTGGTACGGTAGGCTTAGTGACAGGGTTAACGTGTTTAGCTCGGGAAGGTCGTATTCTCTTCGGTCGTAATAAAGAAGTCTGATACATTTGTTTCAGACTCCTTAACTCCGCTAAAATGTCTAACAGTACCGTGACCGTTTGATTTTCACCCTCTTGTTTCTTTGCTGCTACTTCTTCTTGTTGTTGTTTTTTTCTTACCTCTTCTTCTTGTTGCTGTTGCTGTAGGAGAAAAGCTTGTTCCGCTTCCTTTTGTCTCTGTCTAAAATTCTCCACTTGCGGTAATGAAGAAGGTAACGAAGGTTCCGTAACAAATTCTTGCGAGGTAAGAAAATCTACAAAATCCCAATTCATCTCTTCTGAAAGTAAGTCCGGGTTCCCTTGGGCGGTCTCCACTGCTGGTGCACCCCAATGGATCGTTTTCTGAGTTTCCGTCATGTTGAATCACTGTCGCGTAGATTGACAGGACACAGGCGCTAGCGAATCTATATAGACCACGTTACGTCACAGACTGCTCTCTTCGGATTGGATGCGAGCTGACTGAATTTTGTAACGCGTGTTCGGATTGGTGAATGAACTCAATACGTTTCAATCCTTCCTCTACCTATAAATAAGCGCAGTTCACTGCATTATTCACCTGTTCTCGTCGCCTCAAGATGTGGACCACAGTTGAATCATCCACCCTTGTGTCTTCAATGATGTTTAGGACGGACATGCTCATGTATGTCCGGTCCAAGTGGACTGTTGTTGATAGGACAGATACTAGTCTATGGATGAGAAGAGTTTACATAGAAAGACAAGGATGTCTCAAGAGGGTGCTTGTGTATGGACCTGCAGTTAGAAGGAGTGTAAGAAGAAGAAGAAGATGCCATCTATGTTAATATTAACATAAACCCAAAGGCCCTTTTCAGAACCACTCATAGGTCTCGAAAAGAGAATGGCTTTCGATTGCCTACCCCTTTTTTTAAAAATTTAAAAAAAAAAAATCCCATGTTCAATTTTCCTTGACGCTATACAGTCCCACCCTGTTTAAATTCCTTTGACGCTATACAGTCCCCTATTCCCATGTTCAATTCCCCTTGACGCTCAGCAGTCCCATGATTTTTCTCCATGTTAATTTCCCTTGTCGCTATATGTTCCCACGATTTTTCTCCATGTTAAATTTCCATTGTCGCTATATCTTCCCAGGGGGGTCTGTAATGCTAATTCCCATTGTCGCTATAGTATCCCCCTTCACTACTTACGAAATTTCAAGATTATGGACTGGATTTGTATGTGACAATTCCACATGAAATACATGGGATTGAAGAAGCTAGGGAGAAGCGTGTTGACATCTGCAAATGTGTTTCTGTTTCTGTCATTGAATGTTTGAAATCATAATGTGGGAAAACTATGAAGTCTTTCAATTACAATGATCTAAAAGACGCCATGGAATTTAATGCTTATTTCATTTTGAATGCAGTAAGGATGATGTAATTGCGCGTATCATCAAAATTACAGTTCAATTTCGAAATGTGTAATCAAGATTGAGAACCTATGACATGGCTCCTGTAATTCGGATTTGCAGAACTAAGAAAGTACATCTTGAGGAAATTCAGGATGTAAAACAGTAAGGATATTTTTTGTCATTCTTATCACCAGCTAAATAAGGCAGTATATGACTTGTCACTTGTATGTTAATTGTAAGGACCTTTTGTAGCGTCTGTTGTATACTGTAGTTAACCTAAATCCGAAACATTGTATCAACGTGGAATGTGCCAAAACAGCTGGTATACGGCAGTCCACGAAACATCTGTTTTAGTTCATTCAGAAACAAATTCAAACAACCACAACGTAAAGCGCGTCTTACGCGACTGTACATGATTTGTTTACAAATCAAAAGTGCTGGCGTCTGCGTCCATTGTTTGTTTACAATAGAAATCAGTTCCTTTATGCACGTGACTGCTATATGTATATTGTCACGCGGGTTCAGTATCGGGTAATATTGTACGATTCTGACAATGTAACGTTAACGGGGAAAAATGAGCATATAGTAAAATATAATGTAATATAATATAATAAAGAATAGAACATAATATATACCTACATAGATCAAAACATATACACATATACAGCTATATATATATATATATATATATATATATATATATATATATATATATATATATACACGTGCTACATTAAAACTCCTAAAATACATGCAATATTCAATCTCTCCAGCCATGCATACATATATACATATATTCATCCATCCATTAGCACGTATGTGTATACATACATTCATCTATATATATATATATATATATATATATATATATATATATATATATATATATATATATATATATATATATGCTTTTATTCGTACCATGCTTGCATGCATGAATGCATGCATACATGCGTACATACATACATGGATTGCACATACTTTTCACGGTCCCGTCTTTCTCTGAACTGCCACGGGTGAGGTTGGAGTCTTTCCAGTCATACTGCTTTTGTTTTCTCAAGCCTGAAATAAATTCAAGCCAACATTCTTTATATTGTGTCGTAGTAATAAAACTAAAATACCATGGTCGTTTTTAACTAAAGCGATGATATTACCGGTGCGTATACATAAAACGTGGTAGCAACTGTGAACAAACACTAAATCCATATTAAAACTATTCGTTTCTTATTGTTTCTCTTGGCTTCGGTTCAATATGCATTTAAATTCCCTAATGGAAAAAAAGTATCTAGGAAGCATTTTAACGGTATTGAATTAGAGGTCAGACGTCCACAAATAATAATAATAATAATAATAATAATAATAATATATTTAACAGCTCCGGTATCATCTGTTTCACCATCAGTAATTGTATTAGTTTCAGGTCTTAATGTTATATTCATATTCATCACGATTAGTAATGTAGCAGCAATAATGATTATATCGGAGACTATATAATCATAGCGGGCTATGACGGTATTAAATGCAGAAGAAGTATGAACAGAGGGAATATAGTTATGATATTCAGATGGAACGCATTTAGTTGAGGCCATGACTTTATCACAAAAAGAAGGAGACTAATCACTTCTGAGCTAATCGGGTATCTTCTCGTATGTTTAGCTTGGCTGAGATTCAGTATAGATATCTATACATTATCCGATCATGATTCGTTAAGCGAAACACAATCAAAAGAACGTTTTAATGATAACATTTAAAGCAATGGATACAACATTTTAAGACAATCGTCTTTTGTAAATCAGTCTGATTAAGAGTCTCAAAGGACGCCCCAAGAAAAAAAATAATCTTAAAAGTTCAAAGAGATAAACATATTTGTTGAGAAGGAGCACACACGGCCGGCAGAAAAAAAGGCTGACAAGAGAATTAAATTAAACAAAATATGTGGCAAAATGGATAGATTTCAATGCTCTGAACACAATTTGTTTTATTCACCCCTGCGTCTCGATCAAAGTCAGGCATTATCTTGTTTGCCCAGCTGCTATATAATATAAACTTTTGATTTTTCCGAAATCAAACGTCACGTTGTAGTAAGTGATCGCAATAAGACGAAAATGCAATAAAACCCCTCCCCCTCTCTCGCATAATACATTACCGAATGAACATTGCTTCGAACAAATACTAATTCAAAATGTAGACGATTTTCCTTGCATTAACAGTTGCCACAGATACAACACTGTCAAATGCGGATCTCACGTGTGAAGATTAAGACGATTACCCTGCGAGAACAATTATTTGCTTCCCTAATATATTTTTCTTCTTTAAGATGAAGAACTTGGATCTCGATTGAAACCCATTGATGTATTGGTGTTATCATAGACGGTTGATGTATAACCTATATAAATCTGCAATGGGGATATAACTGAACATGGACTGGTGTCTAAGTCAAGCCATTTCTAAACCTTTATCTGAGTAATTTTGATAGACCAGTAAGGCTCCCTGCCGTTGATTTGACACTTGAGACCTATTCAGTGTTTCCCTTTACGCACATTTGTGCGTCAGGGACGCACGCTGGAGAAAATTGACGCACCCATTTTGTTGCCGTTCGTCTTTCTGACGCAAAGGATTTTCATAATGTGATCAGGATTTATTTAATACACAATGCATTGGACGATGGATGGCATCGTATTTTCTTCGAGCATAGGCACTGACTGGTTCCCCGCTTTGTTTGCTCCTTGTCTTGCGCTCCTCTATTCGTATAGCATAGTGGAACGCAGGGAACATTCGAAACAATGAACCAGACTAGCATAGGCAATGTTATGATGGAGTAGCTTCCCCTAATCTCGCAAGCTCTCACGCGATTTCCATTAAGCTCAGCAAGCCGTCGTCTAGATGTTTAATATCGTTGCTTGATACACTAGAAAGTGATCTCCAGATTAAAACGCCGTGCACTAAAAATCATTAGCGAATAAAGTGAAAGAAGCAGAACACAAAAGAGTAACTGTGGATCTAACTTTAATGAAAAATGGAGAAAATAATGCCCTTGACTGGAATACGGTATTCATACATTAGGATTACCGGTGTGACTTATGATCGCGTGATTGCGAAGACTGCAAAAGTGAATAATATCTTTCTTGACAGTGTTTTAGAATTTTAAAAAATCTGCCCTCGTTCGCCACAAGATATCTGGAGAACACATTATAACCCAAGACATTCTTTCACAACAAACAGATCAGTAAACTTGCAGCGACAAACGCGTTATTTGGATTACAAAGTCAGCGCGTCATTGCAGATTTTGTTGGTTTTTAATTTTGCTGCAATAAAAGATAGATCTTGAAGTTCAAGTGTAACTTATTAGAAAGAAGATAATCATTATCCTCCTTGATATTTGGATAAATATGTTCTAGGACAAAGTACAAAGAAACCGATGATAGTACACATTTTATGAAAGGCAGTAATTTGACTGCCATTTTGTTAAAAGAATTATTTGGATTTTTGTACTGGCCTGTGTGTACTGTGTTGGGCTATAATATTGCTTTATATTGATTATAAGGAAACAGTTAAAAGTATGACTTTAAAAGAAAAATAAACTAATAAAATTATTGTTTGGATGGACAATGCATTTGTTTGTTAATTGTGCATGTTGATTTATTTGTATGTTTAGAGAGAGAGAATATTGTGCAAGTTGCAGTATCCTGTTTGAAGCTGAAAAAGTAAGAGTCATATGAAAATTTGTCAGTATATTTTTGACCCCACATTTTTTATTTGACCCCCAGTTCAGACACCAAGTTTTTTCTTTTTTACCCTCAATTTTACACCCCTGGGGGATACACTGGACCTATTGAACATGAATGTACATCGGTGTATGTATTAACTGGTGCTATGTACCCGACATTTTATTATATATGGAAGAGGCTTCTGGATGTGATTTTGATGTTGTAATTACGGTTATCTTGCTTGTTATTCTTTACGGACGTTTGATCAAAGACCGTTGATCATAAGGTGATTTATCATAACCTGTTGGTTACAGGACTCTTTGGTCACGCATCTCATCAATGGACTCTTGACTATAGGTCTTGTGAATTATTTGATTGTGTACGATTAATGATTAGCAAATATTAATACATAATTAACTAATAAGCCAAATTTAATAAATGAAAAACGCAATTTAGGCTTACATTTTGACATTTCTACTTCATGTCAAAATTTTTAAAGTTACAAATCTGTGGTTTCCAGGAACAATATATATTTTCGATCACTTTTACCTGTTCATTGTAAATAAGCACCTGTATAACATGGTGCAAGAACAACCCCACCCCTAACTAGTATTAATTAAAGGGATTAACATTGGAGTTAAATTCGTTGCCATGGTGTACAATAAATCAAAGAATGTGATGATCAAAAATTGTTTAGTCAAGTGTGGGATAGATGGGTAATGCTTGTAGATATGTTTACACATTTGTTGACATTAAGCTAATTTATTATTGGTTTCACTCCAACATTTTTGAGTAAAAAGGTTTAAATAAAATTAGCATTCGGGTTGCTTAAAACTAATTGGTGGGTATTTTCTTTTAAATTTTCGAACAATTAAAATGTGCATGTTTTGTAAATTTAAATGCTTTTTACTCAACGGAGTATTATTCAGCATCCCCTGACCCAACGGCCCCGTGATCAACGTGTTACGAACGATCCTTTTATAATCGTAATGCCTTGCTCAAACGTCCGGACGCATTTTTTCCTTCTTTTACCGAAATAAATTGTAAAGGTCACTTTAAGCCGCATTAAACAGAGAATTCAGCACATCTTGCAAGTCTCAATATAATTTTTGCACCCTTTGTTTATACAAAAATCAAATATTTAACAATTACTCAAATGCTAATAAAATTATACCCAAACTGATTTGTTTCTTTGTTGTAGCAAAGGACAGATATATAAGAAGCGAAAACTATTAAATAGGAAGGCATGAACGTCGGGACCTCTATCAGAGCATTGCAGCACAACTTGTGACATTTACATCAAGGTGAAAAATGTAAGCGAGCATATCTCAGAACGAATTGTTATAGCCTCGTACATATGCGTCCAAAGTATGAGGAACATCCAAGAAGGTGATACACCTTGGAAAGTAATATGTTACTTTAAGTACGTGGGAATCTGGAAAATAGAAAGTTACAGGATTAAAGCCAGGATCAATTTTGAATGAGATACAAGAGAATCGTACAGAACCTAATAATAACGGATTGATAGATGAAGGAATCACGAAGATACAATAGAATCGTACAGAACCTAATAAAAACGGATTGATAGATGAAGGAATCACGTGATGTATCTTACAGAAGAATGCGATACATTCAAACGCTACAACAAATGTTACTTATATTTTGCATTGTTAGTATCACAGATAAAAAACTAGCAGAAAAAATAAATTGAACGGAAAAGGAAAATACGTATTTCAGATTTCCTGGAATTGGCCGTGGGCAAGTAGCTTCCAGTATTATATTACATTAGCTGGACTCGAGTTTGCCCAAGATCTCGTGCCAATAAATTTGTCCAGCTACGAACATATTAAGCTTTATTTATTTTTATTAGCATTTATCATAAGCATCATGTTTGCCTATAAATATATTTTCAACTCTCGTATATGATTTGCCGAAAAGTTTTTATATACTACAGATGGTAAGAAAATCATTTTAACTTGACTCATATTAAAGAACAATTACTATGATTGCATATTTAATTATTGAGCATTTTAATGTAAATCTTTTATATGATTTTATTCCTGTGATATTTTCTCTTTGACCTTATCTTGGTATTTTCTTTTCTTTTATGGACCTAGTTTCATATGTCAAGGCAGGTAAATAAGTACATGTGGATGAATGTCGTAAGTTAAAATTCATGACGTCACATTCGATTTTGATAGAAATTAAGTTAGTTATAGCTCACTTTTTACGGAGAAAAACAGAAAAAGGACAACCCAGCCATCGATGATACTGTCGTAAGATTGCTAAAATATGTCCTCAGACCTAAAGTTTGACCAATGTCTTTTTTTAGTATCTCCTAGGTTATTGAGATACGTAAGAAAGAGGTAAAACCCAGCAAGATTTATATAATACAAAATATAAATTATTTTTTGTAAAATAAGAAGCCAAACAAAGTGAAAGAATAAAAAATAACTTAGAGTATTCATGAATGGCTAGAATATTTCTTAAATATACTATACATTTCATAATAATCCGGAAACAATCCAAAGGTATTCATAAAGAAGGTTCTAAAGCGCTTATATTCTAGTACCACATATGAATGAGTGCTCAGTAGTAATGTGGGATACCCTAGCGTCAAAGGGACTTTAATGTTAAACTAGGAGGTTTCTACCCTGGCGTCAAGGGAAATTTAACACATAGACGATTTTACTTTGTACCCTGGCGTCAAGGGGAATTTAAAATGGGAATATATCGCGGGACTTTCTAGCGTCAAGGGAAATTGAAAATGGTGGGACGGTCTGGCGTCAAGGGAAATTGAACATGGTGGGACTGTCTAGCGTTAAGGGAAATTGAACATGGTGGGACTGTCTAGCGTCAAAGGAAATTGAACATAGTGGGACTGTCTAGCGTCAAGGGAAATTAAACGAGACATGTATATAACACAAACAATATTTCCTTCACTTCTTCCACCAAGTTCTCACTTTTTCCATCATTCCTTTCTTCTTCTTCTTCTCCTTCTCTGGTGTCCAGTCAGGATGGACAGTGCTCGGAACTTCTCCTGGACTTTGATCCAATTGTTATTGATCCTCTCAAACGCTTCCTTTTTCTTGTTGTTTTCTTGTTTTACTCTCTCCTTTGTCCAGTTGTCTTTGATCTTTTTAACTTCTTCTCTCATCACTTTCGTCATCTGTTCTTCAGCTTTTTTCACCTGACTTACTCCCCACTTTACGAACGACCACTGACTCCATGCCAAAATGTTTTCCAGAAAGCCCCTGACTCTTGTGAGATGATCTATGGCCTCCTTCAGTAATCCCACTCTCATGTAGGAAGGATGAATCAAGTCTCTTAACCTCTTTTCCTGCTCTTCCATCATCCCTTGTATTAACTCTTTTGCTTCCTTTAGACTATTAGCATAGTCCAGACACTTTTCTAACTTAAATTCTTTCTGTATCTTTTCCATTACAAAAGTAATATCCACTATCCAATAATAAATGTCGATCAAATGATTCAACAGCTCCGTTGCAGCCACCATTTTCCTTGTCTTTATTCAGTAGAATGGCGCGAACGACGCACGCTATAAGTTCTTATATGAAAAGCACGGATGTGAAGGAAAACATCCCCTACTTTTCTCTTCTCATATGATCTACTATCCACACTAACGTAATGACACAGCAAAAACGTAACCATTATCTACTATCCACACACGCAAAGCAGCAAAAAAAACATAACCATAATCTACTATCCACACACGGGAAGAAGCCAAAACAAACCCCAAAATCTACCATCCACACACGCTAAGCAGCAAACTTAAACCCATACTCTACTAACCACACACGGGAAGAAGCAAAAACATAACCACAATCTGCCATTCACACAGAAGTGAAGGTTAAATAACAACACACTCTACTATCCACACAAAAGTACGTGAGCGCTTACAAAACCCAATAATCTACTATCACACACGTGAAGCAGCAAAACATAACCATAATCTACTATCCACACGCGCGAAGAAGCAGAATCAAATCCAAAATCGGCCATCCACACAGAAGGAAAGGTTAAATAACCACACACTCTACTATCCACACAAACGTACGTGAGCGCTTACAAAATCCAATAATCTACTATCCACTCACGGGAAGAAGCCAAATTAAACTCAAATTCTACTATCCACACATGCGGAGAAGCAAACAACTAAAACCACATTTGCTATCCGTTTAATATTTGATGTGGCAAGAATAAATGGTAAATACGCAACAAAGGGATTGTAAGTTAGTTTACACTCCAATTTGTCTGCACTGCAATGGTAACAACGCTGTTGCGTTGGCATTAGTTTGCCACACTACATTAGAAAAAACAATGCATCACTCAGTGATATCGAGATATTGAGAGAACAGCAGTGGTAAATCTAGTAGGATTACATAACCAACACGGCCAGTGAAGAAATAAATTTGTTTGATACCTCATGAAGATTATGTTTTACAATCTATTAGACCCAAAAGTGACTTGTAGAAAATTTTTAGAACGATGACATACACCTACACGGTAACTTTAAATAGTTTACGTCAATGGTTGCTATTTCTTTGTTATTAAATGTTCGTACAAACGATATGTGTGTAAGTGAAAGCTAACACACACGCACGCACACGCGTACAAGTGTTACTGCCTTGGGTGACAGTAGAACGTGACAGGAGTGTTTTGAGAGATGGACAGATGGACTTAACATTACAGTGGAGAGAAAGAAACAAAGAATGGTAAAGAAAATACAAACGTATGACACCATTTTTGTTCCGTTATTCTTGCGGTATTATAGGACAAATAATTATTGAGACAACCATACATTCTATGTGAAATATGTTCCTTGTTTTCATTCATTCATCAATTTCATGAAAAAGGTATTGTGATATTTATTGTAGACTGATTGCTTAACATATCTCAGATTTAAGATATGTCCTGTGTTTCGCAGAACACGTTACCAACAATGTTGCAAAGTTTTCAGAAATCTAAGGGCAGGAAGAAATCAAAACAGCACTATAATGCTCCTTGTTCTATCTACAGTCTAAACTGGGAGAAAATAGGTCGAATATTGTTACATATTTTCTGAACGTGTGTTTTGGTTTTAAAATTCAGAGTTAACCATGGGCAGGGTTATACAGTGCAATGCCACTCGCGTCATTCTTTAACATTGTTACATTTTTTCCGAACATGTGTTTTGGTTTTAGATTTCAGAGTTAACCATTGGCAGGGTTATACAGTGCAATGTCACTCGCTTCATTCTTGAAAAAGCCTTCTGTTTGTTTCCTTTCCTGAAAAACGGTAGATCTAATGTTAGAATGTTTTCCTTGACACATTACAGTGCCACAATAAAGAGAAAGCTACTGTGCCTGAATTGTACAAGCTCGTCTAATCAAGATTTTATTTCATCCAACGATTTACTGATGTTAAGTGTTTGAGAAAAAAAATTACATGACAAACCGAACAGTTCACAGATATAGGGTGACTTCTGATCACAATTTTGGAGAGGTATCTTCAAATAGGAACAGATGCCATTAGGATTTCAATCAAAACTACTATGACGGAGAGAGAGTGTTATTCCTACTGTAGAACATATCACGACCCTTACATTTGTTTTTACAGTATATTTTCCTTAAGAAAGATTCAAAGAAGCAAATTATTTTTTGTTACGCTTAGATCATCACAGCCATAGAAGAAATTCACCATTATTAAATATCACCAGAGTGAACTGAAGATTATAGAAACTAAACATTCGTCCTTGTTTGATAACGAGGATGTAAAGTTCTCACAGAATAGTTCATCCAAATATGCTGTGATGTATTTGACTATAAAACTGACTCAATTTATGTGGGATGGCCCAGGGTACGATTATTCTTGCGTTAGTTTTACTTTTTTAATTATTGTATAAATTGTTATGTAAGCGCACATGTACGTTTGTGTGGATAGTAGATTATTGGATTTTGTAAGCGCTCAAGTACGTTTGTGTGGATAGTAGAATGTGTGGTTATTTAACATTCCCTTCTGTGTGGATGGTATATTTTGGGTCTGATTTGGCTTCTTCGCGCGTGTGGATTGTAGATTATGGTTATGTTTTGCTGCTTCACGGGTGTGATAGTAGATTATTGGGTTTTATAAGCGCTCACGTACGTTTGTGTGGATAGTAGATTACTTGGTTTTGTAAGCGCTCAAGTACGTTTGTGTGGATAGTAGGGTGTGTTGTTATTTAACCTTCCCTTCTGTGTGGATGGTAGATTGTGGTTATGTTTTTGCTGCTTCCCGTATGTGAATATTAGAGTATGGGTTTAAGTTTGCTGCTTAGCGTGTGTGGATGGTAGATTGTGGGATTTGACCTCTGCTTGTGTAGATAGTATATTTTGAGTTTGGTTTTGCTTCTCGGCATGTGGGTAGTATAATGGGGTTAGTTATGGCACCTTTCCGTGTGTGGATAGTAGAGTTTGGGTTTAAGTTTGCTGCTTAGCGTGTGTGGGTGGTCGATTTTGGGGTTAGTTTCGGCTTCTTCCCGTGTGTGGATATTAGAGTATGGTTTAAGTTTGCTGCTTAGCGTGTGTGGATGGTAGATTATGGGGTTTGATTTTTCATCTCTGCGTGTGTGGATAGTATATTTTGCGTTTGGTCTTGCTTCTCGGTGTGTGGGTAGTATAATGGGGTTTGGTTTTGCTTCTCGGTGTGTGGGTAGTATAATGGGGTTTGTTATGGCACCTTTCCGTGTCTGGATAGTAGAGTTTGGGTTTAAGTTTGCTGCTTAGCGTGTGTGGATGGTAGATTATGGGGTTTAATTTGGCATCTCGGCGTGTGTGGATAGTAGCGTTCGGGTTTAAGTTTGCTGCTTAGCGTGTGTGGATGGTAGTTTTTGGGGTTTATTATAGCTTCTTCCCGTGTGTGGATAGTAGATTATGGGTTTAGACTTGCTGCTTAGCGTGTGTGGATGGCAGATTTGGGGTTTGATTTTGCTTCTTCGCGCGTATGGATAGTGTATTTGGGGGTTGATTTGGCTTCCCCGCGTGTGTGGATAGTAGAGTTTGGGTTTAAGTTTGCTGCTTAGCGTGTGTGGATGGTAGATTTGGGGGTTTGTTTTCGCTTCTTACCATGTGTGGATAGTAGATTATGGTTATGTTTTTTGCCGCTTTGCGTGTGTGGATAGTAGATTATGGTTATGTTTTTGCTGTCTCGTTACGTTAGTGTGGATAGTACATCATATGAGAAGAGAAAAGTAGGGCTTATTTTCCTTCACGTCCGTGCTTTTCAAATAAGAACTCATAGCGTGCGTCGTTCGTGCCATTCTACGGAATAAAGACAAGGAAGATGGTGACTGCAACGGAGCTGTTGAATCATTTGATCGACATTTATTATTGGATAGTGGGTGTTACTTTTGTAATGGAAAAGATACAGAAAGAATTTAAGTTAGAAAAGTGTCTGGACTATGCTAATAGTCTAAAGGAAGCAAAAGAATTAATACAAGGGATGATGGAAGAGCAGGAAAAGAGGTTAAGAGACTTGATTCATCCTCCCTATATAAGAGTGGATTACTAAAGTAGGCCATAGATCATCTCACAAGAGTCAGGGGCTTTCTGGAAAATATTTTGGCATGGAGTCAGTGGTCGTTCGTAAAGTGGGGAGTAAGTCAGGTGAAAAAAGCTGAAGAACAGATGACGAAAGTGATGAGAGAAGAAGTTAAGAAGATCAAAGACAACTGGACAAAAGAGAGAATAGAACGAGAAAACAGCAAGAAAAAGGACGAGTTTGAGAGAATCAATAACAATTGGATCAAAGTCCAGGAGAAGTTCCGAGCATTGGGCCATCCTGACTGGATGCCAGAGAAGGAGAAGAAGAAGAAGAAGAAAGGAATGATGGAAAAAGTGAGAACTTGGTGGAAGAAGTGAAGGAAATAGAAGAAGAAGAAGAAGAAGAAGAAGTAGAAGAAAAAGAAGAAGAAGAAGAAGAAGAAGAAGAGAAATAAGAAAAAGAAACCAAAGGCCCTTTTCAGGGCCATTCATAGGTCTTGAAAAGAAATTAACTTTCATGCCTAATTTCTTTTTTTTTTAATGTCTGTTGTCTATTGTTTGTGTTATATCCATATCCGGTTAAATTTCCGTTGACGCTAGACAGTCCTACCATGTTCAATTTCCCTTGACTCTAGACAGTCCTACTATGTTCAATTTCCCTTGACGCTAGACAGTCCCACCATGTTCAATTTCCCTTGACGCTAGGCAGTCCCACGATATATTCCCATGTTAAATTCCTCTTGACGCGAGGGTAGAAAGTAAAACTGGCCCATGTTAAATTTCCTTTGACGCCAGCGTACAAACCTGCTAGTTTAACATTAAAGTCCGCTTGACGCTAGGTTATCCCACATTACTACTCTGCCCTAATATCCAAAAGGTTTACATCAAGGTATTTCCAATGAATGTTGAATGTCATTAATGTCCTTGAACGTTTCACTGTAATCGTGCAAAATTAATAAATATCCATGTCCTTGAATAATTTCACAATAATCCAGTAAGGTACTCTCTGTTTAGATTCAATTTTCAATAATTAAACAAGCTTTAGATTTCTCTATTGACTCTTACAAGAAGGAATTATAGCTGCATTATAATAACACGATGCATACATTTAGGTATATCTTCAACGAATGCGCAGCAAATAAACAAATCTGAATTGCTAGAAAAGATTCCCAAAACACTAAAATTATTCTATATTGTTAATTAATATAGCAGTTAATATTTTGATTTTTTAAACATCTAACTAATCACATTCAAGGACAGTCATGACACATCTATATTCAAGTATAATCTCTAGATCACATAATGTTTTCCTGTCATCCAGTCAATTCGTTCGTTACCCATTTAGACAGAATTATTTGTTCACATGAACATGGCAATGTGACATTGATTTGTGAATGTAAACAGGAAAGCATATACTCTTCTTATATCACAGACCAGATAGTGAATTAAAAAATTAAATATTACATTAACCAAATGACTCTAATTAAAACTATACTGCAAAACAATATATGTGATACAGACATCAGTAAGAGATAGATCACATAGAATTATATAAAGCTCATACTGATTTGTATGCAAATACATAAAGTCATGTTTCACACTAATTTAGCAGCAAATAGTTTCTGGACTTTCGGGTCTTGAAATAAGATATATAAATCTATTGTACAAACGTTTGGGGAATAAAGATGTCTTTCTCTCCATCTCACACACACAGACCCGCAAAAGAAACACATGTTCGGACACTCGCGCACGCATGCATCTAGCCTAAAACACACATATTCATAAACACAAGCACATATACACATTGCGATAGAAAGAGATATGTCGGTAAATTATGTAAGACAAAAGGGCAAGTTGATCGGTTGCTAAACAGATGTGCAAGAAGCTGAGCATTACTTTGATGTACATGTAATTAGGTTTTAAATAGATAGGTAGGATGTCGGGTAGGCAAGCAGATACGCATCCATCTATTTTGGTAAGTAGCCATACAAATAGTTGGAAATACTTATATAGCATGTAGTAGGATAGGTACCTGGGTTGTTAAGTAGACAGGTAGATAGGTAGTGAGATATGTAAATCGGTAGGCTGATAGACGGGTACGCAAGCAGATAGCCACTTACTTGGTAGATATGCAGATATGAAGATGTCTGTGTGTGTTGTAGAGAAACCTATAGCAGATTCAAAACAATCGTCATTAGGTACTATTATTGACTCACACTGTGTATATATAGTCATTATGTACTATTACTGACTCACACTGTGTATATAGATCATCAGGGTTTGTACTGTTTCATGAAAATCTGAATAATCATCTAAGTAGAACCTAACTGTGTATGCTGCTCTTATAAAAAAAGAAAAAACAAGAAAAAAGTTATAATTGTTACGTGATAAAGTGTTGCATCATGAACGTCTGAAGCCACGGTCTTTTATTTTCGTAAAAGCGCATTAATATGATTATGTACATGAGAGCTATGGGGTGCACGGTCAACTCTAATTACATAAGTTCTAGGCATGAAAACATATTAACATTAATTCATTTCATATTATTATTGTAATATCACATTCAATCAACGGAAGTAGTGCGAAAACAACAATAAGCAATTAATAATTTTAATATGAATAACTTTTAAGCTTAACACAGTTAATAATCACACGCTGTGTATTATTGTTTGCTTATTCTGACTAGTCATTGTTATGGAAGAAAGGTATAGACTTGTCACAAGAGTATTTCGTTTCACAGCGTATCTCGTACACAAAGACAATGCCATAGTAGTTAGATCGCAAGTATTAGCTTTTAAAATGCAGCCATATTATGAGACTTAACAGACACAGGCCTTAATGAAACCCATTGTCGTCTGGGATAAAGGCCGAATTGATGGTGAACAACACTGATCTGTGTACCTTTTATTGGGTTAGATTTGCACATGGAAGACTCATCCTAATCTCTACCTGACTCCTTGTTGATATGCAGGTGAGGCCATCAGTCACTGCTTTCGCACTTGAGAGCAAACATACATTAAGAAATATTATAATATGCATAACCTTGAGTCTATTTACAGGACACGTTTTAACTGCATTATTTGAAAGCTGAATACACATTTCACATATAGGTATACTTTTCAGCATTTGGATTTTAAATCGATATGTGATATTAAATTAAATGATATCAAAATCATTTCCAATCTAATTTGTTACTTCTTTTGAAAATAGGAGACAAAAAGAAAATGAAAAATATTCAAACACGGATGATACGGACTGTCAGCGGAGACCTCGACCAAACGAATACTGTAAAGCTGCAACTGTAATCATAAGTTCGAAAACGTGAGAGGGCATGTGACTGAATGCATTATTGCAGGGTCGAAATTTTTCATCCAGTGTATTAACTACTCTGGTGGGGCCCCGAGTGGCCGAGTGGTCTAACGCGCTCTCCGTTACGGATCACTGCCATCTCACCTCTGTCTGCGTGGGTTCGAGTCTCAGATTCAGCAAATGTGGGTATGTGAGAAAGCTTGCCAGTAGCTTCTCGTGGGTCGGTGGTTCTTTCCGGGGTTTTCCCGGGTTCTTCCTCCACCATTAATGCTGGCCGCCATGTATAGCCTATCGTGTGCTGAAAAATGGCGTTAAACCCTACAACAACAACAACTACTCTGGTGGCCAAGTGGTTTGAGCGTCCGCCTTGTATATGGGAGGTCGTGGGTTCGATCCCCGGCCGAGTCATACTAAAAATGTATAAAATGGCAATAACGGTTACCTATCTTCTCGGTCGGCATTAAGAGGTTAGTGTTAGGACTGGTCGACCTCGTGTTAGGATAATGTAACTGCGTGGGATACCATGCTACATGTATGCGGCATGATGCCCCAGCTAGACATCACCATAGAATGCCACGATGCAGACATCGTAGCGATATGACTGAAACATTTTAAATCTGTTTTAAAAATCAAACACACACACAGACACACACATACATCCAATGTATTAACAAATATAGGACAGGGTTTAGGAAATATATGCAGTTAAATACAATGAATCAAGTCCTTATATCAGATATATAAGCTTAACCTTGACTCCAGTGTAAGGACAAAATAAATGTTGCACAATTGATTGCTTTTGGTATATGATGTTTCATCGCAAGTATGCATAAACTCCACTAAGGGACTAAGGAAATATAATGAAATGAAAAGAATGCAATCAAAATCTCCATGCAAATGAAAATATGTAAGATTTTAACATTGTTTATTTCTGAGTTCATCGGGGTATAAACTGTCAGTTGCCAACACACACAGCAAATAACGCCCGAAGGGCGTTATGTAAGCTGTGTGAGTCGGTAACTGACAGTTTATACCACGATGAACTCAGAAAAAAACAACGTTAAACTCTTATAATTGAATTTGTAATTATTTGTTATGTTATTTTGTTTGCATCATTAAAAAACAGAAATCTTAAATGCGCGTAGTAATACATGTTTGTGGTTTTTCTGTTACGTAGCTATTTATAGCACTTGGGATGTCCACCTTGATCGCAATAAGGTCATCATAATACCAGTCCTTCAACCAATGGAAGCCAAATTTTTTCAATTATTTTTTGTTTGTTTGTTAGAATGTTGTTTTTTTTAATGCTTACTTCATGTCTGCCTTAACTGGCGGTGTTTATCTTATGCTGTACACGTGACTCTATTTATAGAAGTGGAAAAGTAGTTCTCCTTACAGTTCATACAGAAATGAATGCAATTCGTTTTGATCACGTGGTAACATTCTGACCAATGGAAATGTTACTTTCCTGTACCAGCTACTGGCACTGCAATTATATAACTGTGACTTAAGATTAGGGGTGCGAAGCTATCGTTCAGCATATCAAGTTGTTTTAGGGAGATAATTATTCATTCCATGTACGACGATAGTCTATCGTGGAAAAGAAACTAGCGAACACATCAACGCAACTTTTATACTATTGCGAGTCTAGGTTCTTACACAAAGTAGCAGAAACGAGTGAAGAAAACAAGCTTCGTACAGTTTAATAAAGAATTTATTTCCCTAGAATATAATGCGAAATTTGAGACAAAAGATCTTACGGCTTTACAAATCAAATCGAAAAGTAATCCAACAATTAAAAAATAGAAATCCTAGTAATAAAAAGTCCTGAATGAGTTCGAATCCAGATGAAATCCAAAATGGATCGCGAAGTGTTGTTATGTCAACATGTTCTTGTTGAATTACAGAAAATATTCTTCCAGATTTCGAATTATATATAAGTTCCTAAAATGTCCTTGTCCAAGAATTAATTTAGAGCACTGGTATTTCCAATGAAAACATCACTTGAAATATCAATAATTTGAAGAAAAAAATAATTAGCCCAAAACTGGACACAACATAAAACATCTTTACGTCTCAAGTGTTAAGGCACAACTGACTATTCTTTCTCAAAGTAATCGTAATAAGTATAACTAAGACGCAAAACAGATGCTCAGATGGAGTAAACCTTCTGGAAAGAAAAGTTTGTTACACGATATATATATATATATCACGTAGTCCAGATATGGCCTTGATTTGACTTAATAATTTTTACTCTGAGAAAGAATACAAAATAAAATAGTTGCTTATTAAACCTTTCACTGGTTCTGAATCAAATCAGAAACTAGATACAGTGTTTCTATTATAAGGTGTTTACCAATCAAAATTAAACAAAGTCTGGTCAAGCTGAACTGAACTTAATTCTAAAAAGAAATCATGCCCAATAAACAATATTACATTACAGTAGCATGTAATGGAATTAAATAAAAAAGCATTAAAACATCAGACAAACAATTAAATTAAATCAAATATACATAAAAATATGACTATGTTCTTTGCCTTATAATCACAGAGGCGAGAATGCCTGTCTAAAATTAACTATATTAGCGTTATAATGACTTTGTTAAGCATGATCGTAAGAAATGAGAGGATGTGAATGAAACAGAAAAATTAAAACCTTAAAGAAATATTAATGTATATAGGGAGACTTACTCACCTTGTGAACGGATAAATTGAACAAAATACAAAGTACAAGTAACGATATCAGTACATCTTCCTATGCTTTACAGCTTTAAAAACAATGTTTGCATACTCTTTGTAAATAATTATAGTCTCTGTGTTGTGTACAAGTCAGGTAAAACATTGTAATCCTACGAAACCGCTTGGTAGAACTTCTTTAAACTTCGCATTTATATTGCTCCGACTATTAAAACGAGGGATGTATTTACTGCAGTCCCTGTGACGTGTCAAAGGTCACATATACAAAAATTTACATTAGAACCACATCTTATTTTTTTCTGACGAAACGCAAGATATAAATGGCAGATTCTGCATCATGACCACACCCACCCGGGGCAGACCAGTCTCTTAGCGATAGAGCTGAATATCAGGTAATGAAAAAAGTGGATGCGGCAGTACAAGACGAAATAAGCGGTGTCAAACCATTTAAGTTCTTCCAATTTAGCATGTATCTCACTTTTGGACAGACACACACACACACATACGCATACACACACGAGAACTGGTTGACAGGTTTCTTTTAATGTAATGGGTATGGCGAATTAAGGTCGTTGATTCCATCGGCGTGCAGCAAACGCAGTCGCTGTTTTCTTGGGTAATGTATTTTGTTCTGTCATTTAACCAGGTATGGTTCAACGTGTGACATACTATTCACACACACACACACACACACACACACACACACACACACACACATATATATATATATATATATATATATATAGAGAGAGAGAGAGAGAGAGAGAGAGAGAGAGAGATGACAGATGGTTGTATTGCTAATTTTAGAACCAAATAATTATACTAGTTTTAGAGTGTATCAATGTAAACAAATAGAGCGTAGTACAACTGTTTACATCCAGTAACTGTGATATCCAATGTCGCAATTGAAAGTACACCTGCTATTATACATTCTAGACTTTATATGTGGGAGCAATCGAATGGCATACAAGGCAAAGTTAAAATATATAAATATGCTATAATTAAAGGTTATCTGATTGAGCATTAGATGTAAAATTCGTCTTTAATGAGAAACATTCCTTCTAGGTGATGTATATACTAGTATAAATTGAAAACAAGTGGTCAGTTATGAAACGTAAATCAAGGTAACAACTTCACAAAATGTATAGTATATTTTCTATGCAAAACTGTAATATGGAAGTGTAAATTACAATATGTTTTATGCTCTGAAAAATACCAGGTGTATAAAAGCACATAACAACATTACAAAACAAAGTCAACAGCCGAGTGACGTTTGCTTGACATCAATGTTTGATTTATTTTCACGGACCTCCTGACAACAGTTGTTGCTAATTAAACGGTCCTTGAGCACGCTAATACCACATATTAGTTACCTGTAATCAACCCACGCGCTATGACCCAACGCCAATTTACAGATTTGGTCTTCTGTCAGATAAGCAAACACTTACATGTAAGAATATCCTGAGGATTATTTATATTGCAATATTCACGAGGGAAGATATTATAATAAAACAAAAAACAACTCATTCATTCTACCACAAAGGTTTATGAGTACTGTACATTATGATGACTACACCTAGCAACTGGCTTGGGTGTAAGTGCAAATCGACAAATGCCGTGATTGATAAGTTACAACATAACTTAAAACGGGGGCATTTTCATGTACGTTAGGGCAGCTACAACTGACTATCCAAGGAAAGACAGATACAAGCAGAGAGAGACATATACAAATTTCAGTGTGCGTGTAGAAATGTTACCTACCTGCCATTGTGAAGAATCCTGCTAATGCCGATAATGCTGTATTTTGAGCCTTAAGTCTGCAGAGAATATGTTTTCAGAACCCTAACTTGGAACAAAGTCGGATCGACCAATCAAATAATGTAATATTCATATAAGGCACAGGTAGCAGACACATAGTGACGATCTTCTACGTAAGAATGGTAGAACGCTCGGACTGATTTGCATACAATACCGAAAGTTGTTTCACAGCAAAGAATTGGCTGCATTCCAGAAGTTTGATTAGACACAACTCGTCTGGTCATCAACCCTTAAGAAATCAACAAACCCCCCCCCCTCTCTCTCTCTCTCTCTCTCTCTTTCTCTCTCTCTCTCTATATATATATATAGACAAAAGCGAAAACGCAATCTTGTGCACACACACACAAGCACCGACACATAATTATACAAATTCATAAAAAAACCACAGGTAAATCATTGTATAGAGATATAGGCTGGTATCAATATGCAAGACATATGCAGGTAGCTGGATACTTAAGGAGATAGGCAAGAAGCTGAGTAAGTAGGATTATGCACTTGTTAATTTAGTTTTAATTTGATAGATAGGTAGCCAGGTAGGTAAGTAGATACTCTTGTACCTAGTTATGACGTTGCTGGTACATAATAGGTACGTAACAGTATACGCACGTTTATGGATTTTTTTTTTAACCTAGATAGGTGATTTAACAGGCAGAGTAGAAAACGATTACCGACCTGGTGATAATCAAATATGCTTAGGTGGCAGGGGCCAGTTTCTGGCAAATTTCTTAACTTAAGGCTATGTTGTGATAGTTTCAGCTCTTATTGTTTACTAATTAAAGATATGGATATATTTGTGAACTAGGTGTTTCGGGCTTGTGTGGTTCTTGAAACTGATACGTGGGTTCGGGGCAAGTAGAATATCTATAAAAAAAAGGCTTGGATCACAAATATTTTCAATAGCATGAACCTATTTAGTACACAGTGTTTAGCAGAATTACCATCAAAGGAAAAGGGCTTGTGTTTGCACCGTGAGCATCACATGCAACATTCCCTCTAAACTGCTTGAGCGCGTGGCCTCAATCATTTCGTTTTTCACTTTGCATGTTTCTCTACGTAAGTGCACACTATCACACCCATACTGTACTTGTATAAATTATACATTTATTATGAGATTGTGTGTTTTGGGGGATTTTTAACGCAGCTTTAACAATTTTAGTCATATCGTTACGACGTCTGCAGTGCGACAATTTATAGTAATGTCAAGCACTGCGACATCACGCCGCAGTCATGTATTTTGTCCTACCCCGTCACGTTATCCTGACACCAGGCCGACAAGTCCTAACTCTAACATTGTAATGTTGAGCGCCATGCAAGGCAGCTGGCAGCACCATTTTTCAAGCGTCTTTGGCATGACTAGGCCAGGTTTGGAACCTGCGACTTCCCACATCCACGGCGGACGCTCTAACCACTTAGGCCACCAAATCGATCACGAATTTATGAAAGCATTTACCCAATTTAAATGTGTCTTTTCAAAATCCTTAAATTAGTATGATTTTAGGATTTTCCGACTTTTTCTGACCAGTCCCTAATATTATTCTAAAATCACGCACGCAGCAGCAGAGAGGGTGAACAGACCACTTAGGGGAATGGTCACCCTTGTGTTTTACCAAAAAAAATAGTGACCACTCATAGAGGTCAATTACCACGTCTACGATTATTGTTTGTCCCAAACAGAATTGTAGACGCCCCTCTCTGCTGCTATCAATATTGGGAATCATCATCTGAATCATGGGAATCTTCATCTGTTTCATCTTCATCTGAATCTTCGGAATTTGTTCTATGTTTCAAGTAATATTCAAGTTCTGATGGTGGTTTTTCTATTTTTGGATTTATGTTCTTTCTGTGTTTATAATATATCATCAAACTTCTGTATTCCTCTTCTGCTGATATTAATTAAATTATTATGTTATAATAAAAATGGTACATCCAGAATCTCATACTGCAAGAACAGCTCGAGAACGATTAGAAGCAATTAAAAAATTTCTTCCTGTCAAAGACTCATTTAGAAAAAATCTACAAGCGCAGCAAGAAGCAAAAGTTGAGTATGAAGAGGACACTAAAAAACTATTTAAACCCGTCACTGCAGCTACTAAGAAAGCTGCGGCGGCTGTTGAAAAAACTATATGGGGAGATATTGCGGAGGAAGATGAGAAGAGGAAAAAGGGTATTTTTCCGGTATTAGAACAAACTGCAGTGCAGGCTGAAAAAACAGCAAGAAGAACCAAACAAACAAAAAAGATTTTACGAGACCTTCCAACTGACATAGCTGCAGCTCAGCCTCCACCTGTTGATGAGGAAATACTTGAAGGCATTGAAGAACTTCGTACCGAAGTCGCCGATGTGAGAAAAAAACTTGCATCTAAATCCAAACCAGCAGGAGAAGACGTAGAATTAATTGCAAGATTTAACGAAGGAGATGTTGAGGAAATTAGAAAAACTGAAAGAGAGAGATTACCTGAGATGATATTAGATAATATATCTAATAAATCTAGTATTTTAAAACCCCGTCATGAAAAAACAAATGATGATAATTTCATTAAATGGATATATCGCGTATATTACAACAAAAAACAAGCTAGAGGTCTAGAATACGAAAGACTTAATGAAGAAGTAAAAAGACTTTATAGAGAGAGATGGGAACAACTAGAACAAGGAGAGTCCTACCAGTATCAGCTTCCTCCACCTCTGCAACAAATAGAACAACAACAATCTTCTTCGCCGCAGCAAAGGTTGAAGTCGGAAATTAAAAGGACTAAAGAGCTAATTAAATTACTCCCCTCGAAGAAAATTTCTTCACCGGTTGTAACATTTACACCGACAGGTTCACCACATGGATCACCCCCGGCCACCACTGAAGTACTTACTCCGGTAATGCAATCACCAGTATTTAAAACACCTCAAGATGAACCTAAAACAGGACGTGGTTTATGTCCTGATAATATCATCAATGATGTGTCACGGTTAGAAGTTCTCATAGGAGGAAAACGAGCTGGAAATAATTCACCAGAAATAACCAATGAAGCAGCTGATATTTGTCGGCGACTATTTCAAGGTGGTATCATGGATATTGGCGTTTACCGAGAACTTATTGATGAGCTCGTTGATGACTAGTTGTTAGATAAATGGTAAATAAAATAAGATGATTGTGCATGATAATCATCGTAAACCCACACAGGTCAGAGCGGTAAACTCACGATTACCAATCTATGAAGCAATTTACGGAAATGGACTTGGTGATGTCATTCGGGGATTATTCACGAGGATAGCTCCAAAAGTAGCACCTGTTGCAAAACAATTATCGATGAAGGCTATTGATATTGTTCGTGATAAAGCTCCTGGTGCAATTGTCAATGTTGCTGGTAAGGCGTTCTCGGCGATCAAGGAAAGACTAGCACGATTATTGCGACGAAAACAACAACCACCGGTGAAACTGGCAAGTACTGAGGTGATGCCTGCAGACGTAAGTAAAATAATAAATCAGGCTGCAAATCAAAAACTAGCGGCGATATCTGAAGAAGCAGAAAAAAATATAACAGCAAATTTAATAGCAGGAAGTGGTCTTCGTCGACGATGATCATCATTTGGAAAAATGGTAACTATAATAAAAATGTTCAGGCGCGAATCAGACCCAGCATTTGATATGGAGGCACCTGTCCTTAAGTACGAGTCAGTACGTGATTATCAATTTTATTCCTATGACGCAAGACTACCAAATCAGCGGGGGAGATTCGAATTACAGGTTCATGATACAAGTAGATATTTCTTGCCCGCTGAAGCGTTTATTGAAGTAGAAGGTAGACTTGTAACGAATGTTGTAGCTAATACGCCATATGCTGCTAATTTGCGTGTTGGTTTTGTCAACAACGGGATCATGGCATTATTTAGTGGCGCCACATACATGATTGATGGAAAAAATATTGAATCAATTCAGAATGATGTCGACGTTGCTACAACAATAATTGGTCTGGCGAGATATTCTGACGACTTTACAAGATCAGCTGGTCCAACAATGATGTTTGCTAAGGATATTACTAACCACGCTGATCATGTTCAGTATATTAAGTTACGAGCAGATCAAAATACTGCCGACGCACAACCGGTTGATTTTGAACACGAAGACAGACCAGCTGCTGCTTTTGATATTATAAAAAGCGTTAATGCGACTTACAACCTGGGATTTGCAACACGCCGAGCAGCGCTGTCGGGAGATAATAGAAATTTTTCGTGTGCAATTCCATTATCTCACATCTTTGGATTTTGCAGAAATGTTAGAAAGGTCATCTTTGGAGCTAAACACACAATTGTGCTCGTAAGAAAAAGTGATGATAATGATGCAATCTGGCGAGGTGTTGGTGTTGCTGATGGTAAAGTAAATATATCAAAACTTTCATTGTGGATGCCAGTAATGACTCCATCTATTACTGAGGAACAAAAATTACTATCTTTTATGGATCAAGGCGGTAAATCGTTGCTATCATGGTTAACAGTAACCACAGATGCTGCTCAAAGCAATATTAATGGTTTATTTACATGGCATATAGCATCACAACAGGGTGTTTCTGCACCACGACATATTTTTATTGCACTACAAGATAATGCTCGGACGAATAATCAAGAACGTTCACATATGATATTTGACAACCTTGGAGTTAATGAAGTTTCCTTACGGATAAATGGACATCAAGAACCAGCCGAGGATATACAACTAAATTTTGATCAAAATCATGTAGCGCGCGCATATCATCGTTTAATGTCATTCATGGGACGTGATCAAAATATAGATACCGGGTTGCAAATATCACAACTAGATTTTACAGGTCTATATCCGATTTATTATTTTTCACTAGAACATCTTGATTTATCCAAACAATCTGTTGTTGATATACACTTTCGAGCTCATGTTACTAACCCTCCTCCTGATATACCCGGTCCACCAATTGTTCCCGGTTTCTACAGAGCGATCGCGGTCATACTTAGCGACAAGGCCATGTTACTTGAAGGTGGCAGTGGTCGAATGAGGGTCGTTGATGCACCGGTGGAAAATCTTTAATCGTGTTATTTAGAAAAATATATTTTATATAAAAATGTCGTATAGTCATGTTAATGTTACTCTGACCCCGGGTCAGGTAAAAAAGCTTCAATCAAAAACCGCCAACAAATGCGGAACTAAAATATCACTAAAACGAGATCATATTAGTGGTGGTCCAAACAAATTATCGTTGACAAATAATCAGATTAAACATTTCAATAAAGCCCTAGAATCAAAAACTGGAGTTCAATTTCATCTCTCCCCGAGCGCCATCAAAGACATGGTTAAAATGGGTGGTATATTTCCACTTCTTGCGGCCATTCCGGCATTAATAGCTGCGGCTGCTCCAGCCGTAGCAAAAGCGGCCGCGTTATGTGCTGTTGGAACAGCCGCTGGAATGGCACTAAAGAAAGCAACAGGGCGGGGATACAAAAAAAAGGGACGCGGTCTAAGATTACCGGGATCTCGTTGGGGGAGAGGCCTAAGGCTTCCAGGGTCATTTCGTTAGACGTTCCATCATCAAATTTTGATTTACTTGATGCTGCTAAAAAATTAAAAATATCCGCCTTTAGAGGTGTTTTTATGCGAGATCAATTACCGAAACAACCAAACAAACTAGAAACAGGGATTATTAATCTTGACAAACGTTCCGGACCCGGTACTCATTGGGTATCATACGCGATTGATCCGCGTGGAATTGTTTATTTTGATTCGTACGGGTTAGCTCCACCTGTTGAATTTATCAAGTATGTCGCACCACTCAACGCAACAACTAGAGGTTCCAAAGTTTGGTATTCAACGCTACCCACACAAACAATGACAGATCCGCCAATATGCGGCCGTGAAGTAATTAATGTACTCGACGCTATATCAAAATCATCCAGGCCGCCACATAAAGTCGTGCACGATTATACAAGCAACCGATTTGTTGCGCGTAAAGCATTTTAAACAACGGATCTTATTATAATGGTTGACATTTACGGAAGATCTTCTACTAGTAAGAAAATAAAATCCGACGTTGATCTGTCAAAGTATGCGACTAAAGATGACCTCGCTGATATCATGAACCTTGCTGGAGTTGACCCAGATGAAGTTGTTATTTTTCAAGATCGATATGGTAAACTAAAAAACAGCAATATCAAATGGAATGATATAGTCCGGCGAGTACTTGGTGCAGTTGCAGATAATATTCCCGTGTTTACTGACGGTGGTAGAATCAGAGATTCAAGTATGTCACTTAAAACCATCAGAGATGAAATTGCAAAAAGTGTTGCTAATCGCGTGAGAAACACCGGTGACACGATGACAGGTGAACTCAACATGAGCGGGAACAAAATAGTAGCTGTAACAGCTCCAAAATCTGACAACGACGTCGCAAACAAACTATACGTCGACGACGTGGATGGAAAACTATCCACGCTACGGGCCGAATATGATGTTCACACGGGCGCGTTTACAAGGCTTCGAAGAAATTTTCAGAAAACCGATGATGCCATAAATAAGTTCTTTGGAAATCCTTCCGTCATTGACATGAAACTCGTTGATATCAAAAGTAACCTAGACACGATCAAACGAACACAACTAGACATCGTAGCGGGAATTCCTGAGATTATCAATAAAATCAATCTGATTAAAATTCCAGCTGAAATATCTCCCGGGCATATCACAAACATCGTATACACGGTATCATCGGGATTCGCAACATGGTCAAAACAGAATAATACTATCGAATATACCGCAACAACCACTGGCGTGTACAGGCTGTCTGTGTTTAGTGCTGCAAAATTTGAAATATTTACAACGTTTCCATGGCGTCATTCCACCGACAGGTTTTCCGGGGTTGTATCTGTTATATTAAATATCGGATTCAAAGAAATATTTATCCTGGAAGCAGATGATAAGACATTAACCGCAACATCCTTCTGGTGGTGTTTGGAATTTGTAGCTGAAACACCTCAATTGGTTACTGCATAAAAATATATATGGACGGTGCACAATACAGATACAATCAAGCGCGTGAATGGCAGGCGACGCTAAAAGATCAAGTCGATCAATATACAGTAAAAGTAAAAAAATATCGACGACGATTGGTTATCGTTGATGTGATTGTTTATTCAGTATCCGCTGTTGTTGCTGGAACCGGTGTAATATTATCAGCGTTGACAACGATGGCACCAGTAGCTGTAACTATCTGTATTTCAGCAGCAACAACTATTGCAGGTGTGCTTGGTATCATCACAAAAAAAATATGTACTTGTACGAACGAAAAATTATCCGATTACAAAATAAAATTACATACAGCGACGGTAGCATACTCGAAATTATCCTCGTTGTTATCAGCGAGTCTCAGTGATGGAATTATATCTGATTTCGAATTTTCAATGATGACCAAAATATACGACGAAGGTATTAAAGATACAAGTATCAATAATGACAGAATTACTCCAGCAGATCGTGACCAACACAACTCCGCCAAAGATAACGATGATCTCGGTAAGTTCAACTAATCCTGAATTTAGTGTTAATTTTCCTACTGCAATTCCAGTAAAAGAAATAGCACTAGCACAATTACGAGTATATTACAGCTGGCCAAATATCAGATCAAAATCATTTAATGGTACACCAGCAAATAATTCGCTTGTATTTACTAACAAGAACAAATCCGATGGAACACCTGACTGGGTTGTTGTTGGAATACCAACTGGCAGTTACCAGATTGAAGATATCAGTGAGGAATTTGCGCGTAGAATAAAATCAATAACGGGAAAGGAATCAAAAATATCAATAAACGTTCATGAGCCGACGTTGTCCTCGACGGTTGAAATAAACTCGCCTGATTATGCCGTTGATATTTATCAATCTTCAATCAGATCCGTGCTAGGATGGCCTGAAATTCCCCCGGTGCATGAAGGACCACCAGAACCGAAAAAGTCTGATTATGTCACGGATAGACAATCATATCATGAAATTAATCCATCATACGGGGAAAAACTACGTGTTTTTAAAAATAAATTAATATTTAGCCATTTTCTCTTTCACCCCCCCCCCATGGAGGCATGGACTTTTCTAAGTCGGGAGGGGGAAACAGGACATGTTTTGGGTTTTGATCGGAGTGATATTATTATATATTTTCAGGAAATCAATCAAAAATGTAAAAAACAACTAGATCAACTGAATCAATATTTTAACGAACATATGTTTGACATATCAGCGTCATCGCGTGAAAAAATCATCACGCGTGTGGAAATATTAAATCAGCTTATATCAGATATGGAATATTTTAATAACCGAATAGTTCAAGCGATGGTTAGTTTAGGATCATTTAAAAAATTTGATGCATATAAATGGTTAGAAAAATATAAATTAACAGAAGCCGATGTACCGAATTATAAATTCCCCGGGTATAGTGTAACCGAGTTAAGAAAATCTGTCAGTGATGTCATTGATGAGTTTTTTCCTAAAATACTCGATGCGTGGAAAAAACTAGCACCACCTCCAACTGTTCTCAGATATGATAATGATCCACATGGCGGCGGAAGACACGTATCTCCGCGGATCGTTAATATAACACCGACGGTCGCAGTCAATCTGGTTTGTGACGTAATCGATGGCAGCTATCAAATAGATCTCGGAAGATCAAATCAAGCTCAACAAGGATACATCCTGTACACGTTCACACCACAAGTTCCCCCTGGAAATTTAATCGTGCAAGAACCAACTAATCCCGTGTATTTGCGGTGTCACAATAATATGTTAACACGAATCAATTTTAAACTCACAGACCACCTTAATCGCTTGATTGACATACGTGAAGAAGAGCTTGTAATAAATCTGTATGTAAAGTCGTAAGACTTTTGTCTTAAGGATTTCTGTCTAAGGACTTCCGTCGTAGGGATTTCTGTCGTAGATCTTCAGAATCAAATTCGATCAACTTAAAAAAATATTTTATTATTACTGGCACAAATTTGTGTTTGGTACAAATTAATCGGCCCAGGCAACTAAAAAAGCTAGTCGATGAAAGTAAAATTAAAATTTCTATCACAAAAAAAATAATATTTATTAATTTTCCTGATTTTTACTGAAATTGTACAAATTACTTGATTTTGACTACCAACTACCCCCTCAGAAACATAAAAATGCACGAACTACTTGATTTTGACTACCAACTACCCCCTCAGAAACATAAAAATGCACGAACTACTTGATTTTGACTACCAACTACCCCGTCAAAATCAAGAAAGTTCTAACCTTGTCAAATTGTTCCTAACAAATTTTATTTATTATAAATTAATTTTATTTATTAATAATATTATTTTTACTGAGATTTTTATTTTTTTTTTACTAAAATACAACGAAATTGCTCAATTTTCCTGATTTTGACTACCAACTACCCCGTCAGAAATCAAGTAGTTCGTGCATTTTTCTTTGATTTTGACTACCAACTACCCCGTCAAAATCAAATAGTTCGTGCATTTTTCTTGATTTTAGTAAAAAAAAAATAAATTAATTCAGCAAATAAATAAATTAATTCAGAAATAAATAATTTGTAAAATTAAGAAATTTGTACAATTTTATGCTTTTGATGGGGTAAATGGTAGTCAAAATTAAGAAATTTGTACAAATTTGTTAAATTTCAGTAAAAAAAAACAAATTACTAACCCATCAAATTCAGAAATAATATTTCTGATCAAAGATCTCAGTCATCTTCAAAATTACTACTCTGGATCGTTTCACCAGTAACGAAGTTACCTTGGATCGTTTCATCAGTAACGAGGTTACCTTGGATCGTTTCACGATCTGACATTATTTTTCTTAATAGTCATATACGGGTACTAATCGTTTTCTTTGCCTCATACTCGTGGGATAATAACGACTTAATTCTTTCTACGGCGGTAGAAAGAGGAACGAACTCCTTCACGTGATCATCTTATACGGTAGCTAGCGACTGAAACATTGCCGATTGAATCCGTTTCATGAGCCTGTATTCAGATGATAGTGTGTGTGTCCCCATGGTTTTACGTTCTTGTAAAATCTCAAAATCAGAAACTATTTTTTCAGGATTAAGTTCATCAGATATATTAATTCCATCTTTTTTCAATTTTTTAATAGCGACAATTACATCATTGATATTTTCATGGTTCATTATATAATATATAAATCTTTAAAATAAAAAAAAAATATCCCAGAACCCCTTCGAGTTCGTCGGGATGTTTCTGGGACAGCACAAACATATAACTTAATTAAGGTACGCTCAGCAAAAACCCACCCATAATAATTAATCCAGTGGGTGATACGAAAAATAGGTATCAACCACAAGTCAATATTGTGGGTGAATTCTGCTGAGCGGAGGGGTTCTTGCGGTTCCCCCCACTATTATAAAAATCGCAATTATGCGCACCACCGACAAATTGTCAGCCATGGGGGTTTGATCCTGGACCGCGAGCGCCACAGTCCAATACCATACTGATCGAGCTATCAAACATTGTTACGAACATATGTTTCGGAAGTTAATATATAGCTAGCTATATAGCTAAGGAACCAATATTTACACTAAACAGCGGTTTCTGAATCATAACAGTTTCTGTATTTAACAGTTTCTGTATTTGTAGCGGTTTCTGTATTTATAACAGTTTCTGAATAATAACAGTTTCTGTATTTATAACAGTTTCTGTATTTATAACAGTTTCTGAATAATAGTTTCTGTATTTGTAGCTGGTTTCCTAAGCAGACCGAAAATCAATAATAACAGTAGCATTAATGCACCAGTCAAAGAACTTTCCAGAATTGTAAGTTCAGTGAACACACAACTGCAGGTCAATTACAATGAGTAACGGTTTCTGTTTACACACAGCTTCCTACGGATCAATAATATTATCATGTGTTGTATGATGGGAAAATATTTAAAAACCATAAATAATACTTATGAGTCTAATGAGTTAGGTTCGTCGACACTATACGATGTAATTAGTTAAACTGACTAATTACGATCATAAAAAACCAACCATCTACGAAGAAAACTATATATTACAAAGTAATCTCCCCTTAAATCAAAAATTCAGTAGTGTATGGAGGACCTACTGTGACATAAATTAAAAAAATTAATTCAATGTGGTGATGATAGTTAATAATGTGGTGATGATAGTTAATAATGTGGTGATGATAGTTAATAATGTGGTGATGATAGTTATTGATACTGAAATGTAATTTTCTGCTTATATTTTTTCGAGAAAGTAGATCTGGTTATATTATCTGCGACGTATTTTACCACACGTGAGTCAATATCAAAATATGTCGCAGCCGCGTTCATAGACTGAAACATAATTTCTTCACCGGTTTCTATGTTTGTAGAAATTACCGCCCTCTTTCCGATTGTCTTACATCTTCCTGTATTACCACATGCAGAGTTCACGCTTCGAGTGACAACACGAAGGTTGTGTAGGGAGTTATTTTGAGTGTCCCCGTCAATATGATCAATAACAAGACCGTCTTTGATCAAACCCCTGTGACAGTCGTATGTGAAACGATGACAATGATAATTTTTCTTTCCAACTACAAATCTAAGATAGCCAGTATTAGAAACATAACCAACTGGTCTCTTCAACTTGCAGTGTCTGATGATACCATTAATATTTGATTCATAGTTTGTTATGACAGGATGTGGGACAAATATATTTTGCTCCATTATAATAATATTATATGTTTAAATCATTGTTTGTCTGAAATCTTGATATATAATCCCTCACGGATTTTATAGCGTTTTCACCGCTATTATTTTTTTTGTCATAATATCTTTTAAGCTCTCTGAACCGTTTCCCGCCACACTTTCCACATAATTCTGTCTTTCCTCGCACTCCAATACCACACCGTAGACATGGTATTGGTCCTAGACTTCCTCGTCGTATGTTTTGTGAGTGCATCCAACAAAATTCCTTTCTACAGGATTTGTTGCATCGATTTACTGAGCCGATCATCAACCATCTACATTGGGACATTGTATATATATATATAATTTTCTTTATTTAAATATTTGTTTTAATTATATGAACGAGTTTGAGAGATTATCCCAAACTAGGCCTGTTAAGTATAAATTCAACCTTGACAGATTATCTTCTGACTTGCCAGTACGAGATCTGGTTGATCCGAAAAATAAAAGTTTGATCTCGAAAATTCACGACGCCAAGAAAGAATTTTACACGGATGGTGCATCTCATACATGGTCAACGTTCAAGATTATACGCAACACTGTCACGGACGCCACAATGAACGACAAGCGAGCGGCAACTATCATTAACTACATCGCTGAATACGAGGGCAATCAAAAATATTTCTTCAGAGTAAAATTTATTGTATTAACAGAAACAGATAGTTGGATTATCCGTGACAAATATGATCCTGTCCTTGGTAATAATAAAACTATCATATTAAGTAAAAATTCCAGACCGGGTCTATTGACTGGTATTGATAAACCGTATTATGAGCGAGCATATCCTGTAACGGCGGTTATTTATGGAATTTATGAGATAAATAAAAAACCCAACGTTGATAAACTAGCGCCGATGAAATTTTCAAGGTTAAATTGTGTAGCTGAACGAGTAATAGAACACTTTACAAACGCGATGCGTGGAAATGGATTAACTGATTTAAGGCGTGAAAAAATAAACTCGTGGGCTGATTCAGTTAAGGATACCGGTGCTACAATAAAAGATGTTGCTGAGTTAGGAAAAATATTAAAATTTCCAATAACTGTGGCGATAACGGGAGAAGTACTGTACCAGTCGAAATATAAATCGAAAGGAGCTCCAATAAATATTATCGATCATAACGCGCACGCATGGACTAACGCGGTAACAATATTTCCACGTGATCGAACTGTTAGATTTTACTCCCCAGATATGGGGGCAGATAATTCTGGGGCAGATAGTATGTTTGATTTTATCAACGAAATAAGTAAAACCGATCCTGTATCGGTATGGTTATTTAAAAGTAATGAGGAGGGTGAATTTGATCAGTTTGTCAAACCGAACGGTGAAATATATCGCACAGAATCCCTCCATGACGAGATGAAAAATCTTGCGACGTTTTTACAGTGCAAGCACGCGGAAAATACTGACAAATTACTAACTAATTGTTTTACCGTTCCATCTGTTGCGGCTCATTTCGCCAGAGAACGAAATTCATGGAAACCAACACGATTTGATTTACTCGAGGACGTACGCGCAAGTTGCGTCGAATATGGACATGGCGGATTATGGAATACCAAATACAATTACAATGATGTTATTTCGGTTGATATGGTTGCATGTTATCCAGGAAGTTTTCTGGGATACGGAGATTGTTCTACGTACTTTGAAAGATTTGGTCACCCTACAAACGAGATGACGCGGGTGGCAATTAATGGACCATTACCTGATTTTGATCTGACTGGATTTGCTTGTGTTGAATCATTCGAGTTTAACAAAAATCTTCACAAGATTTGTTATGTTTGGTTTGGCAGACATTTTTGTGAAAAACGTTGGGCACCTATAGTTTTGTTGCGATATATGCTAGATTGTGCGATACTGACATCGTTGGTGGTCAGTGAGGCAATTATATCATATCATGCACAGACCAAAGTTTGGTTGCCCATGTCAGATTCTGAAGTTATTAGCAAGTTTAAGGATGATATTCCTAATAAACTCAAAACCGCAAAAGATCTCGGTAGAAAAATTATAGGAAAATTTACTCAAGGTGGTGCATATGATTATAAAAGACATCACGCACGATTAATTTTAGATGATGCCGAGTACGATTTTATAATCGCTGATACAACGGCGAAAAATACATTTGTAAATCGAGAGAGTGTTTATTTATCCGACGGAACAAAATTAGGTACGATCGTTAGTTACATAAATGACGTATCCCCGCAATATACTCATCTAAGATCTTCCATGTTGGCTTATGTTTCTATAAATTTATTATCGATGATTAATAGATTTCCTGAGACCGCAGTCAGAGTCGCAACGGACTCGTTTTATATTTCAAGTAAATATTTAGAACCTGTTATGAAATTTACAAGTAATGATGAACGATGGGGTTCGTGGAGAATAAAAAAGGAACTATTACACAATTATGTAGAATCAGCAGATGTTCCAGTGAGAGATGTTTATCGTGAGGGTAATAAAATATCAGAAATGTCGAAGGCACCATCGTTGAGTGATCCAATAACGAGATATAAGACAGTATATCTCAATGGACCTGGTGGATGCGGCAAAACAACTCGAACGATTAATGTTTTTAGAAATTCAGATATAATCGTGCTGACACCCACACATAGACTTGCACGTGAGATGAAACAGCGGCAAGTACAATCGTGTACGTATCATAGTTTCTTCCGATGGCGCGGGGTTACATGGACTCCTGAACGGATGGGGGAAAAATATATACCTAAAATAATTATTTGGGATGAGATATGCACGGTCTCATTGGATACATTAAAAAAGTTTCTTGATTGGTTGTTGACGAAAAATACCGCTATAATAATGTGTGGCGATCATGGTCAACCACCGCCTTTTGTTGGACCATCTCCACATGATTGGTTAAAAAATTTCGTTGATTATTACGAAGAAATAGATGATGATCATAGAGCTCTTGATGCAAATTTGAGGGAGTTTAAAAAATTAATCAGATTACAATCAAACAAAATTCAGTGTGAATTATTACGTGAAGTGATCTCAGAGACATCAATGAGTGATTTTTTGAACTCATGGAGACCCAACGATTTGATCGTAGCAAGTAGAAAAATAATCAGAGACGCTTTACAACAACAGTTATTTCAACTACATAAAGAACAATATTCAGAACTACCCGTACCGTTGTGTTATAGACCATCAGATACACGAAAACAGAATATTAATGTTGATATTCCAGGACCCTTGACAGAGTCAAGGAAACAGATTCTCGTATTAAATGATATTGTCGCCGTTGATATCAGTGTAGTCGAAGACGCATTACGCGCTGACAAATCTCCATGGGTGTTGGGATACGCCATGACAATCCACTCGTCTCAGGGATTAACTATTTCTGACACACGAGTCTGGATTGTAGACGATCGCATCGAGTGGTCAAATTTAGTTTATTTGGCGGTATCGAGGGTCAGAAATATATCTCAATTACGTAGAATTATAATTCCTGAAATCGTTGATAAATTTAACATCATCGATGATGATATAATAAGAAAAAAATTAATCGGATACAAACAATCTGATAAAAAAAATAAACACGACTTTGATCTTGATGTTGAATTTATTATTGAGTTAAAACAGCAGCAGAACAATCATTGCACCAGTTGTAATTGTATAATGTTATGGCGATATTCGAGTAATGATTCAAGACAATTTACCGTAGATAGAAAAGATAATAGTCGCGGTCATACACGAGAAAATACCATGTTAACCTGTCTTGAGTGTAATCGACGTCGGGGTGCTGGCACCCTTGGCGCTAGTTAAGTGATCGAAATCACCGGAGTGATCGCGGTGGTAGTTGTGTATCCGCGGGAATTATTTGTAGTTGTTCACGTGTAAATCCACGTTGAGGAGCAGCAGAATCTAATCTGTAGATTGCAGGTCTGGAAACGCCTACATTTCTTCTAGTGGATCTTGTCGCGGTAGATATTTTGTGTGTGGTAACACTCCAAATAGGATCAGTTGCTCTCGCGCTACCACCTTCAAGTTCACCAGGCTCATATAAATATCTGACTGTAACATCACCTAATATTTTTTGTTTTCCAGCATCTTTCCGTTGTGTTGGTATATTTTTTTTTTGTGACCGCGCTAATGGGTTTCATGTTGGTTGTTCGTGTGATCTCATTATTTAATGCAGCTATCACGTTTGGTAATCTTGCAACCCATTCGCGAGATCTTTTATCCTGAATAAATTCCCTCGCGTATTGATATCCAAATAACCGTTCAGCAAGTGTTCGATTAAATCGCTCAACAATTGCTTGATCACGGTGAATTGCAGTATGACCTCGTCGTATTTTGGTATTATGTTGTTTCATCAACGATGATACTGGACCAAGAAATTCCTTACCAGGATCAACCTGTAGTAGCTGTGGCCATCGCAGACCACCTTGTGGTCCAAGTCCTCGTTGATAAATTCGTTCAAACGCATCGGCTACTTCAGATGATGTTTTCGCCGATAGCGGCTCTGCTTCTTTATATCTACTTGCAACATCAACTACGGTTAGCGCGTATTTGTACGTTTTTCCACGCACAGTATCATGCGGTAAAAACAGAATATCAGCTTGATGAACTTCATTAGGAACACTGACATCGAAATACGCGTACTGAATTTGTTTAGGACGTGGTAGATAAATTTGCCATATTGCTTGTTTAGATAACCACGCGCTAGCAGTAGAATGTTTAACCGATGCTGCATCAGCGAGTTTACCAATTGCTGCTTTGCCTCTCCAGTATCCTCTCGGTGAATAATAAATTGATTCCATTATTAATTACCAGCCCCAATCGCTAATTTACCTTTCATCGAGGATCTTACTAACCAATTAGCTAATGATTCTCTAATATTTTTATTTTTTATAGAATTTAATGAATGAATTAATTTTACATCTGCAATATGCCTATCTTGTAGATTTTGACTTTTATAAGCTACATCATGAGCATGACAAGCTCGATCAATAGCATTTATTGGTTCCTCGCCTGGTTTTGGTTGATCTTGATTATCGAGCCTGATATCGAGTCGAGTACCAGGACCGCAATAATTATATCCTGGTAGATGTTTTTCTCCGCTGTATTTAGCCCATGGAGCACCTGGAAACTTTGACATCAAATTAGCAATATCACCACCGCGCTTATTAGGTAAAAACGAAAATTTCTTTCTACCGCACACAGAACATTTTCCACCGTATGCTATTTTTTTATTTTTTGTTGTAACCGTAGCTAAATCAGTAGTTGGAGTTTTAACTCTACAGCGTAAACAATATAAATTCATGTTATAATATATATGGATATAATTGATTTCTCAGCAACTCGGCAGCGAGAGCCAGTTAAGCATCATCCTGCGCTACCGAACTCCATCAGAATGATTATCATAGGACCATCTGGATCGGGTAAGACGCAATTATTACTTAATCTGATAATGAGATGGTTGAAATGGGATAAGTTGTATTTAGTAGCACCATCCGTTGATGATCAACGATGTTATGATGTACTTAAAGATTTCAATGAAAACGCACGATTACTGGATGAAGATAATGATGTTATAGAGTTTATAACCGATATTGATGAAGCACCATCCGTAGATTCCATAGACGGATTTATTAATAATTTAGTTGTATACGACGATGTGATGCTAGATAAACAATCAAATCCAGCCAGAATATTTTCTCGCGGCAGACACAAAAATACAGACGTGATCTATGTTACTCAACGATATACACAAATTCCGAAGGTGATCAGAGACAACTGCAACATTTTAGTTGTGTTTAATGGCGTAGACACACACACACTTAGAAATATTCATCAAACTTGGTGTGGTGGTGACATGGATATAATTAAATTCAAAAATTTCTTCTCACGAGCGCAAGCTACTCCGCATGGATTTATAACAATAAATTTACATGATCCAAGAACAAGATATCGTATGGGTCTTGATAAAATATTTGGGTAACAGGGGTGATGATAAAATTAAATTAAATTAAACAGATATCATTAATATAATGAACAACTGTGCGTGGCTGCGTCAAGGAACCACTAACAAATGTAATAAAAAATGCCGTGGAGAATATTGCAAGAAACATAATTATCTTATAAAGAAAAACCTTCATGCTGGTCCACGAAGTTGTGTTGGTTGTAACAACGGCGTTAGAGGATTATACCAGATTTGCAAAAATTGCGGTGGAGATCGATACAGAAGTTTGATGATATATTATAAACACAGAAAGAACATAAATCCAAAAATAGAAAAACCACCATCAGAACTTGAATATTACTTGAAACATAGAACAAATAAAGATGAAACAGATGAAGATGAAACAGATGAAGATTCCCATGATTCAGATGAAAAGAAAAATATTCATCAAACTTAAAATTTCTTTTACAACATGGATAGCAGCAGAGAGGGGCGTCTACAATTCTGTTTGGGACAAACAATAATCGTAGACGTGGTAATTGACCTCTATGAGTGGTCACTATTTTTTTTGGTAAAACACAAGGGTGACCATTCCCCTAAGTGGTCTGTTCACCCTCTCTGCTGCTCACGCATTAAATTGTCGCCTCAAAGTATCTCATTCAATTTATATAACATAAACCGTATGTATGTATGTATCACTGTATGTATGTATGTATGTATGTATGTATGGTTTCCAAAATATGCTTATAAGTGTCGTATGGCGACATTGCAGAGAATAAAGGTAAGGAAAATAAAACAGGCAATCTACACATGGCAATCTTTTTCACCTTGTCTGTTTCTGGGACCGGTCAGCGGACAAGTTGTTGTTGTTGTATGGTTGAACGTCATTTTTCAGCACACGATAGGCTATACATGGCGGCCAGTATTAATGGTGGAGGAAGAACCCGGGAAAATCCCCGGAAAGAAAGAACCACCGACCCACGAGAAGCTACTGGCAAGCTTTTTCACATACCCACGTTGGCTGAATCCGAGACTCGAACCCACGCAGACAGAGGTGAGATGGCAGTGATCCGTAACGGACAGCGCTTTAGACCAATCGGCCACTCGGGGCCCCCAGCGGACAAGTACATTGGCACTGAACTTACGATTGTCTTAGATGTCATTCAAATTGTATTGTCCAACAAAGATTGCGTTTGCTTTATTGAATTTTATTATAAAGGTATCATCTAAATTTAAGTATGACGAATACTGATAAAGCATTTTTTTTCTCTTTATTACAGTTTGCAGAAAACTTTTATTCATAATAATGATAGTATTTTATAAATAAATAAAATGATTGTAACTTATGTTTTGTTAAAGCAAAATGAATAAAATTATGATGTAACAATTTTGACTTTTGAAGTGACTTTCTCCGTGAAATGTAGTACTCGATTTAATTCTGTACATTTATCCCTCCGCTTGGCTTTTCATGATACAGATACATTTTTCGAGGCTTGTGAATTAATGTATGTACATTAATGTCCTAAATCGAAATTCAAAATGGGACACTATATTTTGCAGGAAATTTGATAATTTGCAGTTGTCAAAGAGACAGCGATAGAGAGCATAGTGGAAGCATAGTGGGCGGTCTGTTCGTTGTGCAAATTTAACTTACCTGCCATCTTAAACAAATGCCGATATTGTTTTGTTTCGAATCGTTCGTAAGACCGCTGAAAATATGTTTTCGATTAAATTATTCTCGACTAGTGTCAGATAGACCAACAAAAACTGTACTTAACTTGTATATGGTACAGTTTTATCAATGAAGCACAACAGACGGCAATGCTGACAACAAGTGGCACCGACCTTTCTCGGGTAGAACTGTAAAAAGCGAAGACCAGTCTGCATGCAAAAGTTAGAGTTCACAGTCATGGAACGGTTACTTCCGAATTCATATTAGACATAAGAGTCTGATTACTAAACGTTCTAAAACCAATCAGCTCTACCCCCCCCCCCCGACCGAAAAAAGAAAAGAAAACTACAAAACACACAAGCTAGCACACACCAACCTTCCGACTCATATTCAGACATATATGCAGATATAAATAATGCGATAACGAGAGCGACTTAAATTAGCAGCTGATTATGTATAAAAAAAAGGCGGGCAGAAGGGTTGATAAGCGGGTGAGTAAAAATCTAGATAGGTAAATATATATGCGCACAACAGGGTTTAAACTAAGCTGGTAACTGGTTAGGCAAGCGGATGGGCTTGTACCTAGCTCGGTAAGTAAATAGGAAATAACAGACCAGCATGACATAGAAAAGGTGTGTATCTGGGGAGGTAAGTAAACAGGCATGTACTTGTAGATTGGTAGCATTGTTGTAAGTAGACAGTCACGTACCTGGTAGAGAAGCATATAGGCAAAAAGCCGTGTATATTCTGGATAGGTTGGTAGATTGAAAAGTATGTCGATATCGATATACCTAGAAAGACTTGTAGATGTGAAGGCAAAAATAAATGCATTTAGCCGCATGTATAAATAGCTGTACACTTCTCGGGGGTATTGTAAACATGAAGCTGCAGTTGAAATACTAATGAGCACGCAAAAGGTTACCAACAAGGTTGCTCAAAACCGGACTGGCCAGTTAAGTATTTCAGCAAATATACCAATCCGCACAAAGAAATATTTCTAATTGTGTGGTTTGATGTGAAAGCGTCAAACGAAGTTCATCAGTTTGATATTTTGTTGTTTCAATACTCTCGTGTACGTGGATGCATTTTCACGTACGTGTTAACTTGTATACTCGTCTTTAGGAGATAAAGTGAAGCCGAGTCAGTGACATCCAAATATTCGACGAGTGTTGGAGATGCGCTTAAACGTATTTAAGTACGCAATCAGATATTATGACCATGGTTGTTGTAAGTGGATTCACATAAATAACATATCGGAGCAATTGCTGCTTTACTGATAAAATATAAGGTGCAGGTTCGTGTAGGACGTTCCAACATATATCGCGACCATACTATTCTGAGATGATTTAACCGCTCACTTGCGGGATGTTTATTCTAACGGTACGTGCATGACCCAGACTATGCGATCTCACTAGTGGGCCACGACTTTAAATAGTGATACTAAATAAAAAACATGGGTACAATTGGCCTGAAACATTTTTCAGGCTAATTTACAGAAAAACGTCACCGTGAGAAACAAACGATTTCACAACCAGTACATTTAGCCCCAGTCCCCACTCGGAAACAATTTTGTTCGGTATATGTATATACTGGGGGAGTTAGAAGGCGGGAAACGTAGTACTACTGATACGTTACTTTCCGTCGATGTATTCACAATCTCAAACCCTATTCATATTCCAAGGCAACCAACATTTGGCGGGAAAAAACCCACTAAGCGAAGTATTTGTGAGAGGAATTGCAAGTCGGTAACGCGTACACGGAAATACCACCAAAGTTTTATTTTGGGACCAGAGTCAGACTGACACGCCTAAGTGTGAGTCAGTCTTGAAACATCCACTGTTTGGTGCCAAGCGTTGATAAAATTACGTTAGTGCAACGATTCACACTCATCCGATTGTTGTTGATCGGATGACGTTAACTGTTTGTGCGAATTCGCATTCCATATACATATCATCCCTGAGACCTTTACATTATGCAGAATCACTCGTGCTACACCTTTTTTCTTTTTGATTTTCTGGAGTCACCAACTTCAATCAAAATATATATTTGGGAGCAGTCCCAAGTATTCCACGATAGGTTTACCCCAGCTCGCATGTTTAAAGTTACCAACAACCTTATGATTTTCGATATTAAACAGTGGATGATCTCTCGGACACTGGCTGGTTTGGAACTCATTTTACCTGCGGCGCTTCACACGCGTCTTCTTAGACTGTAGACGTCGGTAGAAGATACACGCAGTAGCAACGATTCCATATCCGTATGTATATATTGTCGCCCTAAATCTTGTTTATCTTGCTGTAAAATAATTAATGTGCAACAAGCTTGGAAAGAACAAACACAGATGAGGTAATTTATATCGGTTTTGTCAGCGTTAATGTCGTTTTTTTATTGTGCTGTCAAATATTTTGCGTGACTCAAATGCTGGGACCACGATGAGCCTTTCAAGCTATTCTTGCTCTCTTTCCTGGACAATGTTAACTTAGATTCGTCTCCGAATAGTATACATCGTTTTCAAACAAGGCAACATTCGCTAGTTTGAAAACTGATCTTTTCAACTTCGTTTCTTGACGATGTATGCAGGTTTTAATTCATCTGAATATTCGTGGCCATTCATATCCTCTGGCGAAACTGTTACACTCGGTGGAGTTTGCATATATGCATCCTCAGCTGCCGATTCAAGCGGATGTTTTGTATGTGTAAACATATTTGAGCTTGCAGCGCAGGTTTCGCACCAGTTTGGTCCTTTGTGTACACTTGCCCTTTAGCACACTCTGGTTTGGCAACAGCCATTCGCAATTATGTTGATAGAGTATAATCTTTATTCATATCTTCAAGGTTGTCTTTATAAAAGCATCAAATATCTCAGTTATGATCGGACCCAAATATACCCACAGTTTTGGGACTGGCCCATTCATAACCAGCAACTGGCGTGGGCAACATTAGTGATTACCAATAAAGGGTGTTTGCATTCAGGGATATACTTTAACTATTTCCTGGGTTTGTTCATAACCATCAATGTTTGAATTATTCGTACAAGTATATATTTGGCTAGACATGAGTGTCAGGTTATCGATTCATCTTTTAATATTTAAGTGTTGATCTATGACTGACAGAAGCTACAGTTCCACCTTTGTCCTTGACATCAGTGCACCTCGAGGCATTCTAGGGAATGAGGTGTAATGTGCAAGATACATAATGTACGCTTTCGGGAAGCCATCAACACATCATATTTGACTCAGTTAAGTGGAATATTTAACTTCTCAAGGAGACCAACCTCCAACATATCGTAGACGTTCATATACGCTTTTAACGTCGACACGATTCATGGACACACCTTTTAAAGAAGGTCCACTGCCTCTTTACTTGGCCCGTATTCGATCGAGATAGTTACCCATTAATGTTGTAAATAACCATGACGTCTATATCTTCTGTTACGTGTTTAGTCTCGAATAAACAGTAACACAAGAAAGAGTGAAAAGAACAAACCCTGATAAAAATTAACAAATTATTTATTTCCTTTGAGAAATACTGTAAAAAATGTTTTTAAGAATAAAGTCCAAAAATTATCCAAGAATAATCCACGAATAAAATTATAGAAGTCCTAATAATGAAATATTTTAATGGATTCAAGCTCGAGTCCCGACGAAGAATCCAAGACGTTCGGCGGTGACGTATGCTCTGTCCTTTATGGTGTGGTTGTCTACAGTTCCTTGTATTAAACAAATCCGGTTTTGGAAACCCGAATAAAAATGTTAAGACATTCTTTGTTCAAGAATTATGTATGAGGGCATATATTTGCATGGAGAAAAAAAACTAATTCTTTTGAATCCAAATAATATGAGAAAAACTAACATATAACTCGAAAACAGGCTACAACACAACAAAAAAGACATGACATCAAGTGTTTTAAACCCAGACTGAGATTATTTCTTTCAAACAATGATTATACATTAATCTATGAGGCCTAGAATGAGTGCCCGTATGAAGGTCACATGATCATATTTAAACCACGTTCTTAAGACATGGCCCTGACGAAAACCAATCATGTTACTCTAAAAATAAAATAAAAAGTTGTTTACTTCAATATAACTATTTACAAGTGTAGGGTTACGTATTCAATACAGCCTCAATCTCACCCTTATTATTTCCACAATAAAACTAAATTAAAAAATAACTTGTTCACGTGACTGTTACTAATTTTTAATTAAAGTCGGGAACCAGGTCAGCCTGAGGTGTTTACAAATGAATTATCCAAGGTCAAACTATTTTCTGAAAAGAATTATAAATCACGTAAACAATCTTATATTATAATAGTATGTACAATAACCAAAAATGTTTAAGATGAAGAACAAAAATATATAATTAAATAAATATGAATTAAATCATATATACATAACATATATAACTTAAACTCGTGTAAATTTCATTGTCATGACTTCAGCGACAGGATCAATAGCAGTTTCATGTGCGTTTAGAGCTGGACGCTCTTGTTCCACGGTAGTAACCTATGCATGTTCAGCCCGCTTGCCCCATGAATGAATCTGGATATAAAAATGCGCTGCTAATTCGTTGCACCTCCATGCTACGTCAACTCATATATACATACCTTCATACGATAGCTTTAATATGTGATTTTTTTACAGGAAATGTCTTTAACTTTAACAACAGCGGATTCGGAATAATTGAGTATATTTTTTTTTATTCTCCACGAACCCCACGATGTACAAGTGTTTGTATTTAATTATTCTAACAATCCTAAATATTTGTATTGATATAAATGGAATCAGTAGCGACCCTGACAGCAAACTTAGAAACTCTATTTATCATCGATAATAGATTTATTGAAACGTACGCTAACATTGATGATCTTAAATGAGTAAACTGCGGTGACTCACCGTCCATATAACTCAAAATTGTACCTAGTTTAGTTCCATTTGGCAAGAAAGCTATTTCTCGATTTATAAACGTAATTCTTTTCGTTGTACCAGCGATTATAAAATCTAACTCAGCATCATTCATGATCAATATTGTACAATGTCGTTTATGATCATAGGATCCCCCTTGGGTGAACTTGCCAATTATTTTTCTGCCAAGATCTTTTGTTATGTTATTCTCGTAATATGTTATATATGGGAATTCATCATCGTAATATTCCTTTTGTTGTGGTAACCGAACTTCGGTTTGTTTCCGATATGATATAATTGCTTCACTTACAATCAACGATATTATTATTTTCCAATCATGCATATATCGTAACAATACTATTGGTGCCCACGTTGTTTCTGAAAAATGTTTTCCGAACCAAACATAACAAATTGGATGATGTTCTTTAGCAAACTCGAATGACTCGACACAAGCAAATCCTGTCAGGTCAAAATCGGGTAATCGTCCATTTATCGATACTTTAGCCATTTCGTGTGTCGGATGACCGAATTTCCTGACGTATACAGAACAATCTCCGTGTCCGAGAAAACGTTCCGGATAACATGCAACCATATCAACATAATAACATCTTTATGATCGTATTTAGTATTCCATAATACACCGTGCCCGTATTCAACACAACTCGATATTACATCATCAACAAAATCAAATCGAGCAAGTTGAGCCGCAACTGACGAAACAGTAAAACAGTTGCTCAATAGTTCATCAGCATCATCAGTATATTGTAGCGCAAGATTTTTCATTTTTGTGTGAAGAAGATCTGTTAGATAATTAACGCCAGTAGGTCGTACAAACTGATCAAATTTACAGTTTGCTTCCATCTGATGTGTCCTTTTCAGAACTTTGAAACAACCATACTGACACAGGATCGTTTTTACTTATTTCGTTAATAAAATCAAACATGTCTCCGTGACAGTATTTAACAGTTCGATTTTGTAGAAACACTGTTACTGCGCTAGTCCATTTCTCCCCACTCGTTTATTATTTTACGTCTTCTATCTGTTAAACCGTTTCCACAAGTCGAAACGGTAAAATGTTATGTTCCTCGTTCAACTACACAGTTTATTTTTGAAAATTTAATCGGCTTCAGATTATCAACAATGGGTTTTTCATTTATCGGATAGACGACATAAATAACTGCTGTTACAGGATACACTCGCTCATAATACGGTTTGTCAATACCAGTCAACATTCCTTTTTTGGAATATTTACTTAGTACGACAGATTTTTTATTAGCATGGACAGAATCATATTTGTCACGGATAATCCAATTACCTGGAAGAGCTAGAAAGCAAAGAAGAGGAAGAGGAAACCAATGACCATCACTTAGCAAGACAAATGTGGCTACTACAGCTGAAGCCAGATATCATCAGTTGAAGGTAAACATTATTTGTGCTACCCATTACTGTTAGCTTTTGTATTAAGACTTAAACAATAAAGATTTTGTTAAGTCACTTTTTTCTTCTTCATAATGGTTAAGTCATTTTTTATAGGAACGCATAGCCAATATGACAAAGGAATGAAAATATAACCTTTTGGCTCGAATATGCCAGAAACACCACAACATGGCCTTTGATGTGATAAATGACTCATCAACGAGCAACTATGATATCATCCAAGACCAGGAGGTGAACCTCCAGGCTGATGCATATGTAGTAATTGTCGTGAAATGCCAGCTGATGAGGAAAAGCAGTGATGCAAACAAATAACGTCTAATTACTAATAAAGGCTTCCTGTAAGTAATTTTTGGGTAAATTGTGACTATTCTAGTTCTACTTTCCATAAGTCTCGGAACTGTAATCTGTTTCAATCGCTCATTCAGAGTTCATGCAATTGTTATGTATTATTTAGTATTAGTGAATTAAGCAGCTGATTGATACATTTGATTATCATTATATGTTTGCTTCATTGCATAACACAATAATCAGTATGTTCCCACATAACATTTATTGCTTTTATCTTTTTGGAATATTTTTACTGACAATATTTTATATTTTCTGCAGAACATCGACCTGGTTGTTTTAGACGAAGGCGTGATCCTTGTTGCACAGAGGAATAACCAAGATGTCCTGGCAGTAGAAGAAGATACTGATTACAACTGGTGGAAAAGGCATGCTGCTTATAGGCAGTTTATTTTATGGACTTATAGATACCTTGGTGCTGGCAACATACGTGTCATTGCAAGCTGTTGTGTATGGCGTATAAGGGATAAATACCCAGATAGTTTTGGCCAGTACCGTGGTTTTACTCAAGGAAGACTTAGGTGATCTTTCCAGTAATATGGTGTGTGAACAATATAATCTATGCTGGGGTTAGCACCGAGACAAGGAAATCCCAGTCAAAGGTTGAGATTTCATTGTCTTGGTACAAACATTTACATAAATCATTTTCTCACCCAATTTTTCAAATTAAAAGAACTTTCAGTTTTGCAACATAGTTAGCAGATTCAACGCATATTAGGCAGGTACTTTTATTGCCTCTCACTTTATATAAAGTCATCAGGTCTTGTACGTTGTATGAAAATAAGAATACTTACCTAAATAGAATCTAGCTATATATGCTGCTCTTAGAAAAAGGAAATAAAGAAAAGAGTTATAGTTCTTACATGTTGGAGGTACTACACAATAAGCATCTGGAACAATGTGCTATTGTGTGTAAATACAGCACATTTATACAAATATGCGAAGTAGTGCAATTGGATTACATAGCAACAATAAGCAATTAATGGCTTATAAACTTCTAACTTTTAACTTTCATCAATTTGGAAAACATTCTACGGTATGAAGCAGCATTATACCGTGCAGTACAATATCGGGTGCACAGTTATAAATATGTCATGACTTTGAGGAGATTTTGAATTAATGACTTACTTGGAAATTTATATGTTTTGTCCTGGAAATGTGGCAAGTATTGCTATTACTAGTGTAGTGATACGATACATGGAAATCTTGTGAAATAGTAAGTGCATGAGGTTTCATTTACAATCTCTGTATGATTCAACTGGGGCAGATACAGATGTTTAATAACTGTTGAAGATAAAAACAATCAAGTTAGATATAACACATTTCTGTTTGTTGCTGGCTTTGCACTAGTTCTTGAGAACGAATTTGGTTTATTTTAACCAGTGACATGCATTGCCTGTGGGTCTGGAGTTCTACCAAACAGATCAACCTCGTGTACATTGGTGTGTGTCTGTCTGAAAATATTTTGAATGGATTGATAACAAAGTTGGAGAAACTAAGGTTTATTTATGAGCGAATATATATATATATATATATATATATATATATATATATATATATATATATATATATTATATATATGACCCATCCGGCAAAGCAGAAGTCAACAAGGGTTTTACTTTTAAAAATGACAGCCAGGCTGAGATACGAAAAGCATCTTTAGCAAAACGGCTAGAGTTCATGGTCACATGGGTGAGAAATTCTGGTATTAGGCGTACATCTTATATTTTTAATTCAATACTTGTGCATTAAATATATTAGAGATGTAGTACCTCATTGCAGTTATTAATTTGTTGGTAGGATTCATTTTGTTAGGAACTCGTGATATAATTTTTAGTTTTATAAAGTATTTCGTTTGTACTATGATTTATTTTGCATGAACAAGTTCAGTTAAACATTGTATTAGCTACCTATCTACTAAAGAATGATTATATGTATCGCTGTTTTAAAAGCAACTGCGAGGAGACCATTTATTGGTATTATACTACTTGCATTATATAGAAAATGTATTAAAAACATAAGATGAAGTAAAGTTGACTAGCATTGTCTTGGGACGCAAAGGATAGAGCGCAAAAGAAAATAGGATGAAGATGATTGTATTCTTGCAAAATACACATTAAGTCAAATGATAAAAATATGCATATTCATACTGAGTTGAGAAAATAAAACTTACTACATTGTTTGATGAATACAGATCAGTTTGTAAATATCAACAGAACTAAAAACACTAGGTTACTATTCTGTCCAGCATAATACTGCTCATTAATTATGGCAGTTCAATACAAATAAAATGGCTCTAGAAACTTCAATGCAGATTTTAAGACTAAGATACTAGTTCATCAAATGCTACCTTGAATGCTATATCACATATATACATCATCAGCCATCTGATTACAACTCAATCAAACATTATACTAGACACCAATTAAAGCATCAAATGTTCAGTTCTTTCAAATCTGTTCATTCACTACAGAAATAATAATACCCTTTATATGAAAACCAGAGGCGGCGAAAGGAGTACGCATGTCCTAGGGCCGATCATGACCGCGCGGGGCCAGAGTATCGGTACCTTGATTGGTATGCTACTGCAAACACTGATTATGTCTAGACAAGATCAACTTTCGCGATTTGGAGCACTACTTTAGTTTTTTCATTATTCATAAAAAATGCCTGTTTGTGGACAACGGGCGTTTGAATCGACATAATAACATGACGGCAATGTCTTTGGCCTAATAAACTGATTAGCATTGTCATTTTTCAAATAACATGAAGACACGAATTAAGAACAATAATTTGCTTTCCAATTTTCGGGAGAATATAACTTGACAAACTCACAAGGACAATCTTAGGCCTAAAGTGTGGGGACCCTTCAAGAGCGGGGCCTGGGACAGTCGCCGACTTGCCACCCCCAAATACCGTTCATGATGAAAACCCAAATGAATGTACACAAATGCATAAACTGCAAAACTAAATATTATGTTTTATGAAATTTACTAAACTTATATAATTAAATATGTGCACGTACGGACATAGCATTAATTCAAGAGGATAGTCTAGGAGCAAAAACTTATACAATATCATCTAAGAATATATATTTCATATATGAAAAAAACTCTTTCTCTCTCCACATTACAGCTATTGCTACTATATTATACAATTCTCAAAAGTTTGTTTTGAATTTATAGATGGACCTACCAACTGAAATCATTGTCAACGAATCCAGAAGTAACTTGTCCATCAATCTCCATCTTTACATTAATGAGAGTTATTTTACACAGTTATGATAAGAGCATTGTTTCATTAAAGTCAAACAACTGACTTTGATATGAGGAACCAGTCTACCATTGCTATAACAGGTTGATAACAGACATCCCATTCCAAAATTCTAGCCAGTTCTACATAAATTACATTTGATCTTGTATTATCCTGTGTTGGTTTATATGCACTTGATTCCAGTGATTACCGTTTTCTCAATGCCAAGCTTTAGTACATCACCTAAACAAACTACTGCACACAAGCATATATTGTTTGTACTTAAGCCCAGCCCCCAGCCCCCATGTGTGTTTCTTATTGGATTTGTTTTAAAATTGGGGTCTTTAGGTAATATATATATATATATATATATATATATATATATATATATATATATATATATATATATATATATATATATATATATATATATATAATGTACTAAGTGCTTCAGTGTATGGGGAAAAACTGGCTCAGTTAGATGTACAAATCACATTCGGGAATACATATGTCATGCTACCAGGCGAAGTGTGCGAAAACGACTTCACCCTCTGATTTTCTAGATCTACAATGACTGGCTGTAGTTTATATCTCTTGAGATGCCTCCTCGCTCTAGCCATGAAGTTCTGGTATAACGGTACCAATTGCGCAAGTCGAGGTGGGCGGGGCTTAAGGTGTATGAAAGATTGCATTCAGAAATAAAGAACAACACTAGCTGTGATCGGTGGATTATGTAAGAGTTGTACTTTCTGTTAGGCTTTAAAAAAATGTTAAGCCTCTTGGCAACATGTGAGATTATTTTAACTCCGATCTAGATCATATTTTATTTATGTATTATGATTTTTTTAAAATGTGATACACATGGCTGAAACTGTGTATGTTGTGACTAGGTAACTCTTACCCTTGTCTAGTTCCAGTACATATATCTGTCTTAAATGCAACGGAGTACCTGGTTTTGCCTTTGTAATATTGACTATCTAACATTGTTCTCTACGACAGTGTGTGACATGCATGTTGAGGTAGGATAGAAAGTATATTTATTTCACAAAACATTAAAATTGAGGCATAGGAAAAACAATTGGTACTATGATACCTTCTGTTAGGATTGTAATCCAAGGCGAAATGTATTTATGCGATGTTGATCCCATATTAGCCTACGTCGACAAATAAACTATTGCACATTCACAGGCGTGTTTTAAAAGCTAACTGACAATTAACCCTGTCCGGAGCAAGATATCACTGCCCGATTTCATGAAATTGGGCATACTATGATGAAAATATACTCAGTCCTGTTTTCAAAATGTTAACATCAGTATGTGTGTGATATTGATTTTTAACGTAACTTCAGCAATGTTTAATTCATATCTCTACAATGTATGCAGTGTGGCAGTTTATAGTGATGTCTAGCATTGAGGCATCATGCCTCAGTCACCATGCATGATATCCCACCCAGTTACATTATCCTGACACCAGGCCGATCAGTCCTAACACTAACCTTTTAATGCTGAGCCCCGTTTGTATGTCTTTGGTATGATTCGGCCGGGAATCTAACCCACGTCCTCTCGCATCCGAGGCTTACGCTCTAACCCCTAGGATGATGGAGCGGTCAAAAGCATGATGAAAACACAACTCCAATCGCAATGTTTATTACTTGGGTTAGAGGTGTTTTTATGATATTTGAAATTTGAAAGGACATGCATATCTTGGATATAGTTTTAGATTTCAGATAACTTTGAAATTTAGCTATATTAAATGAAATTCGACTTACCAAGAATTATAACTTCCATTCCCTGTAATGATTGTAATAACTTAAAATAGGTAACTTCAGAAATTTCAAATACATGACCATCGTCTAAAAGGTACTGCCAGAAGACAGTATGGCTGATTCCAAACGTAAATCACCACCATGTAGTTGCCGATTCAGAAGAGGCTGTGAACAACAAATTTTGGCACAATGTCCATTTACACAAGCTTTAGATAAATATAAAATCTAATTTATTTTACATACCATAAAGAGTTCATCTTTATATTTAGTGTGACAGTTTGTGTAATAAATAGGAACTTCTACATATACGTTTATGTTTATTCTGCCATTTACTAAATGTGAACTCACTGACGTTGACAGCTAACGTACATGTATGACCACCAGTATAGTATGCATAAACAAGTCTAACAATTCAGTAACATTAGTTTATACCTAGAGTGATATGATGACAACATGTATATTAATGTTACACGCACATGGGTATTTACATGTCCGAGCGGTTGTTAAACCCTGGCGCGATTCTCGATAGAAGTCATAAATTTACCCCAAATTTCCAAAGACTTCCATACAACTTCAGTTGTAAATTAGAAAGCCCGACGTGTTTATTCTGTACCTAATTTTTACTCTAATCAATGTAAGACCACAGATAAAACAAATTGCCAAATATCTATCAACCGCACATATGCATGTTTATCCTCATCATGTGTCCGTACCGCCAACCGTTAACGCCTTAGAAAATATACGAGTATCCTCTGACTCTGGGAACTAGTTGAACTCCGCCAACTTAGGCCAGTCAATGAACGCTTTCCAGGCACATTTCAACAATATAACTGCACCACATTTGCCCCCATGGCCACATACACGGATCTGCCAAGTTCCTTCTTATTATTCCCTTGCGTAATTTACCGGTTCCTACCGTAAATAATGTCACTGCAGTCATACCAACAATGTACTCCACTAGATTTTAATATGGACTATCTTACGACAAGGACATTCATTCGGTTTTGGCCGGAATTTACTACTAGTGAACCATAGCATCATGGAAACTCACTAACACTTCACTCCGCGACGTTAGCTCCAATTAATTGGCTAATTAATTCGGGCTATGAATATTTCTATTGCGCCTAATTCCAATAATCACACAAGTAATCAATCAAATCTAAGAATTCCTTAAAACGGGGTGCTATAACCAAATGCGCATGCTCCATATTTATTACAGTAATATAATGTGAATAACGTCCTCCAGTGTGCATAACTCTGATACCATTCAGAGCACATTTAACAGTTTTGCTTGTAATGGAGTAAATTTATCTTTGTAAAGATAAAATAAATATTGATAAATGTAATGAAAATTGCAATATAAGTAGTGAAGTGGGATACCCTAGCGTCAATGGGAATTAGCATTACAGAGACCCCTGGGACACTCTAGCGTCAATGGAAAATTAACATGGAGAAAAATCGTGGGACACTCTAGCGTCAAGGGGAATTTAACATGGGAATAAATCGTGGGACTGTCTAGCGTCAAAGGGAATTGAACATGGAGAAAAATCGTGGGACTGTCTAGCGTCAAAGGAAATTGAATATGGGATTTTTTTTTTTTTAAAAATAAATTTTTTATTTAAAAAAGGGGTAGGCAATTGAAAGTCATTCTCTTTTCGAGAAATATGGGTGGCCCTGAAAAGGGCTTTTGTTTTTTCTTCTTCTTCTGCTTCTAATTTCTTCTTTTTCTCAACCAACTTCTTATTTTCTCTCCTACACTCTTTCTCTTCTTTTCTTTCTTTTTTTTCTCCTCCTCTTCTTTTTTCTTCTCTTCCTCCTCTTCTTTCTTACTCTTCTCATTTTCTTCTTCTTTTTCAATTATTTCGTTCCATTTTCTTATTCTTATCCTTTCCTCTTCATCCTCCTTCTCCTCCTTTATCTCTTTCATGACACCACTTATTATGTCCTTTACTTTTTTTAAATTGTTGATCTCCATCTTTACTCGATGGGAACTATAAGAATAATGGTCTTTATTGAGTCTCACTAACATCTGCTCCATCATTCCTAAATTGTCCAAAACGTCTTGCAATTTTTTCATTTTGTCAAGGTGGTTCGAAGCCATCTTCTTTTTTATTCTTTGTAGAATGGTTTGAACGACGAATACTGTGGGTTCTTATACGAAAAGCGCGGACGTGAAGGAAAACATCCCCTAAAACATAAAATTGATCTTACCTAGATCATGACCAAACAACGCGCGGACGTGAAGGAAAACATCCCCTACTTTTCTCATTTCATATGATCTACTATCCACATACGTTAACCATCAATTAACAATCCCCAAATCTACTATTTACATACACAAATCATTAAAACCAAATCCATAATCCACTATCAACACAATCGTACTTGAGCTTTTACAGAACCCTAACTATATTCTCGACATACGCTAAGAAACAATGAACCAACCCATAATCTACTATTCACACTAACATACCTGAGCTCTTACAAACACGAACACACAAACACATACCCTCACACTAAAAAGAGTCAGTGTTTATATTCACACTACTCTACCTTCACACATTGGCAAATTGATTGTTATTTCTTTTCTAGAGTATTGGGTAGCCCTGAAAAGGGCTGTTGGGGTTTTTTTTGAACTCCAGATGCACCTATCTAATGATGGCACCTTCCTGGCCTGGCGACACACACGCATCTTCTTCCCCAGTCTCCTTTCACCTTTCGTCTTGGGAGTGCAGAGGCGGGATATGTGGCTTCAGAATCCCAATTTTCTGTCTCTGGGATTCTGAAATTTCCTCTCTCCTCTTCTTTGTTTCTTCTCTCCTCCTCTTCTTTTCTTCTTCTTTCCTCCTCCTCCTCTTTCATTCTTGCTTCTTCGACAATGGCCTCCGCGGCCAGTTCATTTAGTATGCGCCTGGCATATTCCAGGTGCATCTGGAGTTCTAGCAGTTTCACAATTCTGGTATTCATTGTCTTGTCAACGAATGAACAGGGTAGCTAGTCTGTCCAGCGAGTTTCAATTTATAGTGAAAGCTCGGACGTGAAGGAAAACATCCCCCTAAAAACATAAAATTGATCTTACCTAGATCATGACCAAAAACAACGCGCGGACCTAAAAGAAACACTCACTCACTTTTTTATACTGCTCATCACTATTCTAAAAAAATTTCATTAATCACTTCAACATACTATTCACATACGCAAAGCAATCCAATCAAACCCACAAATCTACTCTCCCAACACCTCAAACAGCCAAAAAAACATCATCTTAATCTACAATCCACACCAACGTACGTGAGCACTTACAAACATACAATCCTATACACAAACACATACCCTCACACTATAAGAGTTAGTGTTTATATTCACACTACTCTACCTACACACACATTGGCAAATTGATTGTTATTTCTTTTCTAGAGTATTTGGGTAGCCCTGAAAAGGGCTGGTTTTTTTTGCATTTTTGTTTGCTATGGCAATCTTTTAGTTTCTAAGAATGCGACGTCCTCTGAGGATAGACTTTCTGACGATAGGTCTGCTTCTTCGGAAAGAGAAGAAGAACTCTTTGGTGTCGATACGACAATCGACAAAGCCTCTGTCAGGTTCAGGTTGCTGCTGCTGCTGTTGTTGTTGCTGTTGCTGTTGCTGCTGTTGCAGCTGTCTCTGAAGTCTGTACTTCTCTGTCCATTCTTCTTTCTCCCTGTTCACTTCTTCTCTGAAGAGCTCTTCTATCAGGTCTTCAGTGACTTTTAACATTCTCACATTCTCTATCTCTTCAGCTTTCGGTATCAGACTGTGTCTGACCCTATGCAAATTCACGTAGGCTTCGTTTAGCTTAGCTAGTTTGGAGCACATCTTCGTAGGAGGATGAGTCGACAATGGATGGTTAGACTGGAAACTTCCCCGGTTCTTAAAATCAAAGCGCGGACGTGAAGGAAAACATCCCTCCACGGTTTTCGAGCCGGAACGTTCAATGAGTGACATGAGAGGGATAGTAAGAAGTCAAAGAGTATGAATCAACATTCTTATAGCTAAACAAACGACAAAGGCATTTTTTTCAAAACAAAACATTTTTTTATTCAATAATCACTTAACACTAACCAACAACTCTAACATTTTATAACAATAATCCAACATTATAACATCAAACATTTTTTTCAAATCACAATCACTTTTTTTTTCAAATCACAAACATTTTTTTCAATTCACATTCTACTTTAAACAGGGCTGACAACGTTGTGAATGAAATTGTGATTTCCACTGTTGGAAGTCATTAGGCCATTGATGGACACTACGTTTCCTAGCTTGAGACAAAAGATAAGCATAATGGTCACAAAACCATCGATCTACTTTCACATCGTTTCTAGAAGAAGAAAGAGGATCAAAATGAGTCACTAAATGTTCTAAGGAATAGCCCAGGCTGCGATGATGCAGAAAATACACACAATATTGTCCACACACCAAGGAATCTGTGCCTTGTAATTTCACATTATTGAATCGGGTGGTCTGAGCATTTCTTCTCATAAAGTCAATGATATCGTCTTCCAAAGGGGGCAATCCGTACGAATCGAAATATTCCACACATTCTTCTTGAGGAAAGTAGACGGCTACCCAGTGGGTTCCTGGAAGATGACTGTCGTCCGTGTTGATGACATAAGCTAGATGGTTTTGAGGTTTGCGATGAGGGAGTTCATCTTTAGCACAGACAACAGGATTCCAAGAAGCCGTATACGAACTGTGGTTCAAAAGGTAATAAAGTTCCCAGGTATCCATTTGTGTGTTGTTTTTTTTCTTCACAGGTAATAATAAGTCATCAATTCGATCCTGACTTTTTGCTTGAAAATGTCTGACAAATAACCGTTTCTTCGTTTCGTCTCCTCACTCTGATTCAGGAGAGCTTCGATACGATGGATCTCTTGAGTGGTTAATGGTGGACAAGAATGTTCACGCAAGTCTTTATACCACTGATGCAACACGTCTTCGTCCGAGATGAGACTTCAAGCTTCGTCCAGATGCTCGTCCAATTTTTCTTCTTGACTCAACATCAGGCATTTATCGTGTTGAATTTGACTGGGATGATCGTTTTGACATCCATAGCAATTTTTCTTGATCAACTCCGTCATTTTTTCGACCAAGTGCTTGGCAAAACAGGAGACTAAATGGGCTTCTTGTTCTGGCCATCTTGACTTCATCATGACAACTTCTTCGTCTTTGTCTTGAGATTCTTCTTCCCCGGTCTCCTCACATTCCATCTTCAAAGTTTCTCCACTAGGCAAAGAGGGATAACAGTCTTCCATGGCTTCTAATAGTCTAGAATGACTTCTCTCAAACTGTTTATTTATATGGTATTGTCGAATTCTGCATACAGGAGGACGTTCACTGTGTGATCTGGAGGTGGATTTGCAAACTGAAGTTCCACACGAATCTGCCCGGATTTTATAGGGTGGAAATGTCCCTCGTCGCTGCCTTGGTCTGGAGTGAAATCAAAACCCCACAAAGCATAGCCTCCTGCATAATCCTCGTACGTAATATCGTGACTGGTGTTGGTTCCTAACTGTCCCGTGGCTTCGTACAGGGACAAGTACGATCTCAAATAATTCTTTGCGACACCAAAGTTGGGCTCAAAGGGTCGGGTACACAAGGTCTTGCCGTCGCGACTGACTTCGATCTTGGACACATTGTAATGTTGAAACTCAAAAGGATTTTGATCGTGGGTTCCGTTGAAGGCTGAATTCCTGACGATACCAACAATCAAACGTTTGGGTAACTGTCCTTGGAACAGATGATCTTCGATCATAGATCGCTGTCCAGCGGGAATGGTGAACATTTTCACTTCTACGCGTCGTATCGGATACTTGGCGGTCGTTCTGCTCAACGTCTGACTGACGTCGTTTCCCACTTTAGGTTTCACTTCCACACGACGCACGTAAAGTCGGGCTTCTTGAATTATAGTTTTGTATTCATTGGCATGGGCCATCAGATGGAAAGCGGCACTGCTACGATTCAGTCTCAGACGGATATCCACCCCGTTCAGCAAATACTTTTCTTGTAACCACATGTCCAAATGCAAACGATCCATTAGTTCTAAACTTCGCCCTTGCAGAATTTTCTTACGACGGTCGTTAAACCCCACATTATGAGGATTGTCATCTTCTGTCAGGACTGTGTCGCTAAACGTGCCTACACCTGCCGTGTCAGGTTTCCATACCAAGCAAGCATGCAGATGAGTATTCTTGGCTTCTTTTCCGTACGTCAAGAGATTTTCCAAGTAGGCACGATATAGGTAAGTATCCATGCTGCTACTGACCAGTTTATTATTCAAGTACAAGTCCACTTCGCTGAACAAGGAATGCATGAAATTGTTGACAGGAGCAACTCTAGCATCGCCTCCTGGATTGGTGTTGTCCGTTTTGATCACTTTGACTTTCAAATACAGGTAACTGCTATTCAGATCGATGAAATCTTCGGGTTGTCCTTTGATTTCAAACTCGATGGGAGCTGATTCCGTCAAAGAGGAGACGGGATGAAATTCGACCCACTGAGATTCTTGCATCGTCATCATGGTAGGGGGCATGGCAAAGAGATCCAGTTCCGACTTGGAACAAGCACAAGACTCTCGGTGCATCATTTTGTTCTGTGTCTCAATAATCGAAAACGTCTAAGTCTCGAACGGTTCTTCTTTTCTTTGCCTTTCTCGCTTTAGAAGTGTGAAGTCTGGTGAAAGGGTGTTTTCTTCGTCGTCTCTTTCTGCCTTGTCCTTGCTGATTGCCTGACTCAGTAGCGTGCAGGGCATTTATAGGTGTTTCTCGGCGGCCCAAAAGGTCTTTGCCCGTTTGCAGCAAGACATTTTTGCCTGCCCTCATGAAGGCTTCTTTAGGGTTTTGTTTGTCGATGATGACATTTTGGAGAAATTCTTTGCCTTGCGTCAGTGCCGCATCTTTCAAGGCGTGCAATCCGCGTGTCACCATTGGTTTCAACACCGGGGCCACCGAACGAAAGGCCGAGTTTAACATATCTCCTAAACCGTGTCCTCGCTGTCGAGCATCCCTTCGGTACACTCGATACATGACTTGCGAGTCGTGGGAGAACCGTTTTCGAAAATGGAGTTTCACCGTGACTTTTCCTTTGGTGAATGGAATATTTTGTCCCAGATCTCCTTTTATAGCAATGTTGACCGTGTCCAAATACGACTTGCTGACAGGTAAATAGTGAGGATGTACAAATTCGCGGTGTACGTGATAAGTGTTTCCACCTTCCTCGTCAGCGGTCGTGGCAGAATCCACTTTGAAAGGAATGACACGCAGTAACGGCACATAGGTGTGTCCCACCACGTTGTACTCCACCACATCGGAATACACGAACATCAAATTCAGTCCTTGGTTCATTTCTACCGGGGCACGAAATAACTTGCTAAAAGACTCGTTGTCGTAAACGATGGGTAATTCGTTTTTCTTGATCATGGCCATTCTCATGTCCATGTCTCGGCCCAACATATCAAACAATTCAGGACAAAATAAAATGGACAGGATTTTACTCCCGTCAAATTTCATCAATAAGCGACGAGCTGTTTTGTGGTATTCCATGGTGACACTTTTTTGACACTCTCCAAAGCTTTAAGAAACACGACATTAAACCTGGAGGTTATGGTGCTGACCAAATGTTGACCACTAAAATAATAGCCTGGAGGAATGAACAAGTGATAGGTGGTGTACTTTTGATTTTTTGTGCCAGGGGTTTTCTTGTCATATTTGCCATATGTATCAAAGTACTGTTGCAATTGTTCATCATGAACTTCCACATCAAAAACATTTTGATTGGGAAGAACATTGAGGACTTGGGTCGGGTGAATGATTTCTACTAAAGCCACTTCCCAATGGGCTTCGTGATCTAATGGGATGGCTTGAGGTAATTGGCCGTGTAACGGCACAACGTGTTGTTGGGAAACACCTCCATGGAACTGTCACTGGGTAAGGTTAAGTAAAATTGGTTTTGGTGACTCATAATTCCAGAGTTCTGTGGCTGTCCGAGGGGTTACTGGAAGTCAGAGGAGTGTCTCCGCCCAAAATGGGGTTGTTGTTGGAGTGGTGACTGGCACTGGCACTGGACACAAGGTTCCCGTTTTTCTTGTTCGAGGAGAATTTCAGGGAGGGATTAGGAAGCAGGTAACCGATGTAACTACTCAATACAATGGTTCACAAGTGTTTGTCTCCTTGTTGCAAACTCAAATTGGCAATGGCTGCACCGATGACACAATACACCACGAAGGTTTGTCAGAAAAAGACGATTTGCGTTTTAGGCACACGTTTTCCTTACCACACCCACAAGGGCTGTGTTTGTAAATCTTGCAGAGAAGAATTGGGTGAAGGAGTGATCGCAGTAGCTGAATCTGTCTGAAAGGGCATGATGGTCACTTCTTTTTATAGCGCGAAGCGTCGATGCAAGAATAAAAACTGGGTGGATATCCTTTCCAACGTACTTTGACTTCTTTGACACGTCGTTTGCCCACTTTACGGTTTCTGCGTTTGACAATGCCTTTGATGTCGTACACGTCGTCTTTTTTGGTGACACGACTTGATTTGAAATAAGTACGGGCTAGCGTTTTGTTGAGTACTTAACACCCATGGCTGTCTTTTTGAGCACCTTTTTCCTCCTTTACCACGCTCGGACAGAAAAATGAGTGTGTGGTGAGACTATTCCCACTCATGTTTAAAGCCTTTCAGTCAGGTTGTTAAGGATTAGTTAGTCCTACACCTGAGTGGCTAAATTTAAAAGTAGTCTGTGAGTACATAAAAGCCTGGGAGATGAGGCTCTCTTTCCTTCCCTAGGAGTAATTAAAAATCACGTGGTGCGTTATTAAACGAGTGATATATGCTCCATTAGAGCATCACTTTAATTCAAGTAAGCAAGCAAGCAAGCAAGTTCGGGTACCGTCTCTAGCACTCTTGATGACACCAACTGTCTGGGTTATTTTCTTTCTTGCAAGCTCCTATGTTCCACTTCTTTTTGTGATAATAACTTGTGATACTTCACATTTTCTAAAGTGGAAATCTTTACAAGCCGTACAAAATACAAAACTTATATGACTTTGGCTTTTGACACTTGCACAGACTTTTCACTTTATAAGTATCACGAGAAAATTGTATATCCCATTTTTACCATTTTCAAAAACACGCACACACTTGCAGCTTGACCAGAAATATGTACATCTTGTTTTGCGGATAAGTCACAGACAAGTCCAAGTCCATAGGTGGTTATGAACGTTAGGAATATCCCCTCATTTTTTCAGAAATATCAAAGCTTGTATGTGCATTTTTCCTTTTCCACTCTATATTAGTGCTTAGATTTGTTCCGAAAAAAGAAAAAAGAAACGAAACAATTTTGAAGAAAAAAACAACTGAATTTTGAATTCAGGTTTCTCTCTGTTTATAATTTTTTTCAAGTTTATGGTGCATGACAGAGTACATTCGCCTACCTTTCCAAAGTGAGAGACATTTCTTCACATGTCACTGACTTTGTTAAATTCGGTTTCATTGGTTAGTTATCGTTAATCTTTAATTTTTTGATGCATTTCTTTTTGATAGAAAATTTAAGGCTTTCTAGTGTTGTAACGGTATTTATGTTGTTTAGTCTGTTGATGAAATTATCTATAGCAAAGTGCTTAAGATTTTTTCAGGTTTTTTATTATTTCAAGCCCTACAAAAGGAGACTAAGTTTGTCTTCAAAGAGGATTGAAACTCTAAATTACACGGGCGTGAAGGAAAACATCGTTATTTTCATTCTAATCATGCTTGCCGTATCTCTTTGTGTTTTAGAGGTCATATTTATTCTTAAGTAAATACACGCTTCAATAGACAGACAGACTGGGTCATCATACTTGAGTTTCACTGTACTTTCGGTACTTTCGGTTCTTTACTTCATACAAACCCCAAATTTATTAGTTTGAAGAAAAAAAAAGATAACATGCCCCTCAATACTGTAACACGTCTGTTCTGACTCTATCGATGTGAGTGTGAGTGTTTATGTTAAAATGTTTAAGTGAGATATAAAAAAATGGTCAGCTTGAACACGCGAACCAATACTGTGACGCTCAGTATTTTGATGTGGTAAGAAGAAATGGTACAACACACACAAAGAGGGCTTGTAAGTTCACATTTCAGTCTGTCTGCACTGTAATGGTAACAACGCAAGAACATAAGGATTATTATGCCACACAGTCCTAGAACAAAACAATGCATCACCCGTTGTAAGCCATTTCATTGGCTATACTTATTTTCTTACCGCGTTCACTTCGAATTGACTTGAGTAGCTATTCACACAGTGACGAGAATGGCCATGCTTTACTGGGTCTATCCTATAGGCGATTTATATAAAAAAAAAATTTAAAAATTAAACTAATGCACGAACAATGGTTCCATGGGCGATCCCATGGAAATTGTGTCCGTCTTATTGCAAAATACATCAACATTTAATTTAACCGTGCAGATCGCTAGAACAAACCTCTGATCATATACATTTTGAAAAGTGTTGTGTGACACGGATCGCCATTGTCGCTTGGTGTCTGCTTTCTTCTTCGAAAAGAGATCGTTTCGTCTTGACTATAAAAATGTAATTTGACTAAGTTTTACGCACTACTTGAACTCATACATTTCACGTTGTAGGTGTAAGCCGTCGTTCTCAGTTTTCTGGAAGTTCGTTTTTGCGTTTCTCAGATGTGATACTATTTTTTATGGACCGAACGAAATTTCTTTTGGCGTGAATCAGGACTCGTGGTTTTGTGGTATAAATGGAGAGCATTGATGAAAGCTCAGTTATGTCGTCTTCGAAATCGCTGACACGGATCTGAGCTAACACTTCAGGTTTTGTGTGAGGCGATACGGTACATCATTGCCTTTTCCTTCCTCAATGAAATCGTTTCATCTTGTTGCAAAATTACATTTGACTAGGTTTCATACGCAGCAGGTCCCTGTATATAAGAAGAGTGTCTTAGCGTCAGAGTATTCATTCCACTCTCAAACGATCAAGAAGATGGAAGAGTCATCACAGATCTACCTGCTGGTCAAATATTTGCTAAAAGTCATACGAAAGCATAATTGACAGGCGAAAGTGGCAACAAAACTTACTCTTTTGGTCGTTGATTTGATGAGAGTCATACGAAAGTGTGTGCTAATGAAGTTTGCTATATTTCCAAAGGTAAATGGGTATTTGTCTCCAGAATACCTGCTTCGTCTAAGAAAGAGATACAAAAGTCAAGATACCTAATATCGTTGTCAGGAGAAAGGACACTGGAATTCAGAGTGCCCTACGAGAAAAGAGAAGAAACAGAAACAAGACGAAACAGAGAAGAGGGATTCAGAAGAAAAAGAAGAAATTGAAGATAATGAAGAACTTGTGCCAGTAAAGACATGGAAATGGAAAAATTGACAATGTGAGCCGATGCGTTGGCCCTGATGTGACATTTCATACTACATTCTAAAAGAGAATAGACCAGAAAGAAAACGTAAGTGTCTCTTGGTCTTGACATTGTATGATAAGGATGGCGTGTTTTGTTTTTACTCACACTTTATGAAATTGTGCTCTTTCACCTCTCTCTATCCCTCTGGATCATGATTTAGTTAGAATTGAAATGGAAGGATGTTTTCCTTCACGCACGCTCTTTAGGCATGCAAGTCCGTAAACAATAGTCAGTCTATTCATACATCATTTTGTGTCTTGATGTTTCCTAAATCACACACTGATGCCATAAAATAACGGGTTAAATGTTTTTTGTAATGTTGGGAGTGGGGGTGGGGTGTAGGTGTTTGGCAGAGTTGGTCTTTGCAGGTGAGGGCTTAGGTGCTTTCAAAAAACTTTTTCTTCTTCACTCTGTGTTGATAGTATATTTGGGGTTTGTATGCGTTCGAGTACGTTTGTGTGGATAGTTTATTTGGGGTTTGTTTTTTCCTCTTCCCTGTGTGTGTGTGTGTGTGTGTGTGTGTGTGTGTGTGTGTGTGTGTTCGCGTACCTTGTGTAGATCGTATATTTGGTTGTTTTTTTTTCTTCTTCCTCCCGAGTGTGGATAGCATATTTGGGGTTGGTATACGTTAGCGACGTTGTGTGGATAGTATATTTGGGGTTTGTATGCGTTCACGTACGTTTGTGTGGATAGTTTATTTGGGGTTTGTATTATCTCCCTTCTGTGTTGATAGTATATTTGGGGTTTGTATGCGTTCGCGTACGTTTGTGTGGATAATTTATTTGGGGTTTGTATTATCTCCCTTCTGTGTTGATAGTATATTTGGGGTTTGTTTTTTCCTCTTCCCTCTGTGTGTGTATTTGTGTATGTGTGTGTGTGTGCGTATGTCTGCGCGCGTACGTTGTGTGTGTGTGTGTGTGTGTATTGGTCTCTGTTTGTCCCTATAAAACTCACTTTATCCCTATCAGATACACTCTACCTACCTACCTGCAGTAGCGTGTATTCAGGTCAGCCACTTGCAACACTGTTGACACTTATCCCCTAGTGTTCAGTACAGTGACGTCACTGACGCTGGAAATTTCGAGACTATAAATATGGACTTGGGGATTTCCACAGGTTGTAGCTATACATATATACTAGAGTTCATAAACAGGAACATCACTCAAGCTGAGGCTATAAAAAGATAGTGGGATTTTCCAAAGGAATAACCCACAAGTTGTAGTATAAAAAGATAGTGAGATTTCATAGGAATTTTAGCTGCTTATAGCTATAAATAGATACATGGGTGTTTATCAACGATCGTCACACAAGTTGATTTTGTAAGTAGTTACTAATTTTATCCATTTTATAGTGTGTGTGTGTGTTTGTGTGTGTGTATGTCTGCGCGCGTACGTTGTGTGTTTGTGTGTGTGTGTGTGTGTGAGTATGTCTGAGCGCGTACGTTGTGTGTTTATGTGTGTGTGTGTGTGAGTATGTCTGCGCGCGTACGTTGTGTGTTTGTGTGTGTGTGTGTGAGCATGTCTGCGCGCGTACGTTGTGTGTGTGTATGTTTGTGTGTTTGTGTGTGTGTGTGTGAGTATGTCTGCGCGCGTACGTTGTGTGTGTGTGTGTTTGTGTGTTTGTGTGTGTGTGTGTGTCTATTGGTCTCTGTCCGTATAAAACTCCCTTTATCCCTATCAAATACATTCTACCTACCTACCTACAGTAGCGCGTATTCAGGTCAGCCACTTGCAACACTGTTGACACTTATCCCCTAGTGTTCAGTACAGTGACGTCACTGACGCTGGATATTTTAAGACTATAAATATGGACTTGGGGATTTCCACAGGTTGTAGCTATACATATATACTAGAGTTCATAAACAGGAACATCACTCAAGCTGAGGCTATAAAAAGATAGTGGGATTTTCCAAAGGAATAACCCACAAGTTGGAGCTATAAATAGATAGTGGAATTTCATAGGAATTTTAGCTGATTATAGCTATAAATAGATACATGGGTGTTTATCGACGAGTTGATTTTGTAAGTAGTTACTAATTGTATCCATTTTATTCTAAACCGTTGTAACTTAATTTTCGGGGATATGTTTATTTTCCTTTAAATTCTGGGACAATTTCGTCATTTTAGCGTTACTTTTAGTCACATCCATTTTGTTGTTGAGCATTTCCTTGATTATAGCTATTTATAGCATCATTACAATTATGCAAATTTTTGAACACCCCAGCAAGATTTCAGGTCTTGGTAATGCTTTATATATAAATCTCACGCTTGTACTAGTGTATGTATGTCTCTGTCTCTGTTGTGTTTGACCCTCTACCATCATTGTCCCTAGACAATCCCACCATGTTCAATTCCCCTTGACGCTATACAGACCCACCATGTTCAATTTCCATATGTTCAATTCCCCTTGTCCCTAGAGTGACCCAGCAATTTTTCCCATGTTCAATTCCCCTTGACGCTAGACAGTCCCACGATTTTTCTCCATATTCAATTCCCCTTGATGCTAGACAGTCCCACTATTTATTCATATGTTCAATTCCCCTTGACGCTAGACAGTCCCACGATTTATTCCCATGTTAAATTCCCCTTGACGCTAGAGTGTCCCACGATTTTTCTCCATGTTAATTTTCCATTGACGCTAGAGTGTCCCAGGGGTCTCTGTAATGCTAATTCCCATTGACGCTAGGGTATCCCACTTCACTACTAATATAAGTAATGCTTAAGAATGCATATTACACTGGAATTTAACTTAGCTGCAATTTCACCCATTTTAAATATAATGCTGATCCTACAATTTTTCTGCATACTGATAGTTCTGTCCCACATCCATTGGATCTGCTAGTAAACAACACATTTGTCTTCGCAAGACTTAGAAGTGCACTGTAATAATCTAAAAAAGGACTGTCAAAAACAAAGTTAAAGGTATCTTCAACGTACGGATACACCAAATATCAGGTCCTTCCTCTATCTCTGGTTGACCACTACCATCATCCTCATCATCTGTTCATCTTTTTCTTTAGCATCTTCCAAACACATTTTACTGTGTAGTCTTAAAGATAAAATGAAATATTTATAACATCTCATAAAATTCTGTAAGAAGAGAAGGTTATATGTCATAAAGTTTAAGTATACAAATCTAATATGTATTGGTTTTAACATACATATTCAGAAATTCTGATAAAAAACACATCCAATGATATTAACACGCAGTATGATAGTATCTTCATTATCTTTTCACTATCAGTTACAATTACAAACATAAAATTTTAATCACATACAAATTCATTATTGAAATTATCCTAAAATTTTCATTTCTTCAAATGAAAGATTTAAAATATGACCATCAGCTTCAGGTCATGCTTAAAAATATTCATTCTCCTCTCTCATACGAAGCTTTCAAAAATCTTGGTAGCTTGGTAGGAAATTATTATAATATTTTGTGCGTGGGAAAACGCTATCACATATGGGAAAGTCAACTTGTTACACTCAAAAAAAAAGATCAAATCAGAAAAATATAATTATTGAGTCTATGGCTGTTTAGGTCAGTTGGACAGGTAAGTGAAAGCAAACAATTCTTAGGGGGTCATCCATTTAGTATGTACGCAAAATCTGGCAAAGATTGTCCCCTCATCACCTTCCTGTATACATTCGTACTTTTTTAACTTCCCCACCTGCGTTCGTACGTTTGACCCCCCAATTCTATCGAACGGCCTATATTTAATCCACGGATTAATATTATTAAAGTGTTTAATAAAACAAATACTCCACCGATGTTGAATGTCTGGCTGCATCAGATAAATAAACTGAGTATTATAAAATTCAAAAAGCCGACTGAACCCAGTCGAACAGGTCACGTATTAGACAAATTATTATAGAGGTTTCACCCACCATCACCACCACCACCCTCCGTTTCCTACGCGTACGTGCATTCACTGTAGACCCACCCACCTCATAAGCAAGCGCATGCGTTTGGGTTAAACTCCCCCACCCCCGTCCATGCATATGTACTAAATGGACGGCCCCTACCTATGGCCTTAGTGTGGTTTTTGTGTGTTTATAATACAATGTATTCATTTTCTTTCTATGACAGCTAGTATATGTTCGTGATTTCAGTTATACATCTATACTATATTTAAGACATATTATAATTACACATTTGTAAATTTTATGTTCATACAGAAAAAAGAAAGCTTTTGTAAGAGCAATTTTCTCATTCATTCACAAAAACCATCAACTTATGTATGTATCGAGATTATTCTTGTAAGTAAACTTATTCAAATGGGTTGATAAAACTTGTAGACTTTTCCATCATAACAATTTTTTTCCATTGAAATTATTCAACTCCAAACAAGGCTGAATCCCTAAAAATAAAATTTTGAAATTTAATACACACTAATGTTGAACTTGGAAATCTTTAAAGATTTTTTTTTGATTCGACATTAGCAAAGCATTATCATTTATCATTGTTATTACGATGGAAATAAGATTTAATGCTTCAACAACAATAATAATAATAGCAATAATAATAATATGTTTTAAAAATGTACAATCTTTACCAACTGCAAAATATTTCACTACTATAGAATAATAAATGTCCATGTAACAAATACATTCATTAGATATGCAGCTACCAAAACATTTTCAAACAAGTAAATGCATATCCAATTTTAATAAAATGTAGGAATACTTCCCGTATATGATTCTGATGTGGTTATATCAGACACAGCAGGAATCGATATCCGATGAACTGTTGAGCCAGGTGTAGAATGTGTGGCCATGTCTTCTGTGACATTCCTTTATGTTACTGATTAATCTCTTACCGTCTTCCTTGCACCGCCATTCGATTCATTATTAATATGTTCCATTAGACGCAATAATATACTTTACAAAAAATGGTTATACATATAATGTTCTCAACTGTATTGCATTACGTTCCTGTACAGTCACCACCATTTACATTATATAAAAAACTCAGAAGTGACTGCTTGCCTCTAAATAAACTTCTATGGTTGCTGTGAAAATGAAGATGATCCTTAATTAATAATGTTATGGTTTACACTATTTCCAGTGATATGCCCTGTACAGGTTACATTTATGCAGGGCTGTTACACTGTTTTGAAATGTAAATGGAATAATGTTAATTTATATTAAATCTGTTAATTTAAATAAAGAATTAATTATACAGAAATAAATGGCGTTATCACAAATTGGCTGTTAATTGCAAACTTTTGACTCACCTATCCAGCTAGTACTAATATTAGTACCCATGTCCTACCTCGTTGACGGGGTACCAACAAGAGCATATATGTGTCAATGGAGCCAGACAGGTGTTTTCCAAACCCGGCGCCTTTTTTTAGCCTAATATCAACAATTTAAACATGTTCCTTGCATATAAAGAAATAAATTGAGTAGTCATCTAATTTAATACCGGAAGTATCACAAATCATAGTAGAACTGGTTGTAAAATCTCTTATCCGATATTTTCATTTAGATCTTCTGCCATATTGGTTCAAGAAATGATTACATCCGTTCTCAGCCTCGTTCGTGTGTGTGCTATATTGGGAGGGTAAGGCCTTATTTGGAAAAGTAAACAAATTGTAGTAAAACGTATGGAGCGGTTTGAGTCAGAAATTCTGCGCATTCAAATTAAAAACGGTTTATCGCTAACTTTGAAATTCCACTGAGAAACAATTATTGCCACTTGATTGATAATAACATAGCGTAGAATATCTAAATATGGTCTGGCAAGCCTATTATACAAAAGGGGTTAGGGTGAGAGTCTCGCGTTATCTGTCATGGCCGACAAGATGAGGTTAGTGTAACCATGCCAATTTATTAAATATAGTGTAAGGGCTTAATACATTCAAAATAAGCCAAAATTCTTTCACAACATAATCATACTTATTACGTAGATTTATACAGTATTTATTTTTATGACTTTAGGTATGATGTTTTTGCTCCATTACACGATATGGGATCAGTTAGTAGCCTCAACAACAACAAATCAAGTTGAGGCTATGACATCGTAGTTACTATCCAGAAAGTATTTGGCGACCTCTAGATTAGTTTTCAGGCGTAAAGTGGACTTCGGTTCATTCCATCGTTCATGCTGGTAACCAATATATATGTGCGTGTTGCCAAAATTTGCCCGCAGAGCTTTTGTATTCTTTTTCCCTTCAGAATCCGTTAGTTTTTGCAATCAACCAACTTTCGATCTAGTTGCTTCCGCCATTTTTTTTGTAAATACGCGTTTGCGTATGGATAAAATTGTTAATCTTCGGGAAAGGTCAAGTAATATAGGCGTGGCAAACAGAGAGTTTCTGTCTGCCAGACTATAACGAAGAATCGCGGTAGTTTCTCAAAACATTTCCGATTCTAGCCTTATTTCAGCCTCAGTAAAAGCACGAATTATAAGTATTGGTCCAAATAAGTAATTATGAACTAAGAAATGAAATATAATATTTTATTCCTTTTTACTTAGGTCGTTTGTCTTTAATGACCCTTGCAATCTAATAGCGGGAAACTTAAGACACACAATATTGATGCACATGACACATTGCATCCTTAAAATATTTGTTTATCTCAAAATTAAGACACCGTCACTTCAAAGCCATTGTGGGGGGAAAAAGTATTCGTTAAGGCTGCTTAAGATCGAATGTCGTTTTCGACAATATATATATATATATATATATATATATATATATATATATATATATATATATATATATATATATATATATATATATAATAAACTGATTACGAACAGTGAAAAACTTGTATCTAACTAGAATAAGCGCTTTCGACTCTTAATGAGTCTTTTTCAAAGGCAAATACAAAGCATAGACAAGACAAACATATAAAACAAAAAAACCGTTGCCTCTGCAAAACTTTATATGACCTTGACTTGTTGCGGATGACGGAAGATATTTTATATTGACCTAAAATTCGATGGGTCAAAGCGAAATCTGTTATTATATGTAAATTTATGTACGCGCAAATTATATACTCGATATTTCATTGTTATAGTTGTAATTATTGACTTTTGGGTGACTAATCAGCAAATTTAGAGAATTATTGAAGAGAAAAATGTCGGCTGCAAAAGTACAATTTGATTTGTGAATGACTGTCTTTTTCTAGTCTTCTTGGTTTAAACCGATTGGTTTCAATGTTCTAAGGCGGCGTATCAAGTAAGATTCCTTTTCTTTCCTGGTTTCGGTATATAATGTTTTGGTTGTTAGCAATTGCAATAAGAGTTATATCACTGAAAGTGTGGCCACGGGAGGAGAAGCGTTCTGCGACTGAGCTTCCTTACAGCTTCCTTGTCATCCAATCACATCTATGAAGGTTGGTCCTTTTCTGTTGTTTTTCAGCTTCTCCGACATACTGGATACTACAGATCTTACAAGTGATGAGATAAATTACGTTCTCTGTTTCGCACGTTTTGCTTGGACCATGTATATTCAGTTCTTCTCTAGTCACTGCGCTATATATATATATATATATATATATATATATATATATATATATATATATATATAACAATTTAAGTTTTGTTACATAAAATAGTAATAAGGTAATCAGCTAATCATTGGAAAGGTTTAAAATTTGCACACACATACATACCACCAAACAGCGTGTCATCCACAGGTTGAATGTAACATGTTTTAGTTCACTAGTATATCCATGTTTCACAAATTTGGCTGTCCGTCAAATAATGTATTATTTCAAAATATCATACCATTTCCGAAATCGACAGTCTATCACATTATTTGCCAAATGTATAGGTTCGAGTCCAAGGCTCGGCTAGCGTGGGTACGTGGAAAAGCCTGCCAGTAGCTTCTCGTGGGTCGGTGGTACTTCCCTGGGTATATATATATATATATATATATATATATATATATATATATATATATATATATATATATGTATATACATGCTCAGTATCTTGACTTCCTAGTGATGAATATGTATATATAAAACAAGAGAACAGCCGTTAACTCCATGATTTAAAGACATTCATTTTTGTTCTGCCATTATATAAAATATTCAATTGTGTCTGATGAAACTTATCACCGAACATAAAGCGGATGGCGATTTACTGCGAATAAGCGATGAATTACGCAATTACAATACCAGCTGGCGATTTACGGAAGACAAAATATTTCATTTTTTTGGAAACGTAGCCATGATTAGTTGTTAATACATAAAAGGACATGTGTAACTTTATTTAGTAATTTATTGTAAGGTTAGAATTGTGCAAGAAAGGCTAATTATATTTAAAGAAAACAATCACAATCACCTCTCTAGAAATTCATGTGAGTTACTTTTAAAGAGATACAATACGTTACAGTGTAGAGAGATTGTCTGATTATGTTACTATACATAGGCATAGATGTCGGTCAACAGCCAGCACCTCGATTTGAATATTATTAGTTGAATATCTGTGTTATCTTATATTTAGGCCTGGCGAATTATTGGAATGCATACACATCTTTTCAGAAGGATTTATAGGTTACTGCATTTGTATTGGAAAATATGGGCGAGATGTTTTTCGGATTAAGACTGCACGACCTATGGGAGTAAAGTATTCATCCGAGAAAACGAATTCATATTTCCCCATACAAATCGGTAACCTTTATATTATATACTCATTTTCTTTCTACCTAAGGATGTGATATAATAAATACACTATTTGAAACAAAGTAATTGTATTATGAACAAATACACAACCGCTACTACGTCTGCAGTGTGGCAGTTTATAGTGCTATCTAGCACTGGAGCATTCTGCCGCAGACATGCAGCTTCAATGTCCCACCCTCTCACATTATTCTGACACCAGGCCTACCAGTATAAACATTAACCTCTTAATTATGCAGCTGCTAGTACTGTTTTTATAAGTCTTTCGCATGCCTCTGCTGGGTTCAAACTCGCGACCTTCCGCATCCGATCACACGCTCTAACTACTTGTGTCACTGGATCGGTCCCTACCCAAATCTAATGAGTACTATATATATGAATTTATAATCCTTTCCTAATCTGAAATCGTCTTTTGTGGTCGTGCATACTACTTTGAACGACATTATATTTCATGCTACATGCATTTAGCATAACCATTGGATGATCACTAGAGAAAAATACTTGTTACAATGGCAAAGACTTTGCCAAACAATCGTCATGGAGTAAATAATGCTTTCTCCATTCCTGCCAGTCTTACATAGCACCTACTTGTCTATTTATGTATGACTAATAGCAATGCGAACATCATTGGCTTTTGTGAACATTACAAATTATTGCAAACTGGAGATGATCATATTGAGCCTTGAAACTGAGAAGGTCGCACAAACTAATCTGGATACAGAGAATAAACAGCAAATTTTGATTTTGAAATCTATACAAGTATTTGATATTGATGCTAGATTCTTGGTAATTACAGCGATATTAATCCACAAGTTTATAGATATACAAAAATGAAGCATAAACCATTACTTCTGGTTTTTGTATTGTAAACTTCAGTGTACAATATTAAGTTCAGAACTTTCCAATTTAATATATGTAGAAGGCTACAAATTATGTAACTTTCCCTTGACATCGAATTCAAAAAACGTATTCAATACACCTTGTATTTCTACGCAAACAATTTCTAGATGACAAGAAAATTACGGTAAAATCTGTCCCCGCCTTGCGTGTATGTACTACCAGTAATTAGTGATAAATATAGTATTTTATACACCACATTATGTATCTGATTAATTTTTAGGAATAATGTGTTCCTAAAGGTGGCGCTCTACAATTTTGTATTTTGCATAGGGTTAGAATTTTAAGGAAATGGAATATCTCCGGGTTTACTCACCGGTTATATTGGCTATTTGAAACAAAACCTTGTATAGTTTAGATATTGTTTAACGAACCGTTAATTCCCTATTTTTGGTGTATGATTGATCGATTTAATATGGGTTATAGAGTATACAGCTTAACCTTACTCCAGACCTTTGAAAAAGGTGCTAGCTCCACTTGGTCATTTTTACTTCCTGAACTTCAGAAGTAAATTATAAACAAAGAACCGATAACAGTTTTCACATTTTTTATAACTGGTTTATTCATACAGTGAAGTTTAAAATGCTGGTATTGTCTAGTCTGGCAAAATGCATTTTCCCTAGTTTAATAACTGCTCATGTTAGTGTACTTTAGACTAATTCATGCTGATTTTTTTAGCACAAGGGAGCAGTCATTTTAGTTAGCAGTATGCTTAAATCATGTATAATTTCCAATGGTACAATATCCAAAGAAATTTCAGCTAGATTGCTTCAAATTGACATAGAAGTAAGCCAACATTCTCTCCACTGTGCATGTTTTAAGCGCAAACAACTTCACCGTACATACGTCACTCTCTCAAATGTACATACTAACTGGAGAGTGCCCCCAAATTAATTATTTTATTTATTGTTGACAATACTTGTGGATACATACATGTAAGAGTTATTGCCCTTGGTTTTCTGGCGTGATTGAAGCATTATCATATTGATAAATTTTAATTATCATTCGCAGCAAATACTTGTAAAAGGGAAGTGGCCACATTCATAGCATTAAATTTGCCACATTTAATATTGATCATAAGTGCGCATGCGTGTATGTGTGTGAGTGTTTCGGTTATTTAACGTATCATTAACACATTGCAGCCATATCGCTTCAATGTCGACAGTGTGACAGTTTATAGTGATGTCTAGCACTGGGGCATCATGCCAATGTCGACAGTGAGACAGTTTATAGTGATGTCTTGCACTGGGGCATCATTCCACAGCCATGTAGTATCGTGTCCCTCCCACCCACATTATCATGACACCAGGCCGACCTGTCCTAACACTAACCTCTTAAACTTGAGCGGCAAGCGACCTTGCTGCTAGCACCATTATTATAAGTTTTTGGTATGACTCGGCCGGCATTCAAACCCGCGACCACCCGCATCAAGGGCGGACGCTCTGACCACTAGGCCATCGCAGGGGTCAATATTGGTGATAAAAGTCACAAGCATCCATGAGGTATAAAGTCTGTAAAAGTTGTCGTCATGCGTTATGATGTTGAAAATTGTTGCCAGCCGTAATTTGCATCTAAAGATACAGATTCATTTATGTTAACGTATATAGTTTAATGAAGTTAAACATATCAAATCCGTTAATACATTTCGCTTCCTTCATATCATCTGCTGGATTGGAACGTGTGTGCTGTTGTTGTAAGGTTTAACACCATTTTTCAGCACAAGATAGGCCAAACATGGCGGCCAGTATATACGGTCAAGGAAGAACCTGGGAAAACCCCGGAAAGAACCACCTACCCACGAGAAGATATCGGTAAGCTTTCTCACATAACCACATTGTCGAATCCTAGATTCAAACCCACATAGACAGGTGAGATGCAGTGATCCGTAACGCTGAGCACTTTAAACCACTCGGCCACTAGGGTCCTCCGCGCGAGTGTAAACTGTGTTTGAGAAGTCAAATAGTGATTTCAGAGAAACAATCAGAAGAATTTGAATGTATCCATTTTACAAAAAGATTTACATTCGTGCTTATCGTTTTTCCATTGATTCTGTACTTTAGGTTTTCTCGCCTCATTGGTTTAAAAATCATTTTGTCGTATGAAGAACTAATAAATCAAATGTTGGAATAGATTATATTTGTTTCACACTGTCTCATTGATCTCCCCTCTTTACATTACATTCATCTTCAAGCCATAATTTGATGTTTCAAACTGTTAATCATCGAGATAAAAAGAAAGTAACTTTGCAAGAAAACCCCAATCAACTGAAATCAATTCAAATAACGTATTCAAGCCAGTATCACTGTCCATCGACTTATTTTTACTGACAAAATCGATATCTGAAACCTTTATTATTTGCAGAATATTTGAGAGACCATATTTATATTTTTAGCATCTAAATTTTATCATGTGCTCCTAGTTTATTATTTATCTCTTTATTGTCAGAACCGGGAGTGTTTCTCTCTACTGCATTGATTCGTACTGCACGATACCAGTGTCGAAAAATAATAACGTGTGTTCAGAACTAGTGTTCTGAACACACGTTACTATTTTTCTGCAGCTCTTGATTTATTTGAGTTGTATATGATGAACTAAAAAAGTGCATGCAGTATTGAATATACCATTCTGATCATTTAACCACTTACTCTGGAGGCATGTTAATAATTAATTAATAGAATGGTTCAGACTATGAGCTACGCTCTCGAGGGGTCCATAACAAATAACACGGACGACATAATAAAGCCAAGGGCTATCCCATCTCCCTCTGACACGTCCATTTTACAGGTCAGTCCATTAATAAATTCTAACCAAAATTAAAATGCTAAAGAAGGCGGGATTTGTCAGAGAATTAAAAATATGTAAGTGCATACATACATTTTACTCTCAGACTTAATTTAGGGAAATTTGTAATGAATGTTTTGCTTTTTGAAAGTTGCATCACTATTCTCAAGACCTATCTTTACTTCGACGCTTCTAAAAGAAACTCATTTATTTGCTTCATTGTAGGATCAAAATTTTGCATCAAAGTCTGCGCAAAGTCTCCTTTATGATGCGAATTTCTAACTCACGGGCGGGATTTTCCTGTCTTGTATAGATGCACGTTTAGAAGCTAAATCCGTCTGGACAGCAAAAACGTTCGGCTCTGTTTCCATCCGATCTTTACAGCAATTAACTGGAAAGCTTTAAATCCACGTTATCAAGATCATTGCTCTAGCTGGTGGATTATTGTCAACTGCTCCTTTCTCAACTCAGTCAATTTGATCTTTTATCTTTGGAGTTTGTGAATGTAAGGTTGATTTTTCATAATCCACAGCAGATAAATGCCATTTTATATCACTGAATTATCGACTTTTGCAATTAAAAACAAATAAAAAATTAGGCCATACCATAAAATCACGCGATTGGTGATAAATTCTTACCGTGGGATAAAGAACCAGATTTTTCCTTGTGCATAAAGAAATTCTGAAAAGTGGAGGAAATCGGATATTTGACCTTACATCACGTGCTTACCCTGTATAAACCGTACACAAATACGCTCCTCTTCTATATGTTGAAAAGTATCGCCCATATGGATTTCAGTTAAAGGGAACATCACGAGATGCAAAGGGAAACGTGAACGTCTCTAAACTGATTTAGGATACAGGCCGTCGGAACTGTGTTAAATAAACAAATAAAATATAAATAAATAATTAATAATGATAATAATAGTAATAAGATCGAATATAAAATATCCTTTTATCCTAATCTGTTCTATGTACCTCTAACTTGAATGTTTTATTGCTCCCTGTCATTGCAGAAACTGTGCTTGTTTAAACTATTTCATTTAGTCACAAATCTACAATACCCAGGTAAATATGTGTGCAGTGCATTCCAACTTAGATTATCTTTTCTCACTATCTAGTTCTCCTTTCCCCCTCTCTCCATCCATCCATCCATCCATCCATTCATTTACCAACATAATTATGTTCTGCCCTGTTCTGTTCGGTTCATTTAAAAGTAACAGTAACATGTTTTCATAGGATGAGGCCTGAGAAGGAAAGCTCATTCTGGGGTTCAATATATGTTATACTCTCTTAAATACTAACATATTTCAGAATAATTGTGTTTAACAAATGTACAATGAGTGAATTCAGGTTGGTTCACAAAGCGTAGCATTTACAGATGCCGTAATTGTAAAGGCAAAACATCCTCAAATAAAGTTGTTTACTTATATTATTCACATTCAGGGCTTTAAAAACGAAACAACAAGAACGATATTAAAGTGCATACAACTTAGGCTTTTAATTTAGCAGTCTATATCTCAGACCTGATTAACGTCCGGGGCTATAGTATTGTCATGTTCGTGTTTTAACCCAACCGGAACCTGTCGATGTAAACAAGTCTTTTGCGATTCCTAGTACAGTCTTTTTTCAGTAAAAGCCTTATACGCATCGAATATTTGTAATGACTAGTCATGCTATTTATATTAAAATAAAATTTGAACAAATTATAAAGTTGCAAATCTTAGATGTGTTGAATGAAAAACAACTCGTAAAGTTAGGGAAACCATTGGTCAGTGCTTATTGGATACGATTGACCACATCACATCTGTTTGAAAAAAGTAGACCCAGCCTAGGATGTCGACCGATTTAGTAAAGAAATGCAAACCAAACGACAACTTTAGCGACTGTTGGAAACTATTAGTTACAAAGGTAAAAATTGATATATGGCATGACTACGTTGTGTGTTTTTATATTCGTGATGATTTTAGTGTTTCAAATCAGTTAATGGTCACATCAGTGTAAGGAAAAGTTTTCCGGGAATACATTATATGCATCTATCCTCTCTTTTAAACTACCTACAATGAAATATTTTTGTTTGTAAGAAATCTGGGATAAAATAATGCATTCTAAAATCTTGACGGGATCGCACAGACGCTTTCTGATCGTAGTGTGGGTCAGATTCATTGCACTAAAGTAGTAAGGTGGGCCACTATACGTACAATGGAAATTAGCATTACGGAGACCCCTGGGCCACTATACGTACAATGGAAATTTAACATGGCGAAAAATCGTGGGTCAATATACGTACAAGGGGATTTAACATGGCGAAAAATCGTGGGTTAATATACGTACAAGGGGAATTAACATGGGAAAAAAATTGTGGGCCGATATACGTACAAGGGGAATTTAACATGGGGGAAGAGAGTTTGGGGATTGTTTAGGGACAAAGGGGAATTGAATATGGGATTTTTTTTAAAATTTTTTTTTAAAAAAAGGGGTAGGCAATGGAAAGGCTATCTCTTATCGAGAAATATGGCTGGCCCTGAAAAGGGCCTTTGGGTTTATGTTAATGTATTCATTAACATAAATGGTACCGCATTGGTCTTCTTCTTGTCCTTAGGCTACGTCTCACTGTTGGTCCGTAAATCAGCACTCTTTTCAGGCATCCTTGTCTTTCTACGTAGATCCTACGTATCCACAGGCTGGTGTTTGTCCTGTGGACAACGGTCCACTTGGATCGGACATACATGAGCATGTCCGTCCGGAACATCATGGAAGACACAAGCGTAGAAGATTGCACATCGGTCCACATCTTGAAGCGACGAGAACAAGTGAATCAATGCAGTGAACTGCGCTTATTTATAGGTACAGGAAGGGTTGAAACGGATTGAATTCATTCACCAATCCGAACACGCGTTACAAAATTCAGTCAGCTCGCATCCAATCCGAAGAGAGCAGTCTGTGACGTCACGTGGTCTATATAGATTCGTTAGCGCTTGTGTGCAGTCAATCTATGCGACAGTGATTCAACATGACGGAAACTCAGAAAACGATCCATTGGGGTGCACCAGCAGGGGAGACTGCCCAAGGGAACCCGGACTTACTTTCAGAAGAGGTACATTGGGATTTTGTGGATTTTCTTACCTCGCAAGAATTTGTTCCGGAACCTTCGTTATCTTCTTCATTACCGCAAGTGGAGAATTTTAGACAGAGACAGAAAGAAGAATTGGAGAAATTTATGCAACGACAAAAGGAAGCGGAACAAGCTTTTCTCCTACAGCAACAGCAACAGCAACAAGAAGGGGTAAGAAAAAAACAACAGCAACAACAGCAAGAAGAAGTAGCAGCAAAGAAACAAGAGGGTGAAAATCAAACGGCTACGGTACTGTTGGACATTTTAGCGGAGTTAAGAAGTCTGAAACAAATGTATCAGACTTCTTTATCACGACCGAAGAGAATACGACCTTCCCGAGCTAAACACGCCAACCCTGTGACTAAGCCTGTCGTACCACCCTTAGTGATTTCAACCCAATCATCAGAAGTAGGCCTTGGCCGTGGCAAAGGCTTAAGGCAGTTAAAGTTGATTGGTTAAACTCACCCCTACACCAAAATAAAAAGGCCCTTTTCAGGGCCACCCACATTTCTCGAAAAGAAATACAATTTCAATTTGCCAATAACTCAAAAATAAACCCCACCCATTTTACCCTTATAGTACGTGTCTGTGTATGAGTGCGTGAGTGTAGCTTCTTATTTTAAAATCAAAACTCAAAGACACTTACCTTATATCATTCATGTATTCTTTTATCCAGTTTTTTACAATCCAATTCACAATTCACCACAGAACACTTTAATTAAAAGTTCATTGACTTCTTCTTTCTCCTTGTTTAGTCTCTCTGTTTTTTGAATTTCTTCACCGTTTTTTCCTCATTTTCTTCCCTTCTTCTTTTCTTCTCCTGTTTCTTTGCTTCTTTTAAATAGAATTGTCTTCTTTCTTCCTCTTCTTCCTCTGAAGAATCCCTCTCTTCTTCTGAAGAATCCTTCTTTACTTCTGACTCCTCTTGTTTCTTTTTTGGGCAATCTGGAGACCAATGTCCTTTTTCTTTACAATAATAACAGGTATCTTGACTTTTGTCTCTTTTAGTCCCTGTTTTTGTTCTTTTTTGACGGTCTGGACACTCTGAAGACCAATGCCCTTTCTTCTGACAGATATAGCAAGCATCTTGACTTTTATCTCGAAAGGAAGGAGAGTAGTCCGTCGGCTGGTCTGAAGAGAATTTTCTAATGACCCCTCGCAAAGCTCTGACGAAACGTTCCATCTGGGTAGTCTCTTCCATCGTTGTGCTCGGCTTGAGAGTGAAATGAATAGTGAAAGGACAAGACACACACCCTTTTTATATACGCTGGTTTGCCAAGACTATAAATTAGTCTATGGTGTTTAAACTTGAGTCATTTGACGTTTTGCACTCAAGATGAAACGATCCCATTCATTCGAGAAGAAAGAAGAAGAAGAAAGTAAGAGGCAGAAACGTGATCTATCGCCTCGTACCAGGGCTGAAATCTTGGCACAAATTCATGCCAGTGATTTTGAAGAGGACATGAGTGAACCAGAATTTGAAACCTCTAAACCAAGTTCGTCACCCTTAGTCAACCCTGAAAAATACTATTCCATTCGAGAGACGGAAAAGCGCTCCTCTAGAAAATTTAGAACCACGGCTTACACCTACACGGTGAAGTTTAAAGATTTCAAGGCCGACGTACCCTTGGAGAAAGCAGAAGGGTTCATCACCGAGATGTGGGATTCTTTGCTCACCGCACTCAAGCGACAATGTCAACCCAAAGAAGACGATCGCTTGACACTATCCATAGATCACGACGGTTTGAAATCCCCTGTTTGGATCGAGTTTAGCAGACCTGCAGAACTAACCCCTTCCAAAATCATGGACAAGATTCAACACGTACAACAATCTAATGACCAGTTTGACATCACCGATGGTAAAGCCACACTGAAAATGGCCCACGTCTCTCTTCCTCAAGGGACAGGACGCAAAAAGATGTTATTGGTGAACGAGCTTCGCAGCATTAAACGTAGTCTTGTCCAAATTCACAATCCTCATGACCAGATGTGTTTAGCCCGTGCCATCGTGGTGGGACGAACCTATGCCAACAAGAACGACACGACAGAATGGAAAAGAACCTGGAACACGATTCAACGATCCGATCGAGCCAAACAACGAAACGAAGCAGAACTCCTGTTGCAACAAGCTGGCCTGTCCAAAGACACACCCTGTGGCATTCCTGAGATGCAAAAATTGCAAGATGCCCTAGCTCCACGCTACACCTTGAAAGTGCACCCTCAAGAAATGCGCGGGTCTCTGTTGTTTCGAGGCCAAGACTTTAAGGACGGAAAATACATTCATGTTTATCATCACGATGACCATTTCGATACCATTACCAGTATCACCGGATTCCTGGGATACAGATATTACTGTGAGAAATGTGACTATGGTTATAACAATCGAGAGCAACACAAGCATTGTGGATGGAAATGCCCAGGATGTTTGGCCTCTCCACCCTGTCTGAGCGAAGAACCAGTGCCTTGTTCGACATGTCTGCGCACGTTTGTCAGCCCTACCTGTTACCAACAACATTTGAAAACACAAGGTTCACAGAAGAAATGTGCTTGTCAACTCCTGAGATTGTGCCCCACGTGTAGACAAGGCATACGTACCAACAATGCCAAGGCACACGTATGTCGAGGAAAGAAAAAATGTCACATTTGTCACCACATCGTGGACTTGGAACACGAATGTTACGTGCAAAAATACCAACCCCCACCAGAGAAAGAGGACGGTCACAAGAAGAAAGGCAATTTCATCTTTTTCGATTTCGAATGCATGCAAGAGACCGGCATTCACATTCCTAATTTCTGCGTGGCTCATCGAGCGTGCGAGAAGTGCATTCAAGAACCTATCTTCAGTCATTGCCCTCACTGCAGCAAGATAACTGGAGGACGTGAAAAAATCTTTCGGGGACCAAACACGTTAGCCGATTTTGCCCAATGGGTTTTAGACCCCGTCGACAAGACGTGGAGCCAAGAGGACATCGAACGTTGCGGAGATTGTCATCGTCATGCCACGGTGATGGCTCACAATTTCTCCGGATACGATGGACAGTTTCTTTTGAGGTACTATGCGGAACAAGGCACCGAACGTCCTAAAGTGACTTTGAACGGAGCCAAAATCATTTTCATGCAAGTGGGACAAGTACAGTTTAAAGATTCGATGAGTTACTTGGCCATGCCTTTGAGTCGAATGCCTAAAACGTTTGGAATGACAGAAATGGCTAAAGGGTACTTTCCACACTTTTTCAATACGGAAGCCAATCAACATGCTGTTCTACCCCATTTGCCTGAGGCTCACTATTACGACCCCGACAACATGCGTACCGAACAACGAGAAGCTTTCTACGCTTGGTACCAAGCTCACGCCTCGGACCCTTTCGACTTTCAGGAAGAAATGCTAAAGTATTGTCGTTCCGACGTGGACATTTTACGGCGTTGCTGTGGAAAATTTCGAGAACTGTTCATGGAACACGGAGGGGTCGATCCTTTGAAAGAAGCTTGCACCATTGCCAAAGCGTGTTCCTTAGTGTACCGCCAACGATTCATGCCTGAAAAGACCGTGGCTGTCATCAGTCCTCAAACGACCCACTATGTCAAGCGTCAATACTCGGTCAAAGCCCTACGTTGGTTACATTACTTGTGCGACAAGGAAGACAAATGGATTCACCATGCCCGCAACGGAGGAGGCGAAAAGACCATCGGAACGTATTCGGTAGATGGCTGGGACTTAGAAAACCCCAAGATCGTGTACGAGTTTAACGGTTGCTTATTTCACGGATGTCCCGTCTGCTACCCTGACCGTGACACTAAAAATCAGTTTTTACAACGGACCATGGAAGACCTGTACCAGGACACTTGTCAGCGACGCCTAAAGCTAGAACAGCAAGGATACCAAGTGGTGGAAATGTGGGAACACGAGTACGATCACCGTTTGAAAACCGATCCCGAGTTTAACCGCCTCACGGAAAGTTACCAGTTCATGGACCCGCTGAACCCGAGGGATAGTTTGTACGGAGGAAGGACCAATGCCACCTGTTTGCTGTACCAAGCCGACGAAGAGAAAGGAGAAGAAATCAAATACTTGGACGTGTGTTCGCTGTATCCCTACGTGTGCAAATATTGTCGCTTTCCTGTAGGGCACCCGCAATTGTTGACGGAACACATCGACCTGAAAAACATTCGACAATACGAAGGCTTGATCAAGTGTAAAGTTTTGCCTCCCACGAACCTATACCATCCCGTCTTACCTCACCATTGTCAAGGCAAACTGATGTTTCCCTTGTGCCGTACTTGTGCCGAAACGTGCAACCAGGACCAACCTTGCCATCACAGCCAGGAAGAACGTGCCTTGACGGGAACCTGGGTCAGCGTGGAATTGTTCAAAGCTCTGGACATGGGATACCAACTGTTAGAAGTGTACGAAATTTGCCACTTTCCCAAGACACAACAGTACCACAAGGGTGACCCTACTCAGAAAGGCATTTTCGCCGACTACGTGGATGCCTTTTTGAAACTGAAACAAGAAGCCAGCGGCTATCCTTCCTGGTGTCACACTCCCGAAGACCAAATACAATTCAAAGAGAAATACTACGCACAAGAAGGCATCTCTTTAGACCACATCGAGAAAAACGAAGGCAGGCGATCGTTTGCCAAAGTGATGTTAAATTGCTTGTGGGGTAAAATGGCACAACGACCGTGTTTACCCAAGACGGAATATTTGACAGAACCTTCCCGCTACTTCCAGATGATTCACGACAAAACCAAATACATGAAACACGTGGACCTCGTTCGAGAGGATTTGATCTTGGTCAATTACGAAGAAGATCTGGACTTTGTACAAGACGACCCTTTTGGAAATGTCATCATTGCGGCTTACGTGACAGCTCATGCTCGCTTAAAATTGTACGAAGCTTTAGAACTGTTAGAAGAACGCGTCCTGTACTTTGACACGGACAGTTGCATTTACATCCATCACCCGATTCAACAGCACCCTGACATCGAAGGAGACCGTTTAGGAGCCTGGACAGACGAGCATCCCGACGACAAGATTCTAAGTTTCGTCAGTGGTGGTCCCAAAAATTACGGTTACGAATACCGGGACAAGCAAGGAGAAGTGCACACGACGTGCAAAGTGAAAGGACTGACTCTGAATCATCGTACCAGTCGAGTGGTCAACTTTGGGGTATTGAAAGAAGCCTTGCAATCGGGAGAGGATGGAAACTTTAAAGTGACCACCTATCAACCGAACAAGATTGTACGTTTACCCACTCACCACATCGTCAGTCGACCCTTGGAAAAAGTCTATCAAATTGTATACCAGAAGCGAGTGCGACTTCCCAATCACTTCACCTTACCGTACGGTCACGTTGGTATTGGTCTGTATATAAAAAGGAACCCTAGGCAAGATCGATAGTTCATTGTTCATTGAAGTAACTTACCATGTCGTTGACGAAGAAGAAACCAGATTGGTTAGGAGTCAAATGTTGGACATCACCGAGACCAGGGTTTTGAGGCTTGGACACAAGAGGTGGCCTAGTATGCACGAGAGTTATTCAAGGAAAAAAGTTACTTTTCAACCTGTGTTAGTGACGGTGCCAGAAGAACCCGTCACCCAGGACAGGACTGTCGTGGACAGGCCTGAAAGACCCTTTCGGGAGGACACTTGTGTGACCTTACCCCTACTATAGAACTGGTTAGAACTTTACCCAAAACATGTTGTACAGACACTTGTGTTTATTCCACGTTCATGGTTATCATGTGCCTTTTATTCTTGTACTTAAGCCTTTGGCTTTTATGTATTTTTTGTCTTTCGTATTCATGTTTGAAAAAAACATTCAATAAACGTGTTCTGAAAAAGTATATAAACTCTTGTCTTGTTTGTTTTTCGTGTCACAAGTGACATTTCTCACACCATGGCTACCTCTGCTGTCTCTGCTCCCTCTTCCTCTACTGTCAAAGTCATCGACAAACACTTAGATCGTGCCAGTTGGGAGGCTTTGTATCTTCGCCATCCCTTTAACATGTTCATTGCTGGACCTAGCGGTTCAGGCAAAACCGAATTCGTCAAACGTTTGATCGAACATAAACATCATTTGATCGATCGACCCCCTCAACGAATCGTGTGGTGTTACAAAGAGTGGCAATCGGCGTACAGCCTCTTGCGAGAAAGTCAAGGCGATTCCATCGTGTTTGTGGAAGGCATTCCTAAAGAAGACGATGGCGTCGTCTCTGACTCCTGTCTAACCCATTTGGTCATTTTCGACGACATGTTAGGAGAAGACGAAGAAGAAATTAAACTGTGGTTCACGCGCAAAGGGCATCACCGTAATGCCAGTGTCGTTTACATCACCCAAAATTTGTTTCAACAAAGTAAAGCCCATCGCACCATCAGTCTCAATGCGCATTACGTGGTCTTGTTTAAAAACCCTCGAGATAAATCGCAAGTGCAAGTCTTAGCCAAACAGTTAGGAACGCCTTGGTTGACTCAGGCGTACGACGATGCCACTCAGACTCCACACGCCTATTTACTCGTCGATTTGAAACCTACGACTCCCGATGATTTGCGATTTCGTACCCACTTGTTTCACCACTGGTGCCAAGACGGAGGGCCTGTCCTGTACACGTCTCCGTCCTCGACTTCATTTCACTCCCCATAAAAAATCTATAAAAACCTCAGACCCTTTTTCGTCTGTCTCACTCTCAGAGCGAACATGACGTCCCTTCAGTCGCATCTTCCCGTCAAATTGATTCGTGCCTTGTATGGCATCAGTCGAGAAAAAGATCCACAAACACGAGCTCGTGTCTTAGAAGCTAGTCTCAAAGAAGTCTTACGATGGTTCACGGTGACAGCACGTCAATTACTCCAAGGAATCATTCAGATTCCTCATCAAACCAAACGCTTTTTCGATCGAAACAAAGTCGCTTTGGTCCAACTGGCCGATCCCCGCATCGACACTCAAACCAAAAAACAAATCATTTTGAAACCTGGAGGGAGCGGTACTCTAGGAGGGGTCATCATTCGCTCACTCTTAAGATGGGATCCTAATGCCCCCAAAGTTATCCCCAAGACAAAAGTCCAACGAAGCCCCAAGAAGAAAAAGACCAGGTCCCCAAGGAGAACTTCTCCAGTGGCAGGACCCTCCTCTGACCAGACACCACCACCACCCCGGAAAAAGAAAAGAAGCCCCCAGAAAAAGAAAAGTCCACAGAAAACTAGTCGCAAGAGAGGCACTTCGGCCAGGACGCAACCTTCCACTCGCAAACCACGACCTGCCACGGCGGTGACTGTGTCTCCGGCAGCTTCACGTTTGTCCACTTCTCCGTTAATGACACCCAGAACTGAAGAGTACTTGGAGACGTTGATCACACCAAGAACTTCTCCGTTGATGACCCCCAAAAGAACTTCCCCAGTGGCAGGACCTTCCAATTTAGTGGCAGTGGCTGCTGCTCACAAAGTACCTTCTCCCAAAATCAAAGTACAAGAAAGATCGGGCATGTTACAAAGTTTGCTGGATTTGTCCAAGCAAGAACTGGCTCGATTTAGTCCGTTACGTACCCCTGCACGACGTGTCATGCCTGTCCTCAAACTAATACGACGTAAAGACAATCAGTGGCGACGCGTTCCAGTATAAAAAAGGCCTGTGGCCAAGTCGGGTATCAGTGTTTTTTGGTGCTCCTGAAGACTCAAAGATGTCACCCTCCAGAAAACCCCAAGGAAAGAAAAGGAAAGGACTGCCACCACGTTTAGCCAAACATGGGGACATGTTATCTGTCCTGTCCAAAGCTTCTCCACCCCTACGAAAAAAAACTCATTCAAACAGCCTCCAAAGAGGTCATCGATACCGTGTGCGAATGTTGTTTGAACGTTTTGAAAGGCACGATCCCTTTGTCCAAACACCAGAAACAATGCTTAGGCAAACATCGTCACGTTCTTCGCCAAATGGTTCAAAAGAAAATTCCCATTCGTCAAAAAAAGAAGATGTTAGTGCAACGTGGAGGTATTTTACCTCTCTTGTTAGGCCCCATACTGAAAGGAGTCTTGGGAACCATGTTGGGAGGACTGGTGGGAGCAAGATAAAAAGGCCTCGGAAGTTCCAAGATCTCAGAATCGACCCCTGACAACCCCATGGAAGGACGAAAACTAGCTTTAGTGCCTTACAAACGATGGATGGAATACCATCGGTGGCAAGAACAACACACCCCGCATTTACCTCCCAATCCCCATTTGAGCGAGATGTCCCAGTTACAACACGAATTGCAGTCCTTGATGGATCGCCAAGATTTGTCCGAAACAGAAAAATCGCAAAAGTACGGTCAACTCTTGCAACGACTGCAACTCTTTCACCAGAAAGCTTTAGACGAAACAGCTCTACCCACTCTGAAAGATTTTAAGACCTTGATGAAAAGTCCAGCACCATCACCAGTACCAGTACCAGTACCAGTACCACCAGTACCCGTGACCAAGACAGAAAAAGGAGAAGAAGAGGAAGGGTTTCAAACTCCACCAGAAAAAGTACGCAAGTTAACAACACCACCTACCTCCAGAATTGGATGGATTAGAAAGATGATGGCCACCCCTTCTTCCTCACAAGAGAAAAAGAAAGTGAAGACAGAAGTGAAGACAGAAGTGAAACAAGAACCGATATCCCCCGCTCAGACATCCTTCTCCTCTTCGACACCTATTGCTGGCCGCACACGCAAAGCATTGCAATCCAAGAAAATATCCCAAGAGAAAAAGAGTAGCATCCTCCAAGAGTGGGTGTCTTATTAACACACCAACCAACACAAAAAAAAAATGGAAAAAGTCTTAGCCAGCATTTACTACGATCCCTCACATCCTGCAGGTTACGCAGGAGTTCAAAAATTGTATCGTGCTGCCAAAACGCGACTGAAAAGTTTCCGTTTACCTCAAGTGCAACGATGGTTACAAGAACAAGCTACCTACACTTTACACAAACCCATTCGACGCAAGTTTGCCAGAAGTCGCACCCGAGTGGAAGGCATCGATCATCAATGGCAAGCCGATTTAGCCGATGTCTCTCATTTGGCCAGCTACAATCGCGGCTACAAATATTTGTTTTGTGTCATCGACGTCTTTTCCAAATTTGCCTGGGTCGTGCCCTTGACTTCCAAATCGAGCAGCGAGTTAGTGCGAGCCCTGCAACGGGTGTTAAAACAAAGCGGTCGTCACCCTCTTCGATGGCAAACGGACAAAGGCACCGAATTTCTGAACCAAGCTTTCCAAAAAGAATTAAAGAAACGTGACATTCATTTTTTTACCACCGAGAATCCCGAAACCAAAGCCAGCATCGTGGAACGTTTTCAACGCACTTTGAAAGAACGCATGTGGAAATATTTTACGCATCACCACACTCTGAAGTACATCGACATCTTACCGCACCTGGTGCAAGCGTACAACCAATCTTACCATCGAAGCATCGGACATGCCCCGCAAGACGTGACTCCCGACAACGAAGTGTTGGTGTTTGAGCGTCTGTTTGGTACGTCCCCGACGAGGGCTGTCCCCGAGAAAAGTGGAATGTTGGCCGTAGGAGATTGGGTGCGCATTGGCAAAACCAAACGCACTTTCGACAAAGGTTACTTACCTAACTGGACGACCGAATTGTTTCGCGTCACTGGACGAGTGCATGGCCGTCATCCTGCCGTCTATAAATTGGAAGACATGAACGGAGAAGTGCTCAAAGGAACGTTTTATTTGCCCGAGTTACAACGTGTCACCAAAAAAGAAGACGACGTGTACGACATCGAAAGCATTCTCGAACGCAGAACCCGTAAAGTGGGCAAACGATGTGTCAAAGAAGTCAAAGTACGTTGGAAAGGATATCCACCCAGTTTCGATTCTTGGATCGACGCTTCGCAAGTCATCGACTATAAAAAGAAGTGACCATCATGCCCTTTCACACAGCAGACGCAGCTACGTCGACCACTCCTCCTTCACCTAGTTCTTCTGTGCAAGATTTACAAAAACAACCCTTGTGGGTGTGGTGTGGAGAACGTGTGCCTAAAACGCAAATCGTCTTTTTCTGCCAAATCTTCGTGGTGTATTGTGTCATCGGGGCAGCCATCGCCAATTTGAGTTTGCAACAAGGAGACAAACAATTGTGGACCATTTTATTGAGCAGTTGCATCGGTTACCTGCTTCCTAATCCCTCCCTGAAATTCACCTCGAACGGGAACCCCAGGAACCTTGTGTCCAGTGCCAGTGCCAGTCACCACTTCAACCACAACCAGAACCCCATTTTAGACGGAGACACGCCTCTGACGTCCAGTAATATCCCCTCGGACAGCCACAGAACTCTGGAATTATGAGTCACCAAAACCAATTTTACTTAACCTTACCCAGTGACAGTTCCATGGAGGTGTTTCCCAAGAACACGTTGTGCTCTTACACGGCCAAATTACCTCAAGCCATCCAGTTAGATCACGAAGCCCATTGGGAAGTGGCTTTAGTAGAAATGATTCACCCGACCCAAGTCCTCAATGTCCTTCCCAATCAAAATTTTTTTGATGTGGAAGTTCATGACGAGCAAATGCAACAGTGGATGGATAGCAATGTCAAATATGACAAGAAAACCCGTACACAAAATCAAAAGTACACCACCTATCACTTGTTCATTCCCCCAGGCTATTATTTTAGTGGTCAACATTTGGTCAGCACCATAACCTCCAGGTTTAATGTCGTGTTTCTGAAAGCTTTGGAGCATGTCAACAAAAGTGTCACCATGGAGTACCACAAAGCAGCTCGTCGCTTCTTGATGAAATTTGAACGGAGTAAAATCATGTCCATTTTATTTTGTCCTGAATTGTTTGACATGTTGGGCGGAGACATGGACATGAGAAAGACCATGATCAAGAAAAACGAATTACCCATCGTTTACGACAACGAGTCTTTTAGCAAGTTATTTCGTGCCCCGGTAGAACTGAACCAAGGACTGAATTTGATGTTGGTGTACTCCGATGTGGTGGAGTATAACGTGGTGGGACACACCTCCGTACCGTTACTGCGTGTCATTCCTTTCAAAGTAGATTCTGCCACGGGCGCTGACGAGGAAGGTGGAAACACTTACCACGTCCACCGCGAATTTGTACATCCTCACTATTTGCCTGTCAGTAAGTCGTATTTGGACACGGTCAACATTGCTATAAAAGGAGATCTGGGACAAAATATTCCATTCACCAAAGGAAAAGTCACGGTGAAACTCCATTTTCGAAAACGGTTCTCTCACGACTCGTAAGTAAGTCATGTATCCAGTGTACCGAGGGGTTGTTCGACAGCGAGGACACGGTTTAGGAGATATGTTAAAATCGGCCTTTCGTTCGGTGGCCCCGGTGTTGAAACCGATGGTGACACGCGGATTGCACGCCTTGAAAGATGCGGCACTGACGCAAGGCAAAGAATTTCTCCAAAATGTCATCATCGACAAACAAAACCCTAAAGAAGCCTTCATGAGGGCAGGCAAAAATGTCTTGCTGCAAACGGGCAAAGACATTTTAGGCCAACGAGAAACACCTATAAATGCCCTGCACGCTACCGAGTCAGGCATTCAGCAAGGACAAGGCAGAAAGAGACGACGAAGAAAACACCCTTTCACCAGACTTCAAGCGAGAAAGGCCAAGAAAAGAAGAACCGTTCGAGACTTAGACGTTTTCGATTATTGAGAAAAGAGACAAAAAAATGATGCACCGAGAATCTTGCGCTTGTTCCAAGACGGAACTGGACCTGTTTGCCATGCCCCCCACGATGATGACGATGCAAGAATCCCAGTGGGTGGAATTTCACCCCGTCTCCTCACTGACCGATTCCGCTCCCATCGAGTTTGAAATCAAAGGACAGCCCGAAGATTACATCGATCTGAATAGGAGTTACTTGTACCTGAAAGTCAAAATTCTAGATAAGACTGGAGGTGCTATAGACGATGAAGCAGTAGCTCCCGTCAACAATTTCATGCATTCCTTGTTCAGTGGAGTGGACTTGTACTTGAATAACAAACTGGTCAGTAGCAGCATGGATACTTACCCTTATCGTGCCTACCTGGAAAATCTCTTGACGTACGGAATAGATGCCAAGAACACTCATCTCAATGCCTGTGTGGTATGGGAAGCTGACGAACCTACCAAGTTTGAAATATTGGAAACTGATGAAAAGAAAGACAACAATGATGGATTTGTAGAACGAAGAAAGAGAATCACGGGAGCCGACACAAGTTTAGAACTGATGGATCGTTTGCATTTGGACATGTGGTTGCAAGAAAAGTATTTGCTGAACGGGGTGGATGTCCGTCTGAGACTGAATCGTAGCAGTGCCGCTTTCCATTTGATGGCTGATAGTGACGGTTACAAAACCAAAATCCTAGAAGCCAGACTCTACGTACGCCGTGTGGAAGTGTTACCTAAAGTGGGAAACGACATCAGTCAGACGTTGAGCAGAACGACCGCCAAGTATCCGATCCGACGCGTGGAAGTGAAAACCTTCACCATTCCCAAGGGACAGCGATCCATGATCGAAGATCATCTGTTCCAAAACAGTTACCCAAACGTTTGATCGTTGGTATCGTCGAGAATACAGCCTTCAACGGAGCTGCCGAAAAAAATCCTTTCTACTTTCAACACTTTGACGTGTCCAAAATCGAAGTCAGTCGCGATGGCAAGACCTTGTGTACCCGACCTTTCGAACCTGACTTTACCAAGAAGAATTACTTGAGATCGTACTTGTCCCTGTACGAAGCCACCGGACAGTTAGGAACCAATACCAGTCACGGTATTACGTACGAGGATTATGCAGGAGGCTACGCTTTGTGGGCTTTCGATTTCACTCCAGACCAAGGCAGCGACGAGGGACATTTCCACCCTATAAAATCCGGCCAGATTCGTGTGGAAATTCAGTTTAAAGACCGAGACCCTGATGAAACGGTGAACGTCATCCTGTATGCAGAATTCGATAATACCATAGAAATCAACAGTTTGAGAGAAGTCATCCTAGATTACTAGAAACCATGGAAGACTGTTATCCCTCTTTACCTAGTGGAGAAACTTTTAGTGTTGCATTGTTGTTAAAAAATGTTAGAGTTGTTGTTGTTTAGTGTTAAGTGATTTTTGAATAAAAAATGTTGTGTTTTGAAAAAATTGTTTGATGTTATATTGTTGGATTATTGTTAAAAATGTTAGAGTTGTTGTTTAGTGTTAAGTGATTTTTGAATAAAAAATGTTGTGTTTTGAAAAAAATGCCTTTGTCTTTTGTTTAGCTATAAGAATGTTGGATTGATGCTCTTTCATTTCTTACTATCCCTCTCATGACACTCACTAAACGTTGCGACTCAAAAACCGTGTGGGGGATGTTTTCCTTCACGTCCGCGCTTTGACTTTAAGAACCGGGTTGGTTCCAGTCTAACCATCCATTGTCGACTCATCCTCCTAAGAAGATGTGCTCCAAACTAGCTAAACTCAACGAAGCCTACGTGAATTTGCATAGGGTCAGACACAGTCTGATACCGAAGCCAGAAGAAATAGAGAATGTGAGAATGTTAAAAATCACTGAAGACCTGATAGAAGAGCTCTTCAGAGAAGAAATGAACAGGGAAAAAGAAGAATGGACAGAGAAGTACAGACTTCAGAGACAGCAGCAACAGCAGCAACAACAACAACAACAACAGCATCAGCAACCTGAAGCTGACAGAGGCTTTGTCGATTGTCGTATCGACACCAAAGAGTTCTTCTTCTCTTTCCGAAGAAGCAGACCTATCGCCAGAAAGTCTATCCTCAGAGGACATCGCATTCTTAGAAACTAAAAAAATGCCATAGCAAACATAAAAAACAGCCCTTTTCAGGGCTACCCCCCAATACTCTAGAAAAGAAATAACGATCGATTTGCCAATGTGTGTAGGTAGAGTAGTGTGTAAATAAACACTAACTCTTTTTAAAAAAATGTGAGGGTATGTGTTTGTGAGTTTGTGTGTTTGTAAGTGATCAAGTACATTGGTGTGGATAGTAGATTAAAATGATGTCTTTATTTGGTGTTTGAGGTGTAGATTTGAGGTTAGATTGGATTACTTTGCGTATGTGGATAGTCTATTGAAGTGATTTATAAAAAATTTTAAAATAGTGATGGGTAGCATAAAAAAGTGAGTGAGTGTTTCTTTTAGGTCCGCGCGTTGTTGTTTTTGGTCATGATGTAGGTAACATCAATTTTGTGTTTTTTAGGGGGATGTTTTCCTTCACGTCCGCGCTTTCACTATAAATTGAAACTCGCTAGGCAGTCTAGCTACCCTTGTTGATTGATCAACACCAAAAATGAACACGAGACTGTCTAAACTGTTGGAACTTCATGTGCATCTGGAATATGCCAGGCACTTGTTGAATAAACTGGCAGCGGAAGCCATTGTGGAGGAGGGAAGGATAAGAGAGGAGGAGGAAAGAAGAAAAAAAGAAGAGGAGGAGAGAAGATATAAAGAAGAAGAAGAAGAAGAGGAAAGAAGATACAAAGAGGAGGAGAGAAGAAACAAAGAAGAGGAGGAGGAGAAGGAAAAGAAGAGAAGAAGAATAAATTTCAGAATCCCAGAGAGCGAAAATTGGGATTCTGAAGCGACATATCCTGCCTCTGCTCTCTCCCCCAAAAAAGTAAAAAGTAACTGGGGGATAAGATGTGTATGTGGCGCCAGGCCTGGAAGGTGCCACCATTAACCAGGTGTCCATGAAGTTCAAAAAAAAAAACAGCCCTTTTCAGGGCTACCCAATACTCTAGAAAAGAAATAACCATCAATTTGCCAATGTGTAGGTAGAGTAGTGTGAATATAAACACTAACTCTTTTTTAAGATAGTGTGAGGGTATGTGTTTGTGTGTTTGTGTTTGTACCCGCTCACGTACGATTGTGTGAATAGTGGATTATGGATTTGTTTATTGTTCTTAGCGTATGTGAAGAGTATAGTTTGGGTTTTGTAAGCGCTCACGTACGATTGTGTGGATAGTAGATTATGGATTTGTTTATTGTTTCTTAGCGTATGTGTTTGTGTGTTTGTGTTTGTGTGTTTGTGTTTGTACCCGCTCACGTACGATTGTGTGGATAGTAGATTATGGATTTGTTTATTGTTTCTTAGCGTATGTGGAGAGTATAGTTTGGGTTTTGTAAGCGCTCACGTACGATTGTGAGGATAGTAGATTATGGATTTTGTTTATTGTTTCTTAGCGTATGTGTTTGTGTGTTTGTGTTTGTGTGTTTGTGTTTGTACCCGCTCACGTACGATTGTGTGGATAGTAGATTATGGATTTGTTTATTGTTTCTTAGCGTATGTGGAGAGTATAGTTTGGGTTTTATTATATGAAATGAAAAAGTAGGGGATGTTTTCCTTCACGTCCGCGCGTTGTTTGGTCATGATCTAGGTAAGATCAATTTTACGTTTTAGGGGGATGTTTTCCTTCACGTACGCGCTTTAAGTATAGGAACCCACAGTATTCGTCGTTCAAACCATTCTGCAAAGAATAAAAAAGAAGATGGCTTCTAACCAAATGGACAAAATACAAACATTACAAGACGTTTTAGACAACTTAGGAATGATGGAGCAGATGTTGATAAGACTGGTTGAAGACCATTATTCCTATAGTCCCCATCGTGTAAAGATGGAAATTAATAACTTAAAAAAGGTAAAGGACAAGATTAGTGGTGTCATGAAAGAGATAAAGGAGGAGAAGGAGGATGAAGAGGAAAGAATAAGAATAAGCAAATGGAACGAAAAGATTGAAAAAGAAGAAGAAAATGAGAAGAGGAAGAAAGAAGAGGAGGAAGAGAAGAAGAAAGAAGATCAGGAGAAAAAAAAAGAAAGAAAAGAAGAGAAAGAGTGTTGGAGATAAAATAAGAACTTGGTGGAGAAAAAGAAGAAACTAGAAGCAGAAGAAAACCCAAAGGCCCTTTCCAGGGCCAGCCATATTTCTCGAAAAGAGATAGCCTTTCCATTGCCTACCCCTTTTTTTAAAAAAAAATTTAAAAAAAAAATCCCATATTCAATTCCCCTTTGTCCCTAAACAATCCCCAAACTCTATTCCCCCATGTTAAATTCCCCTTGTACGTATATCGGCCCACAATTTTTTTCCCATGTTAATTCCCCTTGTACGTATATTAACCCACGATTTTTCGCCATGTTAAATCCCCTTGTACGTATATTGAGCCACGATTTTTCGCCATGTTAAATTTCCATTGTACGTATAGTGGCCCAGGGGTCTCCGTAATGCTAATTTCCATTGTACGTATAGTGGCCCACCTTACTACTCACTAATGCGCCCACAATTTCCCCTCTTTAGATTTTTGTCGTTTCTTGTTTAAATTGGAAAGGGTACTAAATGGTCATAACTGTAAAACACCAGCGACATCATGCAGAACTTCAATACCATGACACAATTGGTAAATGCAATCGAAGCCAAAATAATTAAAAGTAACGAATAAGTGGAGATTTTGATACAGGACAAACTGAACGCTATATAAGTCCTGAATAGACTGATATAATCAAGATATATTGTTATGTTGTTATAAAGTACACATTATCCGAATACATCACCTAATTGTAATCATAGCCGTTGACATGGAAACCTCTGTCATGTTTCCATGTGTTCATATTCACGTGTTTCTGCTGTTATAGCGCATTATCAAGAATTATCAAGTTGAGAAAACTAGGTAACATAATTGGCTAAGAGTAGACGTATACTAGCTAGCAACTGTGTCAAACTTGACAACAAAAACGTAGCGAAAGCTGAATGAGACAATTACTATATAGCAGAGCTTCATCAGCCATCTTATTAAATTAGGACTTGAATCGGTTTAATTATTTTGTCAGGTTTGATCAATATATGTTCAGGTTGATTTCTGCTGGTAAAAGTTGATTATTGCTTGTAATGGCTGGTTACCACTCGTACAGATTGATTGGTACTTGTACAGGTTGTTCACTACTTGTACATAATACACTACTTTAACACGTTACTGCTTCTACACGCTGACTAGAAAGTGTACATTTACACGTTAATTACTACATACACAGGTTAACTGCTACTTTAAAGAGGTTATTTAAGATGTTCATTACTAATGGTATAGGTTAATTGCTAATTGTACTGCATGAACATTGTTTGTACAGGATAATTGCTACATGTACAGGTTGATTACTGCTTGCACTTGGTGACTACTTCTTGTACAGCTGTTTTATGCAGCCGAAGCTATCTCGAAGCTTGAATTAAATTGTCTTTCAGTTAGGCTGCTGATTGGAAGGAAGGGGTATGATGTTTTCTGGAGGTATTTCTGCACTTAAAACACATATGTGACATATATACATTAAGATATGGCTTTCAATCGCGGAATATATTCATGTTGGCAGGCATATATGGAACATTGTAGGCAGTGACGGATCGAGTGGCCTATTAGTTAGAGCGTCCGCCTGAGATGCGAGGTCGTGGGTTCGATCCCCGGTCGAGTCATATCAAACACTAACAAAATGGTACTAACTGCTGCCTGGCTTGGCGCTAAGCATTAAGCAGGTCGGCCTGGTTTCAGGATAATGTGGGTGGGACATCATGCTACATGTCTGCGACATGATGCCCCAGTGGTAGCCATCAATATAAATTGCCAACTACAGACATCGTAGCGATATGACTGAACCATAAAGCTACGTTAAAAATCCAAATGAGCTCATACATACATATTTTATGCAGCGTCGAATATCTGAACATATTTTGCCTGTTTCATCGCAAAATCCTTTAAAACAACAAATTGCAAGAGATTTAATTAGTTATCCCTTCTATAAACCGTTTCAATATATGCATAAATAATTAAAATTGCTTATATCTGATATATTTGAACCTGAAATCACGTTAATTTAATTTATGCCCAAGTTAAAACTTGTAATGTTAAGCTATGTACTGTGTGTGGTTACTTTATGATAATTTAGCAAGTAAAACATTGATAGGTATAAACAGGTCTCTACGATATAGTGACATTCATAGGGTATATACAATACCAGGATTATAAATACATGCAGAGATATTCATTAAACTTTTACTTGTTTTCCACTTAAGTGGGCGTATGTCAGTGCTTTTAATCTCCTTACCAATCCAGACAAATAGTTCTTCGTTTTTGCCAAAAATAAAAGCTTTCTAAAGAGAGATTCGAAAGGTGCGTCATTAATGCAACGTTAGCCACTAAAACATAACTAGCTTTCAAAACACAATCTGTAAAAGGTGAGAAATTCAAATTTGATTACCGACCTAATCTGCATAAACATTATGTATCATATATTTAGCTTCATGTTTTTACACACATAATTATCCTTATGACATATAACTCATTCCTATAGTTGGGTAGGATTTTCAACATCTCCCCAAATATGGTTACTTGAACTTCAATAGTTGTTACATCTTTTGAAATGTATTTTATCCAGCATACGTTTAGCAAAATTTCAAATTCTAAGACTATAAGCTAACTGTATCCGTTGTTTGTGCTCCGTATATATGTGTCTGTATATATAGGAAATAAATGAAGATGTTATTTGCTTTGGAGTCAACTCTTTCGGAGAAATATAGTCTTTTCAAGGGTGAACTGCATACTTCCAACTTCGTCAAAGAGACTGAAGAAGAAACGCTCAATACAAATTAGAAAGAAAGACAGTAATGCTTTCAAATCATTTTGTCGCTGTACAGAAAGCTGTTTCCAGGGAAACGTTGAAAAAGAAATTAGCAGCATGCAATATATTTATTCTAGCAAATGTTGCTCTTTTGGGCCAAATGCCATTTCTCAGCGCAATATATGCTATGTATGGCAACCACTATAACTGGTGGAGGAAGGATCCGGGGAAGTCAGGGTAAAAACCACAGGCCTATGGGAAGTTAGTGGTGGGTTTTAGCACATGCATCTCTAATCAATCGAAAGGTAATCATATGCACCAAACCTCTCGGAAACAGGAAGACTCAATCATAGATGTTCAAGTGAATTGAAAATTCATTGATGGTAATAAAATGTGTAGCTCATATTGAAATGATTGAAATTGTTAATAATAAAAATCTACGCGCATAATATAGACATTAAATATAAAAATAAATACTTTAGACAAAAGAATCATCTTATATATGTTAATATATGTTCCAGTACTATGCATAATGTATATTAAAACTCATAGATATACTAATTCAAATAATTATTTCACATATATTACGAGCAACACATCAGATGTGTAAACGTCAACAATGGAAACACTTCCCTAATAAATCGATGTGTTTGCTTCTTATGGAAATGTTGCTCTCTAACTTTTTCAAACATAAATTAATAAACAAGTGACAATTCATGCCTACCGTGGACCTGGAGCGAGCCTCGTCCAAGACTTCAGATGTACATTTCCCAGTTCTCTCGCTCTTCGGGTCCTTTAGATACTGCATGGCCTTCATATATAAACAATGTATCAAGCACTCAACATGTCATCAAACACCCAACATGTTATCAAGCACCCAACATGTCATCAAACACCCAACATGTTATCAAACAAGCATACGATACATTAGGTCAAAGACATGAGAAAGACTTTAATACAGTAGTTTGTTGATAGCAGTTACAGTGTGGGGATGGATATCATGAAGTTGCTTGATAGGCTTGGGTATCTCGATTTATCCATAATATGAAAGTTCAATATTTCAATCATTATACTTCCTTCTTAGAGTGTCTGACTCGCAATCCAAGAGTCGCGGTTTACCGTCCAGGTCCGCCAGAATAAGGTTCCTCCGTGTGTCCATGAGATGGGCCTTTAGATCATATTTGTATTTCATTTGCATATGTTAAATTAAAACAACCAGCCTAACAAATAAACTAACCACCGCCAAAAATATGACACTAATTTGGAGCCACGTAAAGTACAACATTAGGCATCAGCAATTTACAATTGAAAATATCGAGGAGGATAGTAATTGTATTCTCATACATCAAGTGGAAAACACTTTACGTTAGTCGCATGAAAAGCATTATCGACCCTTCGGCTGGGGTCACGAGTGGCCGAGTGGTATAAAGCGATCACTGTTTCAGATCATTGCCATCTTACCTCTGTCGCCGTGGGTTCGATTTTCAGATTCGGTCAATGTGAGTATGTGATAAAGCTGGCTACTAGTTTTAAGTGGGTAAGTGGTTCTTTCTGGGGTTTTCCTCCACCATTTATACTGGCCGACATCTAATGCATATCTTTTGCTGAAAAACGGCGTTAATGGTGTACAACAACAAACTCTACTCTTTTCATTTTCATGTGAAGAAAACTGAACTTGGAGGAAACAACTGACTGTTGATGTATAAGCATTTAATAGTAAATTTGTGCGAGATCGGAATCACAGATGAACATATATGTTGCCTTACTGCCATCATTAAACCGTGATAGTGTTTATAACTGCATCAGCTCATGTGTCACCTAAACCTACGGGGTATCACTCTCGACGGCTATCCCTAAATAAGGATCGAAATATTTCTGTTTAGGAGTAAAGTCACCGGTAATGGATACAAATCGCGTTGAATGAAAATCAACGATGAATGAGATGGTTCACATGAACATTTACTCGCATATGCTCTAAGCAAGCATGAAGTAAAAAGACAATATTTGGTCATAACATTCTTAATGAAAATGATAAAAAAATATGTACATGCCAATCATAATGAAGATATAAATAAAACTTATGGCTCGACTTTGTTAACAAAAAAAACCAAAGAAAAAATTACCTGGAAGAATTTTGAGCATGTTCTAGTAGAGGACTGGAATATCATATATTATGTCATTTAAGGGTTATTTAGATTGATCTAGACAGAAACATAATATGTCAATTTACCAAAGAAGGAACATATCATCATAAACGACATTTTATAATTGCTGATACAACGAATATAAATATTTAGAAGTGTTGTTAATTTATCAGACGGAACGAAATTAGGCACAATTATTTAGCGCAACCAGTCAGGATGAAATATATTTACCGCCTTTTCCTCTAGACGCCAAAATTAGGATCAATTTGACCTTCCAGGTTTTCGACTAACTATTCTGGAATTTTCAAGTGTGACAGTTCCAGTATGAAATTGATATTAGCCTTGTCCCGAATAGTCCGTCTCCCGGTTAAGTAAACGTATGTTTAATTTAAAAATCTCTACCGTTCCCGACCAGACATTAGGAATTATTGCAATTCATTTAAGAAGAGCCTGTCCCCATAAATCTAATTAATTGTTCTCTGGCCGCAAACTAATGTGCTTTTCGTAGATCGACATATGTTTGCACCTTCACATAGGCCCCTCCTTGAAAAGGAAATTCAAGCAATTTACTCTCCAGTCCAAATCGTTTGAGCTTTAATCTGAGTCATTTACACGTCCTCAGGTGAACCCTTCACCTCAGACATCCCTAGTCTACTTAAGCAGTAAGTCCCTACATTTCCATTGCCCTGAATACATATGCTATACCTGGACTTGATACTGTTTAAAAAATAATAATCAACTCATTATTCGTCAATTAGTTGGCTTAGCTAAATAGGCGAGTAGTTAGTGGTCAGGTTTTAAACAAATTATCGTCCGTAAAGATAACGTTGGAATTTAGATATCCCAAAGATAATTGCCAATCATTCTTTCTCAGAGACTGAATAATTGCGTTCTGCAGTTGACAATTTCATGTTACTGTATGCAACTGGGAATAAGTTTCCGTCGTACTCTTCTAATTACACTGCCCCTAAACCTCTATCACTAGCGTCAGTTTGTAGGACAAAATCTCGTGTCACATCAGGCAATTTCCCTACGGCCTCTGACGTCACTCTGTATTTCAACGACTGAAATGCTCACAAATATCCAATCACACTTATTACTTCATTTGAAAAAAGAAACAAAATAAACGCAAGCTAAAATATTCAAACAAGAAGGCCTATGACTTAAAGCTAAGGCAACGATTTAAACATTACTGGAAAACTCAAATACAATGGTAAAAGACAGTTTAATTGGCGTTAAGAAGAAATTTAAATACTTTCTGCACATCATTCCTTTACTGTTATTTACTGTTATTTATAATTATCAATGTTTAGCATTGAATCATATGTTATTAAATTATCTCCCAATCGGATTGGTTTCTCGTTTTAAATATATGAAAAAAATGGATAAATCCAGAATTATTCAAACCGAAAGTCGATACCACCATCACAACCAGAGAGAAAAACACCAGGTGAGAAGCTTGAGCCAGCACATTACATAATGAATTGATGTAGCTTCGTAATTGTGCATCCAAATTGTGAGAGAAATCCATAAAATGCCTTAAGCACATGGAAACAATGAATCAAAGTCTTTACGAAAATCTTCTATGACCGTAACATCTATCGCAATGTCAACGTACCTTAATAATGATTTACCCTATGTATGAGGAAACTCCATGATGGGATAAAAAATATTAAGAAATAAAAATAATAAAAAACAAAACAAAACGTTATGAAAACATCAATAACTCTTATAATAAACCTCACGTAAATTTTATGTTACAGTGGCCTGAACAAAAGAGTCATATAGACGAGAAGCAAATTAAGAAAATCATGCTTAATGATACTACTAACATAATGTTATATGACCGGGGCCTTTGCTGTAATGACGACGGAACGGACATGCTGTAGACCAAGGTACTCCATGATTCATGAGATGTTATCAAAATCTACTGAGGGACTGAGAGAAAAAAATTAAATTGAAAGGTTCCAAAATATTATAAGAAACTGTTGACGCCGGGATAGGTCATTGAATGGTCTCGCTTTTTAATACCTATTTCACAGCAATAAATAAAACATCATTACTTGTTTTAATCCCTCTAAAATAGACCAGTTTCCCTGTTGATTCAAGGTTTCATATTTATCAAAACATATTACTATAGCCAGTAAGTCAAAATAAACGATATCAGTTCTTCTTCATATGTTTTACAAGTGCAAAATTATTTGCACAATATATGGTAATAAATAAAGAGTCAGTCTGGTGCAGAAATATGGTAATGTATTGTAAATGCATATCCTCATAAACATCTGTGTGAGTATTCTTGTACTGTTCCTCAGGAGTTACCAAGAGGGGTGTTATGCCCGGTAAGAAACACCAACCCATGGGAAGCTGGTAGCAGCTTTCTCACATATCCACATTAGCCGCAGAAATAGGTGAAATGGCAGTGATCGGTAAAGGTGTGGCTTTTAATCACTTGGTCAACCCGGGTTTCTTATTGTAATTAAATGTATACTTAAGAAAGGTTAGTATAATTGTATACTTAAGAACTTTAAATGACAGACAGAGACAGCAAAACGGGAAAGGTTTAACCTTTAAGAAAGTATTCCATACGTGCCATTTTGAACAATTCTGACGTTATAGCTGTATTTTGAATCGTAAGTTAGATCGCTGACAATATTTTCACGAAACCCTCAGTATAAAACAATGTCAGACTTATATATTTAATATAGCGCTTTTATGTAAATTCGTGGGTTCTCATAGTAATAGAACTGATCACTAACATTACTATCCTAAAATAATGGCAGCAGCATGTATATATATATATATATATATATATATATATATATATATATATATATATATATATATATATATATATAATGCATTCACAAATTCGAGTATCGTTTGTCTAAAATGCAGATACACATAAATGCCTGCCTGCCATATAATCAATAATTCATTCGTCCAGCGTAACATCCATCCATCCAAATAATTATATAGTATTTATTTACTTTTAGACATACATACATTCATCCATTCATCTTTGAATACATACATTCATACATACACACGTAAATACATCCATCTATCCATCTATCAGTCCATACATACATACATACATACCTGCATGCATGCATGCATGCATGCATGCATACATACATACATACATACATACATACATACATACATACATACATACATACATATATACCTATCTACATACCTATCTACCTACCTACCTATCTATCTACATACATGCATACATACAACTCATGTTATGTTTAGTCCCTCTGCCCAAACGGAGGAGGTTGAAATTTTTCCGGTCACAAAGAGTGCCTAACATTTAACCCTCGCAAAAGGTGGCTGACATTGAACACACTATCACCTTCAATATCAGGAAAATGACGATAAATAATCTCACGATGTAGCAGTACATACAGTACTCACATTATGGGTATCACTATTTGCTCATTGTGGCTCAATAACTTCTTGGAAGTCAAAGTGCATGCGTGTGTTCTCTTACATTCTCTAGTTTCACAGGTGCAGCTCTCTTTTTTATCTCAGGTACACTTATAATGTCGACAGTATCACTAGTTGAAGTATTTATTTGTATCAATGGCTTGCAATCGTCAAAGCCTAATTCAGTTTGATGCAGTTATGTAGCCCATTCATAAATGTGATATTACTCAAGTTTTACTGGACAAGGCTTGTGGGTAATCTCAAATCGTTTTCCCTAGGGTTAGATTTGCACATCGATTGGTTCCTAAACACATTCTGACGTTCTAATGATATGCACATTATGTTCGTAGTCGTCGCTTTATCAATAAAAACCAACAGCAAATACATAATCAAAATAGTACTCAGTCCATTTACCCGGCACTTTATTATCTAACAAACAGGTTATATAACGAGATGCTATAACGCTTATATTATCACTTATTCACTTTCCTATTTCAAGATAGAACTGTAAAAGTAGATTTAAACTGCATTAATATAAATCAAAATAATTTATGTACATCTCAGCACACAAATTTCTAAACGTGTTAGGAAATTCATCTGTGACATGACATCAAATTATATGAATATTGTCTGCAACCTCATGAATTATACCATAAAAGAAATTGAAAATAATTATATATGAAAAATATCACTGATATAATATCAGATATATCTTGTAACACTTATGTGACAAAAACAACGTGAATGCAGGATTGACATCTTAGAGCAGTATAGTATGTAATGTAACTCACATACAAGCACCCCATAAACACAAACCAATATCGAACAACTGACTGATGAATACTCTAACCCCCATCTGACTACCGTCACTCTTAGAATGGACTATGTTAGGTGAGAACATCGATGGTGCTAAACTTGTCTTACAGTGAAGCAGCCTGGTTACTGCATGTCTGACTGTCAAGTGGTTAGTAGTTAATTAGTATGTCATCTTATCAGGTCTTACTCTATAAGATATAAAAATATAAACTGTGCTAACTATTTTGTCTCCCTTTTGAACGTTATTTATGACATTTCAATGAGAATGAAACAAACACAACACGATGTTCGAAATGAAATCGTTGATGTTTACTAATATTGACAATGATAATTATTAGGCGTGTTTATCTTTAATTTTGCTATATATTTCTAATTATGTATTACGATCTTATGTGTAAAGGACGCTAAGAATGTAGCAGAATTTATATGCAATATCTAGTGTACATTAACGCCTTCTTCCTCGTGATAGGCACCCTTTTGTTCTTGTTTAAAATCGTTTGTGTGCTTGTATATATATATATATATATATATATATATATATATATATATATATATATATATATATATGTATACGTATATATTTTGATAGATATGCAAGCAAAAGCATATAATTACACAATTAGGAAACTATGAATTTTCTACACATAACGAGACATGTTTGACAATCCATCATGAACCACATCAATTTCTGAAGCATACTTTTGGAGTTGAATTTATCTTTTAGAATGTCAGCCAGTTTATCATAACTATGTAGCGCCTTCTTACAGTCAAGCTTTCATATCAATGTTGCATTGAAATTCAGATGCAATTTTATGATGAGACAAATAAAGGGTGCTTTTCTTAATGACTCAAAAAGGCTACCGACGAGGGCAGGCCCGTGTGGGTATCAAACACACAAACATTGAATTCCTATTCCGATGTACTACCAGGTAAGTCACAGTGGCTGTAATGTGTGTTTTAAATTCATGAGTCGACAACTAACATATTGCTTACCTTCAGAGAAACGATTCAGTTGTACCGAATTGATATGTTTTTATCTCGCTTTGAATCCTAAAATTTCACCAGCGAGGAATATTGATTATATATTGTTGTAGAAAGATGAGTGTTAATACTAATAATATTAAATTATATTTATTTCAATAAGCCATCAAGCCCCTATGAGCTGTTACATTAGATAAACGTTTCATACTGCCACACATTAAGATCATGTATATTAATACAGTCACACACATGTTACTGAGATACAATTGTCATGTTTGATACCCTAGCCTACTTTTCTACCAATATCATAATCTTGCTTTGAATATTATTTTGATCAGTTTATATCGATGTATGTCTTGCAGACATATAACGACGGCATTCCAAAGTTCAGTATCATAGTCTGCACAGTTAAAAAAAGTCGTCAGTGTATGATATTTAAAGCAGGAAAGCCGATGCCATGCCATAGCTAAATATCCGATTTTGAGAATGTCCTCTGTTACCAATTGCATGATTTGATTCAGTGGAACTCCCATGGCTTGCTACCTCAATTTCCCCCATCTATATGACCATCACCATTCTATAACCCAGCATGTGACCTCGATTTGCCCCATCTATCTGAGCAACACTAACCTCTAACCCACCTTACCACCTCAGCTTTCCCAATCTATCAGACCATCACCAATCTTTAACCAGCTTGCAACTTGTCTTGCCAGTTACCAATGGGCAAAGAACTTAAATACATTTCATTTAGGGTGTCTCTGTGTTAATTATCGATATACATATTTTGGTTAAAAATGAAACCAAATCACTTTCTGAACAATCTTAATCTATATAAATTGTATGATTAGTTTTTACAACTGTCACATTCCAAGCCACATTCCCTGCCTTTAAACCTAATCATTTTATGAGTTAAAATATAAAAATTGTAGTTTGTCCTAAAACTTTATTAAAGACATATGATTTGAAGAGCATTATTATATCTTCTGGGGAAGTCCTACTGTTTCAACCATATCCCGTGAGAACTGGATTCAAAGAGGTGTAACATAAAGGATATGTATTGAGTCATTTAATAAGTGTTCCAAAAAAGGAAACAGACTGTTTTATAACAAAATAGGAACGCGAAGGTATGTATTTTTTATTTTATACTCTCTTAATCAGACTAATACGGGATCGGAGGGATGAATACAGGCGGGTAGTGGATATGGGGTCATGTTAAAATTTGGAAGACTCTGCCAGTCCATGTCGCACAGAGTAGCCAGTCACTATGTTTTAAAGCTGCATAATTACCGTTATTAACAATGATACTCTGTTTATAAAAGAGCAGAAATAAAATAACAGTATAAAATACATTCCAATATCACTAATACATTTATCAGCAACACCGCTATGGCAATCGTTTATGAACAGCTCAGTAATGTTATGTAAATTTAATTTAATAGTTTATTAGTTAGTTTGTGTTTAAATTTCCTTCTATTTCATTGCATGCTATTGTAACATTGTATGTTGGACTTGTCCAAACTTAAGTTCATTTCTGCTTGACCTAATTAACTTTTTATTTTATTCTGTGTAGACAACTAATACATAGCTAAATTATTCTCTCCGTGTATGGGCTTAATATCAAGACCATTATTAATAGGAAAAGTAACTGTTTATTTGAGTCTAGGTTTTTTAATTACCTTAGTGTAATCCAGATTACAGTTTTTATTTTGTAAACATTAGGTTTATTCTAGAAGGTTATATTCCATTAGGTAATGTTCTTTCGTTCTAGAAAATACTAATTGTGACATGAGGTCAAGTAGAGAATTATATAATCTTGTAGCTGAGATGATTTTTTCATTCGTGCTTTTCGTCTTGGCACAAACAAGTTGTATTATATGTTGTGATCAGTAACTTTGGGCTGAATTTTATTTCTTTAAATTACTGAATTCAACTGATTATTTTCTCTGGACATATAAATGTTCTTTGATAATATTTTCAGATAGAGACATTCACTGGAATTTATAGTTATTCAAGCCTAGAATTATATTGCTGTCACTCAAAACTAAACCTGTTGACAAATCAACACCTTCTAAACTGTCACAGATACATCATCGCCGTCAGTTTTTGGTTTGTTCTGGGCTTCTACTGAATATCATTCAGGATTTTAAATTACAAGGACTTGTGTTTGGAATTCTTGGATTATTACTGGATTTAATAATTCATACATATTCATAAAACCGTAAGTTCTTTCTTTTCCATTCACTTTATGTATTTTAAGGACAAAAATATTTGTTACATTTTACAAAGCTTGTTGTCTTTAACTCTTTTATGTTACTTATTTTAAGTTCAAATACTCCTAACAGTAACAAAGCGTGATAATTATGTTGATTATAATCAATAACACGTCATCAGAGGAAGATGATGCTAACGTATATGTTAATCTTGAATGTAATGTTAAATTCGTTGAAATAAATGAAATATATATTTATTTTCTGTAACATACATAGCTCTAATACTGTATATTCCTTGAAGAAGAAAAAAACATTTTTCCCAAGTTAGGCAAATAGGTGTATATCACATTTTTTTCATTTAGAATTGGCATGCTGACGGGTACATTAGTTTGGATCCCTTAAACATTAAGCAGAGTAAATATATTAAACATGTATTAGTAAATACATGCATTCAAATTACAATGTATATCAACTACACGTTTAAAAAACAATAAACTACTGACATATATACACTTACATGTATAGTTTCACTCATCCATATCCACTGGTGTATTCTTCCGTATAATTATAACAAAACAACAGAAACCAAACCCACATGCACACACATACGTACACAATACCAAAAAAAACCGCATTAACTCAGTTTTAAGAAGGAAAAATTGTAAAAGAGTCCCTTCGGAGATTTGAAATTTTATTTGCATTTAAACCCCAAAAGGCACTACAATCACCCCCTATAGAGATAGATGACCAAATAAGTGTGTTTTCATAGAGGCTTAGAGGCAGGCCTAATATTCAGACAAGAGGGATATATATTTTAGCAGAGATAGTACAATTTCAGCTATGGTAGAACACATTATAGCAACAGAAGTTCACTTCCTAACAACAGTAAGCGATTCCCTGTCAACAATTATTAACATGCATAACAACAGTCTTACTGCTTATATCATACTTTCTTAGCAACAGATGTACGCTTTCTAGCATTATCCATATACTTCATAGCAACATCCATGGACGTTTTAGCAGCGGTAGGTCACCTTCGAAATGACAATTAAACACATTTTAGCAGCATTATAATATTTCTTGACAACAGTCGTACACTGTGTAACACATTTCTCTAATATCCTAGCTACATTCGTCACCTTAAAGTGACCTTTGTAAATTTTATAGCAACGGTTGAATACCATTTAGCGAATACGTGTACTATTCCCGGAGTGTTTAGCTGAAAAAAGAACTTCTTTACTTACTCTCTGACCACGGCAAACCATAAAATGAGTTCATCTACTGACGAAGTTGGAAAATCATGATATAAATACTAATTTATGCATACTGAGCAAGGTAGTGACAGAGCTATACAATTCTAGTTTAAAGAAGATCAAAACTAAACTAAGACAACTACAACAAAACTATTGATATTACAAGATTTATATAAGTGAAAAGAAGGTGTAGAAAGCTGCTTGCATAACCAGGAAGGTATTTGACTTTCAGATATAGTATCAGTGGAGGATGCGCCAGGTGCCAAACATTCCTTCTAGTTTTTTCCTACATCAGTTACCGTTCCAACGTTTAAATAAATGTTGAAAAAGCGATTATTTTGTTGTACACTAGAGCCTCCTGATTGATATTATATATATATATATATATATATATATATATATATATATATATATATATATATAAGCACACACATATATATAACGTTTCTCATGAGCTGTAGCAAGACGCTGGCGCCGGCCAACCTCTCAGACTTTTCTGGTTATGGCTCGCCAGTGACTTCTGTGTGAGCCATTGAGCTCGACCTGGTGGGGATGAATGTCTGTCCATTTCATGTGCGTCTTGAGATTGTCTTTGTACCTCTTGCGAGGATGGCCTTGGTTTCAGTCGACCTGGGCTAGCTCGCCAAAGAACAGCTGCTTCTGGGATTATTTTGTGATCCATGCGGATAACATGCCAGTTCAACGAAGATATGCATGAATTAGTTTGCTTCGATGCTTGTTGTTTTGGCTATATCAAGGACATCCTGATTGGTGATTCGGTCCTGCCACTTGTTCCACATGATAGATCTCCCGTATCGCTGGTGGAAAATTGTTTTAACTGACTGATATGCCTTTGGTAGACAGTCCACGTTTCACAGCCATACAAGCGAGACGTGAAGACAACTGCATTTTACACTTTCAATTTTGTGAACAGACGTATGTCCTTGTGCTGCAATACCTTGGTTCTGAATCTTCAGAGTGCTTGACTAGCTTTTTGGATCCTCGCGGTGATTTCTCAGTCCCGGGAGACGTGATTGGATATTGTAATGCCAAGATATTTGATATTGTCCACATTCTTCAGCTCCGTGTCGCCAAAGTTGATGCAGGGTTGAGAAGGGACTTTGTTTGGGGGGGGGGGGGGGTCTGGTCAAGGACTTATGTCTTTCCTAGGCTAATTGTGAGTCCAAAAAGGTTGGAGGCTTCGGAGACCATATCCACGAGCGCTGAAGGTGAGTCTTTCCATGGGCCATAATGGCACAGTCATCTGCAAAGAGTGCTTGAGTGAAGAGTCTTTCCAGCATCTTGGGTTTTGCAGCTTGGCAAAGTAGATCAAACACTGATCCATCCAGGCGATATCAAATATGTAAACCTAAGTCAAGGTCATGGATGGTATCGAACAGTACCTGTATGAAGAAGAGGTTGAACAGTATCGGAGCGAGTAAATATCCCTGTTTGATCCCGTTAGATATGGGGAATTTCTTAGAGGGTTCACCGGCTGAGAGAAATCTCTTCAGTCATGTAATCGTGGAAGAGCCGGATGAGGTTGATAAAGTTCAGAGTAACCAATCTTCTTGAGTACTACCAACATAACTTTTATGTTGACTGTATCGACAGCCTTTGTCAGGTCGACGAAGACGGCATACATATTCATGTTCTGCTTAAGGCACTTCTCTTGCACTTGTCTAACTGAAAAGATCATGTCAACGGTGCTGCGGTCTGGGAGAGAATCACACTGAGACTCGGGGAGGTTATCTTCTGATACTGCCTCAATAAACCTGTCGCGAATGACGCTTGCAAGTCAGCTATGGAGAGCAAGGAGATGCCTCTGAAGTTACTGCTCTCTGCACGTGTGCCTTTATTCTTATAGAGGGTCACAATTGATGTCACAATTGATGCGTCGATGAGGTCGTCTGGCATCTACTCGTCCTTCCAGATGCTGACTAGCACATCGTAGAATGTCTCCATAATCTGCTCACTGAGATTATTGTACACCTCCGCTGGGATACCATCCCTTCCTGGTGCCAGTTAATTTGTCTCATGGCGGAACATCCAGTTGGTCGTGCGTTGTTTGCTAGGGAATTTGGTCAAGAACAGATTGGCTGACTGAACAGGGCATGTTTAGGAGATGACTAAAGTGTTCTTTCCATATTTCCTTAATTCAAGCATTGTCCTTTATTAGTGTACTGCCAGATGCAGGAAGCAATGGGGCACAGCCAGACTTTAAAGAGCTCAAGATTGACTTGAAGGCAAATATCAGTCTCCTTTTGATATCGACATATTGATGTTCCTTGTTGCTAATAATGCAATCGATAATATGCAATTTCGCACCTACTCGTATTTTAATCAAATGCATTTCTGATCAGAGTACACTATAATAAAAGTGAAGTTTTCGCGCGATGTTAAAGGAGGAAACAAGCGAATTAACATTCGAATTGTACAATGCAATTATTGTTGTACAACAAGGGATACAATGATGTGGCTGCACATGGAGGAAAACAAAACGAAAACATTTGTTGACTTATATATCAATGTAGTCCATCAACAAAGCAATATATATGGCCGTCCGCAGAAATTATGAACTTTTTAAATTGAAACCAAACAAGTAGCATTACAATATACCTTTGCGGAGATGTGGTGTCTTGGTACCCTACACTGGAAAACATCATGTGTTGACTTTAATAATATATGCAGAAATTATTGCCTTTAAATAACAATATGTTATTATAATGTATCTTCGGCTTCTTCAGTTGAATATTTTATTACGTTGCCATTGACAACATACATCATTCATTTCCGTGTGATTACTTTTGGGACCAGATAAGACATCATATAGCAACTTGCCTAATTAAGATATCAATACTTTGGCAAAAAAATTCAAATGGAATATCTGGCCTAGGACGCCGGTGAATTCAGACGTACTTTAAAGAGGACAAAAACCCGGATCTATAAATTTTTATTCTAAATAGAAAGATAATTAGTAGTTTGTATATATAATCTATCCCGATTATTTTTTCCTTTGCCTCTATTGTATTTGCACAAACATTTCATACTAAATATTGTCCTGTATTCCGAGATCAAACTGAAAGAACCTGCCCCAAATTTGTTAGCTCCCTTCCATACAAACAGGATGTGACGTCTTTTGAGACGATTAACGAATGAGAGTTGTATTCAATTTGTGCAGCGAAGTGTCAAGTAGAAACAAGATGGTTCAATGCGCAGCTCTAAATTGTGTGAATAATAGCAGTCCTGGAACAATCCTCAATTATTTTATTCTTTTCTTTTCTTCTCAATCTTTGAAAAGTAAAAAATTATCTACCAAATTAAATAGCATTAAATATATGTGTACGCTTTTTCATTCAATGTTTTCATCATCAATTTATTATGCACGTTTAATTTTGTATGTAACTGCATCGGATGAATATGTATTTATCTTCCACGCTTAACATTCAAGACTGTTTTCCACTCGTTGTATAATAAACCCCTCCTTCCCATTTTGCATTCATCTTGTTTGTTTAATGTCGATAATAAAAAAAAACATCTTATAATTGAAAGTCTGTGTATAAACTCGTTAGATTTCTTATAACTACACACACCGGAACATCACGATACAATATTTTAAACAAATGTTACTGTTAACTTTCTTGTTTGATAAATCTATTATAGTAACATTATTCATTAATGTGGTAATGGCTCTCAAACTAGGACCAGGCTGATTCGGTACAAGTCGCTGACTGATTCAACCCATATATCTGGCTGATTCTCCAAACTTCCAAGCTGATTCTGACCATGTGACATATTCAGATCAGTCCAGGATTTAAATGTGACATTTAAATTTGGTTTTAAAGATGATCTTCTCATTATGTCCCAAGTACATTAAGCAGTTCAAATATGCATTTAAAGTAACAAAATCCCGTTAGTACGCGTGATCATGGTATTGTTATATATCATAAAATGACGCAATCATGTTTATTGTGCATCGGCAATTTAATAGTGAAATATTAAAAACTTCTCGTTCAACTTTAAATAGTTTGTTTTGTTGAGAAATAATAAAATTACGAACAATGACAAAAAAGATGTGATGTGATTTTGATTTTTAACGTAGCTTTAACAATTTTTCAGTCATAACGCTAAGATGTCTGCAGTGTAGCAGTCTATAGTGATGTCTAGCACTGGGGCATCATGACGCAGATATGTAGCATGATGTCCCACCAAGTCAAATTATCCTGACACCAGGCCGACCAGTCCTAACACTAACCTCTTAATGCTGAACGCCAAGCCAGGCAGCTGTTAGTACCATTTTTGTAAGTGGTTGGTATGACTCAGTCGGGGATCGACCCCACCCTCCAGCATCCAAGGCGGACGCTATAACCACTAGGATACCGGCGCGGTATGTCAAACAAAGAAGAAATACACTAAATGATGGGCTTAGTACATGATAGCTTTCAGAAACCGTCTGAATTCTGTGCATTAGCCATGATGTTAAACTCAATAACGACCGAATTTCCTGAGTATACGTCAATGATGCTTTTTATCGAGTTCAATTATCATTTGTCAATGGTTAGCAATTCTCATCGAAAAATCAGATCAAATTGTTCAGTTTGAGAGGTGATAATAGTCAGCAAGAATTCAGTCGATTTCGGGTTATAGAGGTCCGTGCCATAAAGTCGTCTCAGGATGACTTTAGTTATTAGATTGGAGCCCTTTCATGTATAAAACTGCAGATGTCACATCATGCTTACACACACTCTATCTTTCCAATTAAAATGCATTTAATGATTTGATTTTGGATAGATACCACTTCTTTTTCGTTAAGTACAGAAGTGGAGTGGATCAAATGGAAAAGTTGAAAAGTTGCAAATTTTATAGATTTAATAAGTTATTAAGTTGAAGAAAAACAATATATAAAGCCTTAACAACCACGTTCTGGCATCTCAGAATTAATATATATGATCCTTGGGGCGACATCTCCAGGCGCAGTGGGGAGACTTCTCCGACCACTATGGGGCGAATTCTCCTAACACTGGGATGAGTTCTCGCAGGGCCAGTTCTCAATAATTCATTATCAACAATGTCAGTGTGTACGCAGTGTCTCAAATGACGTCACATCCGCTTTTTTGCAAGGGGAGGGAAGCACTTTGTTTTAGTCAAGACGGATCGGGAGAGATGATTGGTTTTTCATGAATTGCTTCGTAACGAGTAAGAATAAAAGGTACAAATTTTCAGAAAATGAATCTTATACATATCGCAAATTATATATGAAGTTTGCGCGAATTGCAGTTATGCATGTTGGTCCCCTTTAAAGACCAAAAATTGTCCCAAGCCCGTTCCTTATTTACATAAGTGGTTCACAAGAAGATATACTGTCACTATTTTGATTCATCGCCGTATATACTAAAGAAGAAACAAAATTCTGCTGCAAACCTGCGCGTAGGTGTGTGTGGGTTTGTGCGTGTGAGAGAGAGAGAGGGAAAGAGAGAGAGAGGGAAAGAGAGAGAGGGAGGGAAAGAGAGAGAGAGGGAAAGAGAGAGAGAGATGTTTGGATTTTTAATGTAGCTATGAAAGACTCAAGAGGGACATGTGATATGTATCGAACTATTCTAAAGGTGAGTCCATTATATTTGTCGGGCCGGAACAGCCATTAAAACGCTATACGTCCTACATGGACATTGCTGCTAGAACCACGTTTCGTGACCTAAATCTCTAGATGTAAATCTATCAACCAATCTCTTTTAAATTGTTGACAACGAGAAACGGAACTCAGGGTTTAATTCTAAGGGATATTGAGACGTAAGTAGTAAATCATCACACACACATCTTCTTATTCCCTAACCCCCACCAATCCAAAGAAAAAACAGCTTACGGCTAAACAATCTGCAAAAATAATTAAACTGCACTGATTCATATATAATGGTTACGAAATGAACCCTCGCAAATTAATCAGCACATTCTAATATCATGCTGGACAGATGAATTTATACGCCTTTCTGAGTCTCTATAATGATCTTCATAATAATAATAATAACAGTAATAATAATAATAATAATAATAATAATAATAATAATAATAATATTATTATTATTATTATTATTATTATTATTATTATTATTATTATTATTATTGCATGGCTAAGTGGTTTTAACTTTCTGTACTACATCCAGTAGTCAAATATATTATTGTCCTTCTGTGAAAACAGATTCTCAGTTTAGTGGACAATTTTTAATTTTTTCTTTAGCCAGTTTATAAATTATAACATAAACAACACCAACACGTATAATGTGTGATCAGTTTCGCTTTAATGCTTCATCAGACTGAATTTAATATCATTGCTAACGTCATTAAATATGTTGTTTCTAAGTAATCAATGAAATAAACAATATTACATAAACAATATGACGTCATATCTTACATTTGTGACCTAATTGTCTTATACATTAAATGTATATTCAGCACAGATTAATGATATTTTAATACATAAAAATACATAAATCTGGATCTCAAAGATTCATATATCTCTATTAATTATCGCTAAAATTTAGAACTAAATAGAGATAAACAGATTTATTAATATTTTTATTATGTATAATGCACACTTATTAAAGATATAGAAAATACATAAATAAATATATTTTTTTAAAAACAAATAAATATAAACAAACAATAAAATATTATATATTGATATATTATTGACGAAAGTTCGATTTTTCATCAGAACTCAATTTATATAATATAACAATATGTTGTGCATAGTTCTTACTATCAAGTATTGTATAAATAATTAACAACGCTATGTTAAGAATTAATTTTAAAATGCGAGACATTGCCCCAGTGCCAGACATGAATATAAACTGCTGCACTGGAGATATCGTTGCGATAACACTATGTTGTAAAGGCTACACACACAAGCGCACGCGCTCCCGATCCTTCAACGCTCTTGAAAGTAAATTTCGAAATATTGTACGACAGGATACAGTCAAACATAGCCCTAATTTCAAAATATTTCTGCGTTACATTCGACATTACAATTTTAACGCGCCCATGGTGAATTTGCTAACCATATACGCTTTAAATGTATTACATATGTCTCTGAAGTATAATTTTACTTTACAGGCCAAATATTTTGGAATACTGATTAAAGTAATTTTTAACAATCGATCAATTACTTTTAGACCGGGGTTGTGACACTGCAAACTGATCCATATATCGAGCATTTTCATGGAGAAAATATACTGCCTCTGTAAATAATTCTTGCGGTTAGATATAAATGAGCAATGTTGTATTCCAGTTTAAGATGGGTCAACATGTTTTGTAACGGCACTAACGCTATATATTGTCACAAAGAACTGTCTGCAATAGTGTGTATACGGATAATTTCATATTATATAACTATTGTTTTGTAAGTGCATTATACTTAGAATGCATTTGCAAGAAATGATCTTGACATTATATCAATTTTCCTGTATTTCATACCAGAGCTAATAGTTATTTTATATCGTGTAATACAATTGCAGACTTTAATTATCAAGCGTGATACATCTTTTGTCTAGCAGATAATGATAAAGGTAACTTATTTAGCAGTTATAAATATATATAATTTATGCCTGTTAGTTTTGGATATATGCACCTGAGTTAAAAGGTTCAATTCAAACGGGGCATCATGCCTGATCAGTTTTCCATTAATAATATGGTCGTCTAGCACTTTCTTTACTCAATTCCTATACTCAGTGTTAACTCACGGTTTTAAAAATCATCTCCCTACAACTTAACAAAAATATCCAGATATTAGTAGTGTTGTCGTCAAATTCACTTTTCATCTTGGTGTCACAACATTAAAGAATAATGTTTCCCTGTTATTAGATTATTGTATTATTCTTCACTTAAAGAATTCAAGCGTCTGTGTGAGGAAGGCAATTTCTGTTGCACATATAACAAATGTTCCGAAATTACCCGCAACATATTCTAACAACTGTTTTTGCATTGCTTAGATAAAGTGGTGTTAATGTTCCGGACAATTCTTTGCTTATTGTCTCTGTTAATATGCTCGTAAACACACTGAATATATGTATTTAAAGAACAAACAACATCAGATTGGATTATTTAATGTCTTGCTAATTTAAAATTCGATTAATATTTTTGTATCATACTATGTGTCTGAATGATTGAGCAGCACTGAACCCACCTCATTTTGTAAGCGTTAAGTTAGTAAACTAAGGCTTATAAAGAAACGAAAAAATACGCTGATAACGTGAAACAGAAGCTTCTAACTTTCCGAGAGTCTCCCCCCTGGGGGTTAGCTTCCTGTTACTTTTTTTCGCGTTCTCATTTTCGAAAACACATATTGTAAGTTTTACTACTTTGACGCCTTATCGAGATCACAACCTCTCTGCTGCTATCAATTAAAAAAGTTGTATCAAATAATGACAAACCTCGGATAATCTTATACAGCTAGATTTGCTCGAGAGCGACTATAGGCAATTAAAAAATTTCTCCCCGTGAGAGATTCTTTCAGGAAAAAATACAAGAACGGCAAGAATCTCAAGTTGAATACGCAAAAGGCACCGAACAGTTATTTAGACCTGTCAGAGAAGTTACTGAAAAAGTCGTAACGGCTATTGAAAAGGATCTTCTTCCAGTATAAAAAAAAACTGCTGAGCAAACTGCAAAAATAGCAGAAAGAACTAAGAAAACAAAATTGTTTTACGAGAGCTTCCAACTGAAATAGCTGCCGCACAACACCTGTCAAAGAAGAAATACTTGAAGGTATTTGCAAAGTTCGTACTGAAAATTGGCGTTGTGAAAAAAGATCTTGCACCTAAACCTAAGATAAGAAGAGAAAATATTTAATTAAATGAAAAATTTAACAAGGGTGTTATGGAAGAACTTAATAAAATAAAGAAAGTGATCTTCCTCGAGCTACGGTTAATAGTTTTGCTCAAAAATATGTTTCCATAAATAGCACTACCTTTGCTAATGGATATATATCGTTTGTATCATAAAAAACCGCAGGTTCGAATTAGTGATAAAAAATATTGAAATTTTAGAGCAGAAATAGATGGAATTACTGCTGAAGAAATTGTACTGCATCATCAAGCACCACCTCCCTATTCGCCACCGCCATTACCTTCTAAGCGAGATCCTTCTTATCAACTTCCTCCACAACCTCAAACTCCACCACAGCAACAACAAATACCCCCTGCTGAACTGTTTACTGATTATGCTCATAAAGAGCCAAACATTTCACCTAGCATTGCTGATTTTGGGTATAGAAGAAAAGATCTTTACTTACAACCCGATTTTAACGAACCGGACATAAATTCAAGTGATTTCGTTCCTTTAGTATGATCTGCTACTAAACATTTACCTACGGTTGATAAAAACCATCCAGAATATGACGGGTTTTTAAAAGAAGTAAGAAGATAACTACAATAGGGGAGAGAAAGAATGCAACAAGAAAATCCTTCTCAATAGCAGCAGATTTCGTCACAATCACAATTAAAACTTCCTCCAGCACTGCAACATATAGAGCAACAGCGACAACAACAAACGAAAGATGAATATTCTCTTACTGAACTTTAAAGGGAACCTCCAAAAACGAGACGTGGTTTTGTTACTTGCCGAACATTATGTTTGATGACGTGCTACGACTAGAAGTTCTCATAAGAGGAAAACGAGCCGGTAATAATTCTCCGGAAATAATGAAGCAGCTGATATTTGTCAACGATTGTTTACAGGTGGTATCATGGATATTAGCGTTTACCAGGAACTTATTGCTGAATTCTTTGACGACCTTCACTAAGTGACTAATTGTCACAATAATTAGATAAATGGCAAGTAAGAAAGATGATCGTACATAACAGTCAGCGTGGACCTGTAATGGTCAGAATAATAAACTCCGATTACCATCCTACCGAGCGATTTACGGAGATGAACGGGATAATGTTGTCTAGTGATTATTGAGAAGGTTAGCTCCAAAAGTAGCACCTGTTGAAAAACAATTATCGATGAAAGTTACTGACGTTGTTCACGAAAACGCTCCTGGTACAATCGTCAACGTTGCTGGTAAAGCATTCTCGGCAATCAAAGAAAGACTAGCACGATTAATATGCAGACAGCAGGCGGTCCGACCAAAACCAGTGAAATTACCAAGCACTGAAGTCACGCCTGCAAATGTCAGTAAAATAATAAATAAAGCTGCAAATCAAAAGCAACTGGCAGTGATGATATAGCAAGGGCCCAGTGAAGCAGATACGAATATTGTTTCAAGGTTGATATCAGCAAGCGGAGTTTCCCGAAGTCAGTAATCCTCGTGTTAGGCGAAACAAATAATAATAAAAATGTTTAAGCGTATATCCGAAGCAGCATTTGATATGGAAGCACCAGTCCTTAAAAACGAATCTGTACGTGATTATCAGTTTTATTCTTATGACGCACGACTACCAAATCAGCGTGGAAGATTTGAATTACAAGTCCGTGATACAAGCATATACTTTTTACCCGCTGAGGCTTTGTTTTTCAGGTAGAATGTTAAATTATAAAAACTGATGATACTTAGCATGCAAATGAAGTACGGGTGGGTGTTGTCAACAACGGCATTATGGCATTATTTGATATCGCCACTTATATCATTAATGGGGAGAACATCCAGACAATTCAGAATGACGTTGCTACAACAATAATATAATTGGCAAAATACTCTGATGACTTTACAAGATCAGCCGGCCGCACAATGATATTTGTCAAAGACAATACTGATACCCCGACGACATTCAGTATAATATAAGACGGCCAATAAATTTTGCCAATAACACCGACGCAAATGTGTGGCCGGTGGTTCATGGTGGTAATCCAGAATTTACCCTAGGATTTGCAACACGCCGAGCAATGTTGGGTCAATTCCACAATCACATATCTTTGGATTTTTTTAGAAATGTTAGAAAAGTTATATTTGGAGCTAAATACACATTTGCTCTTGTGAGAAAGGCTACCGACGACGATGCTATCTGGGGACCTGATGGAGATGATTGTAAAGTAACACTGACACAACTTTCGCAATGGATGCCGGTAATGACTCCAACGATCGCAGAAGAACAGCGAATACTATCTTGCATGGACACATGTGGTAGATCACTACTGTCATGGTTGACAACAAACACGGATAGCCTGCAAACTAACGTTAACGGAGCATTTACGTGGCACTTAGCATCACAGCAAGGAGGTCCTGCACGCGACATATATGTGTTGCTTTTCAGGAGACTGCGCGATTAAACTCACAAATTTTTACGCATATTATATTTGGCAGAATGTGTGTTACCACGGTTTCTTTCCGGATAAATTGACAACAAGAACCGACAGAAAACATACTACTGAATTATGAACAAAATCGTATAGCACGTGTCTTCCATCGGTTAATGACGTTGATAGGGCACGATGGAAAAAGTATATACCGGTTTACAAATATCACAGTTAGACTTTAAAATCGATATCCGATCTATTACTTTTCACTGGAGCATCTTGACTTATCCAGACAATCTCTCTTTGATTTCCACTTCAGAGCCAGAGTGAATACGTATGCTGGTGGTGTTAATTACAGGGCAATCGCGGTTATACTCAGCCACAAAGCAATGTTACTTGAGGGTGCTGGTGGGAAAATGCGAATCGTTGACGCACCAGTCGAAAATATGTAACTAGCGGTCGTTATATCATCAAGTAAGTGTCAGTCTGACTCCTGGTCAGATTCAGAAACCTCAAACTGCATCTGTTATAAAAAATAACTACAGTAACGCTAAGAGAAGAGGCATATTACAGGTGGTCAAAAGAAACTGTCGTTGAAAGGACTTAAACTTAAACATCTTAATAAAGTCAAACTATCCCGAACTGGAATACGGCTTGAACTTTCCGCCGGTGCCATCATGATGCTGTTAAGGCAGGTGGTACACTTCCAATTCTCGCGGCATTACCAGCATTGATAGCTGCTACAGCTCCAACCGTTGCAAAAGTAGCCGTTAGAACCGCTGATGTAATGGCTTTAAAAAGCAATGGGACAGGACTTAAGACTTCCAGGAACTCATCGAGGAAAAGGTCTGAGACTTCCAGGGACACTCCGTTAAAAATCAGCGGTTTTACGCTCAGGTCAAATTTTGATTTAGTTATGCTGCTAAGCAACTACAAATAAAAACATTTAGAGGTGTTTTCATGTGAGATCAATTACCACCACGACCAAACAATGTTGAAACCGGTATTATTGATCTCGATAACAACACTGGACCTGGAACTCATTGCGTATCATACGCAATTGATCCCCGTGGAATTGTTTATTTCGCTCGTATGGGTTATGTCACACCACTTCACGTAACAACCTGGTACTCAACGGTACCAACACAAACATTAACCGGTCCACCAATATGTGACCGTGAAGCGGTTGCTGAACTCGATGCTGTATCACAATCATCCTTGCCACCTCACCAAAGTCGTATCTAATTATACAAGTCAACAGTTTGAGAAATCATTGATCTAGATCACCATTTGGAAAAACACGAAGAAAATAATGGTAAACAATTCGACGTAATATATCTGTCAAATTACTTAAGACGAACTCGCTTATATTATGAATCTGGCTGGAGTTGACCGAGATTAATTTGTTGTTTTCAAGACAGATATGGTGTTTCAAAAACGAGAAATATCGAATGAAATGACATAGTTCGTAGAGTTCTCGGTGCTACCACGGATAACATTCTTCTATTTACTGACGGGGTAGAATCAGAGACTAAAATATATCGTTTACAACCATCAGAGCTGAAATTTCAATAAGCGTTGCTAAGCGTTTGAAGAATACGGGTGAAATAATGACAGGTGAACTCAGCATGAACGGAAATTAAATAGTATTACTAAGAGATCCAACATCCCACAAAGATATAGCAACAACAAATTCTTGGACAACATAGACGGTAAATTATAAATGAACACCAGTACAAATTTTCAAAAAACTCCATAAAATCGCAGACGATTTTTTGGCACTCCGTTGACTTCTGACATGAAACTCTCTGATATCAAGATGAATATTGAAACGATTACAAAAACACTAGACGATGTCAAAAGTGGAATTCCTGACATTATTAACAAAATTAATCTGATTAAAATTCCCCATAAACAGGTCACCAATATAGTACACACAGTGTCATCGTGATTATCGATATGGTCACAGCAAAATAATACTATCAAACATATCGCACAAGTCTGTGTTCAGGTTGCAAAATGTAGTATATACACTACATATCCCTGGCGTCATTCAACCGGTAGGTTTTCCGTGGTTGTGTCTATTGTGTTAAATATTGCAGATGAAGATACATTTATACTGGAAGCAGCTGATCAGAAATTAACCGCAACATCTTACTGGTGATGTCTGCAATTTGTTGCTGAAACACCTCAATTGGTTACTGTGTAAAATATAATGGACGTTCAGAAATTTAGATATGATCAAGTGCGTGATTGGCAAATAACGTTGAAAACCATCATTGACATGTATACAACGAAAGTAAAAAATACTGAAGACATGTAGTTCTTATTGATGTCATTGTGTGATCGGTATCCACACTCGTTGCATCCACCGGTGTGGTGTTATCAGCGCTAACACCAGTAACAGCAGCTGCAGCTCTGACAATAAGCGTTTCATCATCTTTGATCATCAGTGGGTTTTTTAATATTATCGCAAGAAAGATATCCACGTGCACGAGCACGCACAATTGCATGAATATGTTGTAAAATTACATGCGGCATCGAACGCGTATTCTAGATTGTCGTCAGTGACATCATCAAGCCTTAACGATACAACGATATCAGATTCCGAATTTGATGCTATGATAAAGATATACATTGTAGTCATCGATTTGGAAAGTGGAAATTTAAATAATGACAGAACTACTTCAGCAGATCGCCGCAAATACAACCCCGTAGAAAACCACGATGATATTGGTAAACTCCACTCAGTATTATTTGTCCAACCACAATTCCAGTAAAATAAATCGCCCTTGCGCAGCTGCGAGTATTCTACAGTTGGCCAAATATTAGGTCAAGATATCACGTGGAAACAATCCAAGATAGCCATAACAGTTCAAGAACCAAAGATATCGTCCGCTATAGAAATAAATCCACCGGATTACACCGTGGATATATATCAGTCATTGATTAGATCTGTGTCAGGATGGTCGGAAGATGCTCCTAAGGTTCAAAAACTGCCAGAACCAAAACTAGCTCATTGTATCACCAACGAATAAAATATATATAAATGAGCCAGACTATCGAAAAGATAACCCGTGGAAACTGAAGGTCCTTGGAACCAGATATGGAGGGAAAAATTTGTTGTAATACACCTATGATGATAAATTAAATCCTATTGTCAATGAACAATTTATCAAATCATTTTCATAACCTATCAACGTCGAGTTTAGGTTATTATTTAATCAATTACAAAATTTATTGTACAGCGTTACACAACATTGCAACGATAATATAAAACAAGAAATCACTGCAGTGATACAACATATAGATCAGATAATATCGGGGCTTTTATCTATGAATAATATTATCATTGAAATATATACTACCTCGGCGATGAATTTGTTGATTACCTTGGAAAACCCCGCAAAATAACCATTAAACAATTGTTTTTGAAATAATATGCCATTAAAGAAGAGCAATTACAGGATTTAATATTTCCAGGATTTGAAACCTTTCAACTTAGAAAATCTGTCAATGATATATTCGACGAGTTTTTTCTTAAAATACTTGTTCAATGGAGAAAAAAACACGCCGACAAGTATTCTCAGACACAACAATGACCCATACGGACAAGGCCGTAATTGTAAATATAACCTTAATGATCGCAATCTCATTTATGATGCAATTGATGAAAGTTATCAGACAAACATAGAAATATCAAATCAAGCACAGCAAGGATATACTCTGCATACTTTCACACCGCAAGCCCCACCTGGATATATGATTGTTCAAGAACCAATTAACCCGGAATATCTACGAAGTCATAATGCGCTATTAGCAAGAATAAATTTCAAACTAACTGACCAGAGCAATACTTTGCAATACTTTGCTTGACCTTCGTGGATAAGTTTTAAGATTGAATTTATATGTAAAATCCTAAAAATATACGATTTTCGAGGATTTTTAGTCGTAGAGTGTTGTCCCCTTGATAAAATCAAGGGAGCAAGTACAACCCTGAAAAATGCCACTTACGCGTGATACACATTAAAACAGTAAAACAATAATCCCCGTCCTTGTCCTTGATAAAATCATTGGGGGAATTTTTATTTACTGTCAAATCGACTAGTGAAAAAAGACTAAAAATCTGACATACCTTTGCTTTCATTTCCACGAATGACTCTAACTTTCATTTTCTTTACCACTGAAAGTTTCTGATATAATGTTTCTTAATTGTCTTATGTGATTATTGATTGTCTATTTTCCCTCATATTCACGAGACAATTCTAATTAAATTTTTTTTCTAGTGCGTTAGAGAGAGAGAGAGAGAGGGACGAATTACCTCGCTTCATTTTCTTTTACTGTGGCCAGCGATTGAAACATCCTCGTTTGAATTCGTTTTACGAACATGTATTCCGATGGTAGCGTGTATAATTACGTTCTTGTAATGTTTCAAAATGAGAAATAAGTTTTTTTCAGGATTTAGTTAATCAGATATATTTATGCCATTTTTTTCTTATTTTTTAATAGAAGAAATAGTATCATTGATATTTTCGTAAATCATTATATACTAAAAGAAAAATAGTTTACACACTTAAGTAATGTCTAGATTGCCATATGACATTCTAGCAAGTCTAGAAGGTTGTTTCATTTTTAAACTATGGACGACCCAACCCTATGTGAGACCATACATTGCCATATGACAGTCTAGCAGGAATAGGGGCGCACGACACACAACCCATATGTCAATCCCTAGATTGTCAACCAACAGTCTAGCAGGCTCAGAAGGGCGTGTTTGGTGCAGTACAGCACAGTACGTAAATCTTAATTCCAAATCTTAATTCTAAATCTTAATAGAAATCAACGGAGGTAACTGATACTTCCTTAAAATATGATGCCAACCGCTCTCTTAAGATTGTAGTCATTTATTTCCGTTTTTGTCGAAATAACATTATAGTAATAAGTATGTCTCTTGTGTTAACCGAATCCTTCGAAAATCGATTTGATTATTTCTAACCATTAGATTCTTTGAATTTTAGGAATACCTGACCCCAAGAAACTCCCAAAGAAAGAATTAACCACAAAAAAATAATTACTTACAAATATCCTGAAATGTATCTCCCTTGATAGAGTCAATGATTTAATCAGGGGACAGTGTCAAGGGAACAACGATAACTCTATCAACTACATTACATGTCCGCGGCAGACTTATCTCCGTCGTTTTTCTCAAGGATGTTGGCGGTATCTGATACAAACGAGAGGTATTCAAATAAAATCCGTTGTCCATGCTTGTATGAAAAGGCAAATTTGGTTATTTTAATCGTTACACGTCGTACTGAAGGCATGCATATACCGAAATACATGGCAGCTGCATTCATATATTGAAATATTATTTCTTCACCGGTTTCAATATTTTTTTATTTGACGGCTCCTAAATTTTTGTCATAGTTCCAATTATTTCCAAATAAACAACTTTTGCTCTGTGTAATAGTTCGAATTTACTCAAATTATTACTGTTCTTGTCTGAGTTGATGTGATCGATCATAAGTCCGTTTTTGATCACACCAAAGAAACATTCGAATATGATCGTATGTCTGATAATTTTCCCCCTCGGCGCCGAACTTTAGATAACCAGAAGTACTATTAACACAAAGCGACTGGATTGTTTTTAGTCGACAGTTTATGATTACACTATCACAGGATGCTTCATAATTTTTATGATAGGATGTCTTACTAATTCTTTGGGGCCCCGAGTGGCCGAGTGGTCTAAAGCGCTCACCGTTACAGATCATTGCCATCTCACCTCTGTCTGCGTGAGTTCGAGTCTCAGATTCGGCCAATGTGGGTATGTGAGAAAGCCTGCCAGTAGCTTCTCGTGGGTCGGTGGTTCTTTGCGGGGGTTTTCCGGGTTCTTCCTCCACATTTAATACTGGCCGCCATGTATAGCCTATCTTGTGCTGAAAAATGGCGTTAAGCCCTACAACAACAACAACAACTAATTCTTTGTGCTCCATTGTATATATAATATTATTTGTCTAAATTATAATTTCTCTTTACAAATCTAGCTATATAATCTTCAGGGTTTCTTATAACTTTATCAATAGCAGAGTCCTTGACAGAGTCCGGGTTGTTATTTTTTTATCATGATATCGTTTTAGTTCTTTATATCATTTACCACCACATTGCACACACAACTGCGCTTTCCCTCCAACCCCAACATCACACCGTAAACAGGGGTTTGGACCAAATCTCATTCTCCTTACGCTTTTGCAAATGCTGCCCGCAGAATTCATTTACGCAAGATTTGTTACAAGGAGTTGAAGACCCTATCATCAACCACCTGCACTGATTCCTTTTTTGAGTCATTGTATATATCATATTTTTATTTAAATACTTGTCTAAAATATAATATGGAGGAGTTTGAGAGATTATCTACAATCGATCGTCGAAAACTTCGTTTCCTGAATCCTGATTTGATGTTGACAGAAGAACTCCTAACTTGCGGAGCCGAGCTCTGGCTGATCAGACGAATAATCTGATTAATAATATTGGGAATGTTAAAAGATCATGGGGCGTCTCACACGTCGTCGACATTCAAAATTAAACACAACACCAAAGGTGTCGACAAAGTGATTGATTCTACAATGAACGATGAGCGAGCAAAAAGAATATTGATTATCTCAACGGTCAAATATATTATTTGAGAGTAATGTGTATTGTGTTAGCAAAAACAGATTCCGCTGAGTTGATTATCCGTGACAAACATGATCATGTTTTTCACATTGGAAAACCCGCTGTGTTAAGTAACTATTCCTAACCAGGAATGTTGATTGGTATTGATGAACCATATTACGAACGAGCGTATCCAATAATGGCAGTTATGTATGGAATTTATTCTTTAAAGGATAACCCTAACATTAATGATCTTGCACCAATGTGATTTACAAAGCTGAATTGTGTAGCCGAACGAGAAATCGAAACTTTTACAAATTAAAGCGTGGAAATGGGTTAACTGATATACGACGTGAAAAAATAAACAAATGAACTGAATTAGTCAAGGGTACCGGAGCTACAATAGATGATGTCGCTAAATTAGAAAAAACTAAAATTCCCAATAATAGTAGCAACGATAAGGAATACTGTATACGATTAGGCACATTATAAAAAGGGAAGAGCTCCAATACATATCGTTGATCATAATGCTGACGCGTGGACTAACGCAGTAACAATATTTCCAAGAGATCGGACCGTAAAAGATCCCCCCCCCCCCGAACTCTGGGAGGGAAATATGCTTGATTTTATTCACGAAATAAGTAAAAACGATCCTGTATCGGTATGGCTATTTAAGAGTTCCGATGACGTAAAATATGATCAATGTGTACGACCTAATGGTGAAATATATCGAAAAGAATCTCGTCACGAAGAAATGAAAAATCTTGCTCAGAATTTTTCAACAGAGAATACTGAACAATTACTAAATAATTGTTTCACCGTTCCGTCAGTTGCTGCTCACTTTGCAAGAGAGGAAAAATTAGTGGAAGCATACACCATTTTAATTTCTTGAAGACGTACAGCTTAGATGCTGTGAATACGGACACGGTGGATTGTGGAATGCTAAGCATGATTACAGCGACGTTATCTCGGCTGATATGGTCGCATGTCATCCGGGAAGTTTTCTTGGTTACGGAGAGTGTTCTGGATCTTTTAAAAGATTGGGACACCCAACACACGAGATGACAAGAGTTCGATAAATGGACCATTACCTGGTTCTGATCTAACTGGATTTGCTCGTATTCTATCGTTTGAGTTTGCTAAGGGTCTTCATCTGATCTGTTATGTTTGGTTTGGTAAGCATATTTCATAAAACCTCTGGGCACCAATAGTTTAATCAGAATACATACTTGATTGAAAAATATTAATATCGTTGATTGTAAGTGGAGCAGTTATATCATACCGTCCTTGAAATGAAAACCTTGCGCAGAAATTTTCAACCGAGAATACTGAAATATTACTAAATAATTGTTTTACAGTTCACTTTTGTAGCCTACTTTGCAAGAGCGAAATATTCGTGAAAGCCAACACGATTCGAATTTCTCGAAGACGTACAACTAAGCTGCTGTAAATACGGACAACGTGGATTGTGGAATACCTATTAGGACTACAGCGATGTTATCTCGGTTGATATGGTCGTGTGTTATCCAGGAAGCTTTCTTGGTTATGTATAATGTTCTGGATATTTTAAAAGATTCGGACATCCCACAAACCGGATGACAAGAGTATCGATTAATGGACCACTACCTGATTTTTATCTAAGTGGTTGATTGATTGATTGTTTATTTTTTAACGGCGCATCAGCACTTTTAGGCTATTTAGCGCCAAACAAAGTGTTATTTGTACAATCTTTCAAAACTTATAAAAAGTCCTATATCGACCAGCGATATAAAAGAAGAAATGGTTGAACTTAAAAACGGTAAGATGGTAACGGTGCAAAATGGAGCTTCCCGATCAACGGGAGATGTAAAAAAGATGAATAGGTATTAAAATGGGATGGTACATGTATTGCATAAAACTGCACAAGGTGATAGCATAAAAGTCAGAGTTTAGAGTAAATATTTACGGCTTTCAAGAACTCTATAATACGAGTGATGTTTACAGTATCAAAAAGTTCTTTCATGTCATGCACAATGTAATAACGATCACGCGTAGGTTGTAGGTCAAAGCACTCTATCATAAAGTGCTTGACAGTGAATGGTTCATTGCAAGAAACGCACTCTGGTGGGTCTTCACCTTTTAGTATGTGGGTGTGGGTGATATAAGTATGACCAATTCGGATTCTTGCAATGACTACCTCCTCCCTACGAATGGTTCTGTAGGAAGGAGTCCATTCTCCTAGAGTTGGTTTGATTGCATGAAGTTTGTTATTTACAGCATCATTCCATGATGCCTGCCACTTCTGACATAAGAACTTTCTGATACAAGGTTTAAAGTCAGTATATGGTATTTCAAAATCAGATGGTTCTTGAGAAAGGGCCATTTTAGCAGCGCGATCTGCTTTTTCGTTACCTTTAATACCAATGTGGCTAGGTAACCAACAGTATATTATATTGTGGGAGACACTCAGCTCGGTATTTTTTACGAGTATGTTTTTCAATAATGGGTTCTCCAGTTTTCAATTGTGTAGCGACTGGAGTACTGATAGCGAGTCGGAGAAGATGATACTGTTTAAAATACGGTTCTTTTCTATATGTTGCAGAGCAAGGTCTATTGCTCTGATTTCGGCTGTAAAAATTGATGCTCCATTTGGTAAGCGAACTTGCGTTGTGTGATTTCCACAAACAAAGGCTGCAGCAGCCTTTTCCTCATCCTTTGATCCATCACTGTAAATTCTGGTGTAGTTTTCAAATTCGGTGAGGAGTTCATGGTAAGAGTTGTGGAAGACAGAAGGGTTTGTTTCGGACTTTTTCTCATCGTGTAGCGTAAAACGTACTTTTGGTTGTTTAATTAGCCAGGGTGGTGTTTCGGAGATGGACGTTTTCTGAATTTTTGAAAGATCTATATTTGTAGTGTCAAGGCTGGATGATATTCTAATGCCAAAGGAAGGTATGGCGTTTGGTTTATTTTCGTATAAAGTTTTGTATTTGGGTTGAAATACAGCCGAAAAAGCAGGATTCAGAGGGTTTGATTTTAATTTGAGAGCATACTGTGCGGAAAGCATTTCTCTGCGATGCGATAACGGTGGTTCATTCGCCTCAGCTAGAAGGCTTTCACACGGGGATGTTTTAAATGCTCCCAGAGCCAGTCTTATTCCCTGATGATGAATTGGATCAAGCATTTTAAGATACGATTTTCTGGCAGAACCATACACAACGCAACCATAGTCTAGTTTGGAGCGAATAAACGTTCTGTATAAATTTAGGATGACTTTTCTATCAGCACCCCAGTCAGTGTGCGCTACTACTTTAAGTAGGTTAAGTGCGTTTAAGCATTTAGCTTTTAAGTTCTTTAGGTGTGGAATAAAGGTCAGTTTTCTGTCAAAGACTATACCTAAAAATTTGGTTTCCTCAACAACTGGAATAGGTGTTCCATCCAGTGTGAGATTCGGTTCATCGTGATGTTTTCGTAACTGACAGAAATGCATGCATACTGTTTTTGATTTCGAGAATTTGAAACCGTTTGCATTGGCCCAATTTTGAATTTTGTTTATATTTTGCTGCAGTTGTCTTTCAATTGTATGCATGTGCTTTGACCGATACATGTTAGAAAATCATCAACGTATAACGAGCAATCCACACCAGGAGTCAAACACTTGGTGATGCTATTAATTTTGATGTTAAAGAACGTCACAGATAAAATACTGCCCTGGGGCACACCCATCTCTTGCTCGTGCAGATCTGTGAGGGTAGAGCCCACTCGTACTTTGAATTCTCTGTCGGAGAGAAAGTTGGATATGAAAGAGGGCAGACGGCCTTTTAGACCTAGATCGTTCAGGTCATTTAGTATCCCGTACTTCCATGTCGTGTCATAGGCCTTTTCTAAATCAAAGAAAACCGCTACTAAATGTTCTTTCTTAATAGATGCATCGCGAATGAATGTTTCTAGTCTAACCAGATGATCATTGGTGCTCCGGCCATATCGAAAGCCACTTTGGAAAGGAGATATTAAATTGTTAGTTTCCAAATACCAGACAAGCCGAGAATTGATCATTCGTTCCATTGTTTTGCACACACAGCTTGTGAGTGCAATTGGTCGATAGCTGTTGGGGTCTTCGCTATCTTTACCGGGTTTGGGGACTGGTATTACAGTTGCTTCTTTCCAGATTTTTGGTACATTACCAGTAATTCATAAATCATTGAAGAGTTTCAAAAGAGATATTAATGATGATTCTGGAAGGTGTTTCATAAACTGGTAATGTATCTCGTCAGGCCCAGCGGATTTATCATGGGCCTTATCTAAAGCCTCCCTAAGCTCCGATAGTGAGAACAATTGATTATAACTTTCCGAGTTGTTGGATGCGAATTTTAAACGTGACTTTTCTTTTTGAGTTATAAGTTTTTGGAAGGCTTCTGAATAATTAGATGATGAGGAATTTTTCGAGAAACTGTCAGCAAGAATATTTGCAATGTCACGTTTTGAACTAAAGTTGTTATTGTTCAGTGTCAGATGTCGGAGAGGGTTTTGCTTTCTCTTTCCGTTTATTTTGCGTATAGTGTCCCAAACTTTCTTAACAGAGGAACGAGAGTTTAAAGAAGAAACATACTTCTTCCATGATGCTCTTTTACTTTCTTTGATTATGCGGCGAGCTTTGGCCCGGGCATAGCGATATATATTTAAGTTTTCGGGCGTCGGTTGATTATTAAATTTCCTAAATGCTTCTCTGCGTAGTTTAATGGCTTACTTACATTCCTTAGTGACCCAAGGTTTTTGGGTTCTTTTACAATATGGCGAGGACTTGGGAACGGATTATACTGCAATTTCTATTAAAATAGATGTAAAATGCTGAATGGTGTCGTCAACATTGAAAACTGTATCCTCATTCAGCCTAGTTTTACAGAGTGTTTCAAACTTGGCCCAGTCGGTCTTTTTTAAATTCCATTGTGGAATTACTTCATCGACTGTAGAGTTAAGATCTACAAGAAAGATTGGGAAGTGATCGCTGCTGTGAAGGTCATCAGCGACCGTCCATTCATAGTCCAAAAGCAGAGAAGGAGAACAAATTGTCAAATCGATGCTTGTGTATGCACCCGTGCCTGGGTGTAAATATGTAGGTGTTTTGGTATTATATAGACACAGATCGTGTCTAGAAATAAAGTCTTCAGCTTTGTGACCTCTGTCACTTATATGATTTGATCCCCATAAAATGTTGTGGGCATTAAAATCCCCGAGTAAAACAAAGGGTGCGGGAAGCTGTTGAACAAGATTGTCGAGTTCGTGTGGTACTAGGTTAGTGTTTGGTGGTAAACAAATAGAGCAAAATGTAATCGCTCGATGTAGAGTGACGCTTACAGCAATGGCTTGTAAATTGGTATTTAAATGAATGAAGCTATGAGGAGCTCTGTTGTTTACAATAACAGAAACTCCTCCTGATGCCCTATCAACATTTGGAGAGCAGGTGTTAAACAGGGAGTAGTTTTTAAATGTGATATTGTCCGTATCTTTCAAGAATGTTTCTTGAAAGCATAGTACCGCAGGATCATGTTCGTTTAAAAGCAGGAGAATATCATTGTAATTTGCTTTAAGTCCTCGACAATTCCATTGTATGATAGTGTTTTTCATTATAAATTTAAATGAAAGATTGTGGAGCTAGGTTAGAGCTTTGAGGGAATTTGTTTTGTTATTTCTCTGGAGGAAGTACCGGGGTGAATTTTTTGTTTGTAGGTCTGGAGTTCCTTTGGGCGCATGGAGCAGATTCTTCTGCATCCATGCTCTCGATGTCTTCAAACCTGTTATAAAGTTTGATGGGGTCATCTGACCCCTTTTGTTGTCTGTTTCCGTGGGATTTTTTACTCTTTGGTGATTTAGGTTGGTGGGTATTATTAAATGTAGTCTGAGTAGATACCGTGTTTTTCTGTGCTTGGTAATGGGGGGGTGTTTGAATTTGGTGTTGAATCGGGTGCTTCTGTTTGTGTTTGAGCGTCCTTCGTTGTTTTAGGATTGCTCTTCACTACAGTGGAGAAGGATGGGCCAGGATGGGCTGTTTTTGCCTGTACGATTTTTCTGGCTTCTGGATAGGGAATATTATTTATGTATTTTACCCTCTGAATTTCCTTCTCCTGTTTCCAGGTATCGCAATCCTTGGAATTTGCGTGGTGCTCTTTTCTGCAGTTGACACAATGCGGAGTTGCTCTACAATCAGATTCCTGATGAGCATTGTCTCCGCATCGGCCACATATTTGGCTCTTGGAGCAGCGGTCTTCGTGATGGCCGTATTTTTGACACTTATAACACCGAAGGGGGTTGGGAATGTAAATCTCTACCTTTACTTGCAAAAAGCCAACTTTTACCACTTTGAGTACAGTTGGCCTGTTGAAGGTGAGTACAATGGTGTTGGTGTCCTGCAGATTGTTATTACGTTTAATACGTATTCGTCGGACTGCAGTGACACCTTCACCTTTCATTCCTTCGATGTCAGCGTCGGTGACTCCAGCCAAGTCACGGCAGCGAATCACGCGTTTGGACGTATCCAGTGCGGTGTGAGTTAATGAGGTTACTGGGATATCAAAGAACGTTTTCATTTTCCTGATATTGTCTGATTGACCTCGTCGCTCACACTCAATAAGAAGACAACCCGATTTCAACTTTTTAACACTTTTGGGTGTGCCAATCGATCCTGTGATAGTCTTTTCGATGACAAATGGAGATAGTGCGGCAAGCGGTTTCGTGGCATCTTTTGACTGTATTACTATGAAGCGTGGAAATGACTCCACACTACATGGTTCATCGTCAGACTCTGATAAGGGTTTCGATCTTTTATTTTGATTTTTTTGGGAATTATCCATGATGGCTAGATTAAAAATTCAGCACCCGTGCTCCCCACCCACCAAGGAGCCCAACAAGGGGACACTTTTCAAGTGCCAGGGATACACAAATGTCATACTCAGTTGACAAAATTACCTTTGATTGACCTTGAAGTCGCCAATTTCTAAGGTCGGTAAAATTACCCCCCGATTGACCCTTTAAGCCACCGCCTTCTAGGAAGCCTTCTAAGACTTGGAAAAAGGAAATATAAAGGAATAGAATATAGGGGCAACGGTGGTATCAAGAGAGATACAAGGAGAAAGAGAAAGAAGGTGAGAAAGTTAATAAAGACCTCCTAGGGCTCGGCGTGACCAGCCGATTTGTCGGAACCGGGTCCATCCCGACCACCCGTCTAAGAGAAGTAGAGGCCAAAGTAGTGTATTGCAGGGAAAGCCTCTGCTCAACTATCAGGATCCTTTCCTCCCCCGACACGGGACGCAACCCACGGCAAACAGGTTGCCTCTACTTAGTCGCCTTTTACGACACGTAGCGAGGCACGTTGGGCCAATTCTACAACCCCGGACCCGCATGGGGATTATCTAAGTGGATTCGCTCTTATTGTATCATTCGAAAGTGCTAAAGGTCTTCACCCGATATGTTATGTTAGGTTTGGTAGACCATTTTCAGAAAAAACGCTGGGCACCAATAGATTTATTATGATATATGCTTGCTTGTAAAATAATAATACCGTTGATTGTAAGTAAGACAATTATATAATATCGGAAGCAGACAAGAGTTTGGTTACCACCAACTGATGATGATACAACCGCAAAGGATCTCGGTAGAAGAATAATCGGTAAATTTATTCAAGGCGGGGCATATGATCATAAACGACATTATGCACGATTAATTATGGATGATATTGAATATGATTTTACAATCACCGATTCAACAAAGAGAGATATATTTGTAAGTCGCGAAAACGCATACTTGTCTAACGGAACACAATTAGGTACAATTGTTGGTTATATTGAAAGTAAAACATCAGGTTTGTCATATAAGATCTTCAGTGCTTGCTTATGTTTCTATAAATTTATTATCGATGACAAATAGATTCATTACCACTGCAGTCAGAGTTGCTACGGATTCATTTTATATGGAAAACAAAATATTCAGAATTTCTGACTCAGTTTACAAGTACTGATGCATCGTAGTGTAAATGAAGAATAAAACAAGAAATGTTATATAATTATTCTGAATCCGCAGATGTTGCGATTAAAGATATGTATTAAAAAAATAGTCAGATATCAGAATTATCGTCTGATGCATCTGTGTATGATCCAGTATCCAGACACAAGACGGTATATCTAAAAGGACCGGAGGTTCTGGTAAAATAACGCGAGTTATTGAATTATTTTCACAGAATTAAGATAATATGGTTGTTTTAACACCTACACAGAAATTCACAAGAGAAATGAAAGAATGGGGAGTGAAATCCTATATTTATCATAGCTTTTCCTATGGACGGGAGATGCATGGACTCCTGATCGAATGGATGAGAAATATATTCCAAGGATCATCATTTTGGATGAGATATGTACAGTGTCGCTAGATACATGAAAAATGTTTCCTGATTGGCTATTACTAAAAAGCAGCTGTTATAATGTCCGGTGATCATGGTCAACCACCGCCGTTTGTTGCGTTATCTCCACACGAATGGCTAAATAATTTTGTAGATTATTACGAGGAGATAATTGATGATCATAGATCTCTTGATTTAGAATTAACGGAGTTTAAGAAATTAATCAGACTACTACCCAATGAAATTCAACGATTTTCTGCACATTTGGAGACCAAATGATTTAATATTGGCAAGTAGAAATATAGTTCGTGACACACACTTCAACAGCAGTTATTTCAGTTGCATAAATAAACATTTTCAGATCTACGTGTACCATGGTATTTTAGACCAGCTGATACATGACGACAGATTATTGACGTTGACATAACATGACAGACTGAGAAACAGAATCTTGTATTAAATGATTTTTGTCGCAGTTGATGTTAGTGTTGTTGAGGATGTGAAAGTGACCCCATCAAAAACAAAACAATATATAAAGGAACACATTCTTGTTCAACATCTGTCACAAGAGCTTTCTTGGTCAAGTTGTACTAACTGCACAAGCAGTTCGGGAATTTGTTTTCAATAGGATCAAATTTCTGATCCAAACAAGGCTTTAACGTTACAAATGGATTACCCAGAACCTTATCTTCAGGTAGGTCATTGTATAGTAATAAATAAATGCCCTAAATGGGTAAAGAATACACTTTTCCGACTGTCACGGTTCCTGCGACTAAATGTGATGACAAATTTTAGACAATGGAGAGTAATATTAACAAAGCCGCACTCTACTCTCTGAATAAGAACACTCTCATAAGAAGAAAACTTCTCAGAGAAAGGCTAAACACCTGATAATAAAAGACTCTGAAAACCTCCTGTGTCCCGTAGTATTTTAATAGGGATTGGATTGTCGGATTCGGCCAAGAGTGATATAGAACCCTTCGACATGAATGTTTCATAATTCTCCATAATAAGCCCAAATTGGTGTTTGTTAGAGTCAAGAAATGTGTTGATTATAATACATGGCCGTGACCTTGACCTCTTAGAAATAAGAACATTTGGAATAGGTTTGTCTTTATTCTGATGCATATTATTCCATTTCTAGCAATCAAAAATAACGTTTCCTTTCTTCTGACAAGAAAAGATTTTTATATAAAATTAGCATGTTTATCAGAAGCTTCATTTTTAAAAGTTGTGCCAGATGAAATTTAGAAGTGCTTGTATTAGGCTGACTTTTCTAACAGAAAATTGCTGAGTGGAAAACTTGCCTACAACATAATCTTCATTAGCTAAGGAATACTCGTCCAAGGTTTCGATCTTATGATCATGAAGATAAGTCCTAATGTCACTATGGACAGTTATTTAACTTTTCAAGTAATACAGTTGTCTGTAATTTTCGTGATCTTTATTAATCTTTCTATAAGTGCACCAAAATATCATGCTTTTCTCCATGCGAATTCGACAGAAGTCTGGTCAGTTTATTTTCTAGAGTTCCTAAGATTGTATCCATCAACCTCAGGGACTAACTCGTAACCCTTCACGATATAGTCATTAACCACATCATAGTCAGAACTCGGCTCTAGTGGCTGTGAAATGTAAATATCACAATCTTTAGCAGTAAGTACACATTGTAGTAATTAAGTGCGGTACTCTCTTTGCCACCACAAAGGTGCAGCAATTTTCTTAAAATGTACGAAATACAGATCTACTTCTTTTTCCAGAAAAGTGCGTAGTAACTATAATTTCTTAAAACATCCAAAGTAAGGGAGTGGTTTTCCCTTGTCAGCTCTAATTCTTTTTAAATTAATTGGAAATTCCCTTTATTCGTTTTGTCTTTCATTTGTATTTGCATTTGCATATCTTCTTTTTCTTTCTCAAATTGCATTTGTCTTACCTTCTTCTCTCTTTCAATTTGTAATTTTTTTAAAATTTAAAACTGAACCTGTCTTATCTCTAATTACAGCATTTCTAAATGTACTTCTATTGTTTAAAATTTTTAACCACTCCTGTGTAGAATTACAATATTGTATAAATACCTGTTGATTTTACTACAGATTTCTAAATGTGAAATAATAATTGGGATTTAAACTTTTCAAACACATGGAGAAATTCAAATTAAAAAACAAAAAGAGTTTTCTGAAATATTTTAGCCAAAATTCATATATCCCAAAGACAATCACCCAATTGTATTGTTACTTGTCTAGGTTCTTACAAAACTTAACAGAAAAGAGTAAAAAATAACAAGCTTTGCAAAAGTTAACAAATAAATCAATTCCTTAGAAAAACAGGGTATAAATTGAAAACAGAAGTTACGGTTTTACGAATCAAATCCATACTTAATCCAAGAATTAACAAATAGAAGTCATATTATCAAAACGTCATAAATTAATATGAGTTCGAGTCCCTATGAAATCGAAAATAGAAGCCGATTACGTCTGTTGCAACTTTCAAAGTAATGATGTGTCAACAGTTCTTTGATGAATCACAGAAAAATAGTCTAGTTTTGAATTATGCATACATTTAGAAAAATGTCCTTGTCATTTCAAACTGATCAGAAAAAAACACTTTTAAGTGTGAACGGTTTAGAACCAGAATGCCCAAATGCTATCCAGAAAACATTTATACAATAATTTAAGACGCAAAACAGATTCCCTATGATGGTCACATGGTCCTCTTTCCAGAACAAAATATAAGCTTTTTGCATGCCTAACATCACGTGTTCCCAATGTGGACTTCAATGGTTCTTACTATAGGAAAAAATAATAAAAACAAATCCAAAAGATGTTTACCAGTACCCTTACAGGCTCTAAATCAAGGTCAGCAACTAGGTATATAATATAACAGTCAGGTCAAACAGAAATGAACTGAATTTCTAAACAAACTGTCAAATCCAGCAAACAAGGTTACATTAATAGCATGTAATGGAATTGAAACATATTTAGGACTAACAAACAAATAACTAAATTACATATAGATAACATAAAAAGTAACCTCAAAATTAAAGACCAATATTTCCACATCTACACAGTAGTACTACGTCGGCACGGTGCACGTATCGTACTCTTGCAACCTGTACCTTTTTATTTCGTTTTATTACAGTCAAATTCTTCAATTTAATCCTTTTATGTTAGCAGCGTCACAAAACAATACATTATATTTCATTGTTTTAATCCATATATGGTGTATTCTATTTTTCTGATTAACACTGACTATCCCACGTTCAGAATATGATATTGACTTCCAGACAGGGTTAATAAATAGGTAGTGGTCTTTTATTGCGAAAAAATTCTTTGCAGTTGCTGAATAATCTATTTGGTTTTAGGAAGGCATATTTGCACATTAGTTTATGCAGATACACGGTTATGAACCGACCTCATCCTACGACAGATGCAGAGGTCATACTATTTTACTCTTGTATATCCTTACGTCAGTACGTTCCATTCTGATATGTCTTGTGACGATGGTATATATGAAGTAGAATAATCTTTGCAAATACATTCATAGACACATATACACGACCCGGTTAGCGTTTGGCGCCAGCTAAACTATTGTTTGTATTTGACATAAGAATGTTTTTCTGAACACTTTTAGACTTAGTCTATAAACTTCGTCAGCATTTTTCAGGAACCGTTCGAACCAGTCACATGTATGTTTCAGTACCATGTTAACATAGAAAACTAGATAGGCTTATTATATTCTTGCAAAATGAAGACCTTTTCAGTATATTTTTTCAGACATTTTAAGTATGACTTTTGTAGCGAAAACCTTGTTTCCACCATTACAAAGACATATCGTTATCGCAACGATCAGCTATAGTAATTACTGTCGCTAATACATGACATACAAACTGCTTTTAGTTAACCTACAACCTACATTTTCCTATATTGGAAGAGTGCGCTTTAAAAAAGTAACAGGAACATTAAAGACAGCAGGCTTTGTAAAATTTACAAGTTATTTATTTCCTTAGAAAAATAAGTGAAGGAAAAATAAAAGTAAATTTAAAGCATCGTGAATTAAATATATATAAAACAAATCCAAGAATTATTAAACACGAGTCCTAAAAATGAAAAGTTCTAAGTAAATCACAGTTCAAGCCCACATGAAATCAAAGATAGAAGGTGAGGACGTCTGTAATAGCCAGCGTTGTACTGATTTGTCAACATTCCCTTGTTGAATTACATAAAATATTATTCCAGTTTTTGAATTCCGTATAAATTCCAGTTAATGATTTTGACGAAGAATCTTTAGAGCACTTTTGTATTTCCAGGGCACATAATCAATTGAATTTCAATAATCTGATGAAAATAAAAACTAAGCCCAAACTGGACACCACATAAAACAACTTGTCATTTCAAGTGTTAATTAATTCACGACTGATTTAATTCTTATCATAACATCAGTTATAAGACTAACTAAACCGCAAAACAGATTTCCGGATATGGGTCAAGAGTTGATTCTTCTGGAATAATTAGAAGTTTTTGCATGATAAATATGACGTCGTTAAGGTATGACCTTCCCAAAACTTGACGAGTCTTACTCTGAGACGGGATATATTTTTTTATTTTGTTTACCAAAATCTGTCAGTGATTTTGATTAAAGTCAGCAAGTAGATACAATATTTCCATTATTAGGTATTTACGTCGAAAATAGAAAGAAAAAACAAAAAATCAGTCAGGACAAAAAAACTGAACTCTCCTCTGAAAAATATAAAATCCAGTAATCAAAATTACATTATAATATAATGTAATGGAATAAAGAAATTTTAAAACAAACAAACAATCAATTCAATTCAATATACATAACAATGGTTTTGAGAATGTCTACGTCACTCATACACATATTGACCTATACGACTGAATTTGTGTAGCCGATTCATTTTAACCTAAATGATACATTGCAGTCACTACGATGATCATATTTATGAATATGGTACTAATTATAATGATGATCGGTACAAAACAATGGATGCAACAACAACATAAACTACTAATGCTACTACTGCTATTTCAAGTATACAAAAGTACTCATATTTTACAGACTTTTGGGTGGATACAGATGATCACTTAGTCAAAATATCAGTTAGACGAGTATCAACAATTCACGTGCCCAGAAAATCAGTGTTCAATAAACATTACTCGCCTTGGAACATAAATGAGTGATCGTGTCCATTTATTTGCATCAATGTAGAGAATTTATTGTCCTACAAATTTACCGAGAAATGTATTAATGAAACATATTGGTAATTTTTCACTTTTAAGAGAACCTAGGGAATTCCATACCTGTGATCTAGTTTGTTTTCATATTCGGTCATAATAAATTACCTTCTTACAAAACCATAACAAACATGATCCTCAATAAAGTGATAGCAACAAGGACGAGACAGTTCTACTTTGCATAAGGGGACCTTTGACCAGCCATCCTCTGCACCATGAGAGATGCATCAACAAAAAGACCATTTAGTTGCAATCAACTGGTACTAATACGTCATACTATGATTATGGTTTGATTCAATGTATAGTAGAAACAACATAACGATATACCACTGTCATACTATCATATATATATATATATATATATATATATATATATATATATATATATATATATATATATATATATATATATATATACAGCAGCATCTGAGGTCATGTTCAAAGGCCACTACTAAGTGTATTTACACATTTAAGTCTGGCAGAGTTTTGAATATTGTAACACCGGCTTCCTACAGTCTTAATAAATTTACGAATAATTTTCCATCATCACATTCACGTTTCTGTGACATTACGGCGCATTCAAGACATACATTGCAGTGATATAAATAATACAATTTCATTTATCATAAAGACAAAACGTTAACGCATTAACTCATATTATACATAACATTACCTATCTGGCATTATATTCTACTAACCAGATCATATCTATCTCATTATAAGGTGGAGTTACTGGTTTCTCCGTGGTAACTTGAAATGTGTGTTGTTACTAGGTTGTATAACACGCACAGCATTGCTAATTGTTTTGGCAAATATCTCGAGTAATTCGTTATAACCATCCATAAGTTATATACGATCATACTCCCTGTATCTTTAGTTAGCTATTCCTTCCAAACGGACATCTTTAAAACTTTATTTCACCTTAATGGGAAAAGTTTATTTGATCTGTGAAGACAGGAACATTATTGGTCAGCTGTTTCTCGTGCGCATTTGATTCGCTCCATCATTTTCAGCTTTTTTTCTTAGGTTAAACTTAACCTCAACACACGAATTTAACCATGTGGCACAACTCTCAATACTTGTATTTTGCTTAGGACTATATTACGATAGTGGTGTTGTTGACAAACTGTCAAACGTATTGAATCATTTGAGTGTAAGTCTGGTGAACGACCAGTGTTAAGATTAAGAATATATTTAGTGCTAGAAGCAAAAAGTGGAGTTACCTACTATGGTTATATTTCTATAGTCTTAGAAATTCATATATAAGGTAGCAAAGGCAGTCCCTGTTTACGTTGATCACCTGGTTTATGGCAATACCATATTAGCAGCATTATATAATATATTAACAGTTAGTAGAGAAAGTTACAAACTACCTGTAAAAAGAACGATGTTTGTTCTCGTTATTACTTTACTTCTATATTTTAGATTTAACATTGTATGACAAACCAACCAGTTTAGGATAAATGTCCGTCCAGATTATCAACCGTACACTGAGGTGCATAGTATAAGTTCGATACTCCCACAATTTATACGATATGCAAAGAAGAAACTTGAATGAATATTTTTCATTGACATTTCCAGCCACAATACTTTTTGTTCATACACCTATAGCTATATATTGTCAGTAGTAAAATACACCATAAGATTGTCTAGTTGTTTGCATTGTTTACTTCCATACAACCTTTATGTGTGAACTTCATTGTTTAATACAATATTCTTCTTGTTGAATATAAGCTTATTTTGTCATAGATATTATTAGGGGAATTGAACACAACACAACCAATAGTCGAACTCCTCGTGCACTTTTGCTTGCTCTGCACTTGGGTAACCTCAAAACCGTGCAGTAATGCACACGTCACAACATACCTGCTGGTTACTGCATTTGTATGGGAACATGTGAACGAGCTTTTCTGAGTATTACTGTACGACCTTCTGGGTTAATTATTAGTCCGCTTATATTTTCCCATACAAATGCAGTAAACTTTCAAGTAAACGTTCATTTTGTTTTCTTACTTAACATCTCATAATAAAAAGGCTTCACTACAACATACAAAATAACTGAATTCCTGTTGTATTTCAAACTGTAGAGCAAACTACATCAGTAAAATAAAACAAGCAGAGATATTGAAACTGTGGTTTTTCAAATGTTTCTTGATCTTATCTTATGGTTTTCATTTTCTCAATATCTTGTTCATATTAGTTTGAATTTATATGGTTTATTTCTCTGTAGACGTTCTTGATCACGATTCTAAATTTTCAGTATGTCACCTTTACCTGACAGAAAACAATAAACTCACTTGTATACATTGTTTTACTAAACGAAAAATATATATGTGTCACGGAATGGTGTAAATGTTGTTAATTAAATACATGTACTCGGGTTTCGTTTCTTTTTCTCTGTACAACGATACCCCAGGGTGATTATAATATGGTCTAAGTATTTCGAAATCGTGAGTACGATTCGTCCTGTGCCACACGTGCAAGGTGCCTTTGATAAAGAATAACGAAAATTCTAAAGGTATAAATACGTTACTACATGTAAAGGACCTTGACAATACTAATGGTTTTGTCAGCAAGCGGCCTGCTTAAAGGATACGCACAACTCCAGCTGTAGGGCTGAGTTTTGATGGTAGGAATATCCGGGGTGTCCGGTGTTGTCAGAGTGTAGAAACGTCCGTGTGTCCGGAGCGTTTAAGGTGCCGGAGCGTCTAATGTCTAGCGTCCGGAATGTCAAGAGTGACTAAGGTGACCCAGCTGTAGAGCCGTCAAAGGACCAGGGGGTCCGGAGGGTCTAATATTTCAAGTGTCCGGAGGGTCTAATATTTCAAGTGATCATAGTATTCCGAGGGTCCGGAGTCTATATTGGTTGTGGAATTGATTCGGAGGAGCTGTGGAGCGGATATGGTGCACGGGTGACGGAGTGCATCTCCACACATGTATTTTTAGCTGTATGCTAATTTTGGGTTAGTATGACCCAGTGTATTATTCAGGACTGGAAGGATAGATTGTATATCCGTTCTTGTTTAGTGACATAATTTCGCTACCTGAGCGAATACATTTTTTTTTACTATGTGTAAACGCTTACATTGTTTACTATTTGAGTGAACTATATTCATCTTTCCATTATTGAATCATTTGTGAAATCATTTATCCTGTGTTTTAGGGTTACTGACCTAAATTTATTTGTACATTTGTTCCATCGTTGAAACTGTGCGTTTTTTGTTAAATAGATCCAATATTTGGATTATAAATACGCACACATCTTCATCATCCACTACTCATATAAATCGCCACATTAAACCATATATCTGTGTCGTCAAAACGTGTTCTGTTGTTAATCCGAAATATCCCACCCGGTTATCTTGTTACAAATGGTGTCAGAAGTGGGATCATTTCGGATATAACAGAGCACTGAAATTGTTTTATTATATTTGTATGCTTTTTGTGTGTTTCAGATGCGTTTGACAAAGCACCAAGGTTAGGTAGATACCTAATATTACTTATTTTTTGTATTTAATATTTTTGTTGCATTTCGTGAAAAAAAAATACGGTTTGTGGTAATTACGTGGTTTGTATAAAACTGCACTTTAAGGTTGGTCACCACCAAACTTTTGAAATGACTTCTATGAAAGAACTGGTAGAACGGGGGAAACAGTTTGGTTATGAGGGGGAGTCCCTTAGAAATTTCGTTCGTGAAGAACAAGCCCGGGAGAGGGACCAAAGATTAAAGGAGAGGGAATTAGAGAGGGGAATAGAAAGGGAAAAAAGGGAAACCCAGAGGGAAATGATAGAATTAGAGAAGGGTAAGATTGAACTAGAGAAACAGGCTGAGAGGGAAAGGATAGAATGGGAAAGGGAAGCAGAAAGGGAGAAGTTAGAAGGGGAAGATAGAAATCGGCAGAAGGAATATCTAAGAAATTCTGAGCTATTGCAAGCTAAAAAAGAGGGGGAACATGATGTTAAACTGAGAGGTCCAAAATTGCCCCCATTTGAAGACGATAAAGATAATATGGATAGTTATCTAAATAGGTTCGAGAGGTATGCTACGGTACAAAAATGGAAGAAAGACGATTGGCCGCTCCATCTTAGCGCGTTATTGAAAGGTAAAGCGTTAGACGTGTATTCGCGTTTATCCACGGCCGATTCGCTCAATTACCCCGTGTTGAAAGAGGCACTTCTCAAGAAATATGAACTAACCGAGCAAGGGTTACGCAAGAAGTTTAAGTATAGTAAACCAGAGAGAGGCGAAACATTCACCCAGTTCGTCAGTAGGACTTGCAATTATTTGCAGCGATGGGTGGAATGTGGTAAAGTCGTCAAGACATTTGAGGGTCTTGTCGATTTTTTGCTTCGTGACCAATTGTTAACAACTTGTGGCAAGGAGTTATATTTATTCTTGAAGGAAAGATCCTTCACAAATGTACATGAAATGGCCACACAGGCGGATTTGTTCGCCGAAGCTCGGGGAGGTTCGCAGAATGTCATCACGCGAGATGTCAAAGGTGGGAATCAGGTCAACGACAGAAAACCCAGGGAACCTGAAACATCTGGTAGGAGTAACCAGGGGAAGCGGAGTGACATGCAATGTTTCATTTGCAAGGAAGTGGGTCATATCTCCCACTATTGTCCTAAACGGAAGGGACCAGTCCAGAAAGTAGCGGTAGCCATTAAAGGCAGAAGATCGGTAAATGGAAAACTTAATGTTTCCCAGCAAGTTAAGCGGAAAGCGGTGCGTGAACCGGTGGTGCGTTCAGAGACCAGTCGCGATGTGATCCAATCAATCGGCACGTGTATTTTTCCAGAGGCACGGGTGCCGACCGCAAACGGCACTGTTAACGGACAAGAAGTCACCGTTCTACGAGACACGGGATGCACTACTGTAGTCGTGAAACGGAGCTTAGTCCGCGATGATCAATTGCTTGGGTTTAAATCACCTTGCATGTTGCTTGACCAGACAATCGACCACCTTCCAGTTGCAAGGATAATGATAGATACACCTTTTTTTGACCGGGACTGTGGAAGCTTTATGCGTAGCCAACCCGATCTACGAACTGACGATTGGCAACGTACCGGGTTCTAGACTTCCAACCATAGCAGATTTCCGATTCCCTATCATCCAGGCAGTGCAAACTAGGGCTCAGGTAAAGGAGGAAAATAAACCTTTGCGTAAGTTAAAAGTACCGGAAGCCATTACTGATATATCCCGCGAAGAATTCCAAAATGAGCAAAAACGTGACGCGTCTTTACGTGCAACCTCTGAGAAGGCATTAACGGGTACCGTGAGAAAGTGTAAGAACGGGGGTTCCTCTAAATTCCTTGTTCGAAAGGGTTTAATGTACAGGGAATACTCTACATCTGATAGGAAGTTCTTGCAAATAGTGGTTCCCCAGAAATTTAGGGCACATGTATTAAAGGTCGCGCACGAGTCGAGTTTGGCAGGTCATTTAGGCGTAAAGAAAACAACGGATAGGGTATTAAGAGAATTTTATTGGCCTAGCGTCAATAGCGACATAGCGCGGTTCTGTCGCTCGTGCGACGTTTGCCAGAAGACGATCTCTAAGGGCAGGGTAACTAGAGTACCGTTAGGTCAGATGCCCTTGATAGATACTCCGTTCAAACGAGTAGCCATCGACATTGTAGGACCAATATTTCCGCATACAGATCGGAAAAACCGATACATCTTGACACTGGTAGATTACGCTACCAGATATCCAGAAGCCATAGCTTTGCCATCAATTGAAACCGAACGTGTAGCCGAAGCGCTCGTAGACATGTTCAGCAGGGTCGGAGTGCCCGAAGAAGTTCTTACGGATTGTGGAGCGCAATTCACCTCAGATCTTATGGCAGAAATTAGTAGGTTGTTGTCCCTTAAACAGTTACGCACAACACCTTACCATCCTATGTGCAATGGATTGGTCGAGAAATTCAACGGCACATTGAAGCAAATGTTGCGGAGAATGTGTGCGGAAAGACCGAAGGATTGGGATAGATATATGAACGCCCTTCTGTTCTCATATCGTGAGGTTCCTCAGGAAAGCTTGGGTTTCTCCCCGTTTGAACTATTGTACGGTAGGACAGTTCGTGGTCCTATGCGCATACTTCGTGAACTGTGGACAGACGAGGTCGCGGACGAAGAAGTTAAGACCACATACCATTACGTAATTGATTTGCGCGAAAGATTAGAAAGTACTTGTCAAATGGCGCAAGACGAACTCGCGAAATCTAGTCGTAGGTACGCCAAGTACTACAACCGAGGAACTCGGAGTAAAAAATTTGACGTAGGCCATCAAGTGTTGGTGCTTCTCCCAACGAATAACAACAAGCTGCTAGTCCAATGGAAAGGGCCATATGAAGTCAGACAGGTGAAAGGCGAAATGGATTATATCATTGATATGGAGGGGAAGTCCAAGACATTTCATGCCAATATGCTTAAACTCTACGTAGCGAGACCTGGACAAACGATTGATAAAGGGATTTTGAATGTAGTATGCGTTGCGGTGATAGAAGATAGGTCTGGTGACGAAGCGGAATTCGTCTCCAGCACAGAAATACCCCTTGAATACCCCATGGACGTTGGTAAGGAAAGTATTGACCAGATAAATGTATGCCCTGAGTTATCGGAGGGTCAACGTACACAGATTATGGAGGTTTTGTCCAAATATCAAGATGTGTTCACGGACCGACCAGGCTGTACGGGTCTAATTCGACACGAGATCAAATTGAATACCACTGAGCCTATCAGGATTAAAGGATATCCGATACCCTTTAATGCACGGGAGACAATCAGCGAAGAAGTGATGAAAATGTTAGACCAGGGAGTGATCGAACCTTCAAACTCCCCATACTCGTCCCCCGTGGTGTTAGTCAGAAAGAAAGACGGGACCAACCGGTTTTGCATCGACTTTCGGCAATTAAACAAGATCACCGTATTTGATGCAGAACCAATGCCAGATATGGAAAGTGTATTTTCAAAATTGGCAGGTCATAAATACATTTCCAAATTAGATCTAAGCAAGGGATATTGGCAGATACCCATCGCCGATAATGTCCGCGAGTTGACGGCATTCGCGACTTCCAAAGGACTGTTTCAATTTAAAGTTATGCCTTTCGGTTTAGTCAACGCCGGTGCGTCGTGCGTTCGTCTCATGCGCAAATTATTAAACGGAACGGAAAACGTCGACAGCTTCGTAGACGACATCTTTGTTTACACGCATACATGGGATGAACATGTTAAGGTATTACGGGATCTGTTCGATAGACTTCACATTGCAAACCTTTCAGTTAGGCCTACTAAGTGTAGCATAGGGTATTCCAGTCTGGAATGTTTGGGACATCTGGTAAGTGGACTAGGCCAGTTGCAACCTCATCCAGATAAAATAGGAGCAATCAGGGATGCCCCTAGACCAGAGACAAAAAAACAAGTAAGGTCTTTCCTAGGTCTAATCGGGTTCTACAGGAAATTCGTCCCCAACTTTTCGGCTATTGCCAGCCCATTAACGGATTTGACTAGGAAGGGGCAACCGAATAAAGTTTCATGGGGTGTATGCCAGGAAAAAGCGTTTAACACTCTAAAACACAAACTGGTAAGTGCACCAATTTTAAAGTTGCCGGAAATAGATAAACCTTTTGTACTGAGGACTGATGCGTCCGATACGGGTCTTGGGGCTGTTTTGCTACAGGAGCAAGGGGGGATGAAATTGCCCATTGCTTATGCAAGTAGGCAATTGCTCCCTAGAGAGGAAAAGTACTCCGTGATTGAAAAGGAGTGCCTAGGTTTAGTATGGGGAATAGGGAAATTCCATACATATCGTTTTGGGAGGGAGTTTACCTTGCAAACGGACCATCAGCCGCTTTTATATTTGAATAAAGCAAAGGTCACCAATGCAAGATTGATGCGTTGGGCGTTGTCTTTGCAACCATACAGTTTTCGAATCGAGGCAATTCGAGGGTCAGAAAATGTGGGAGCTGATTTTTTAAGTAGGGTGTAATTAGCAAATCATTTCGTTCGGTCTGAAAATTGGAAGTTTTAATAATGATTCATTGTTCACATTCCGTGATTGTTCTAAAAGTGATACCACTTTTTTTTAGGGGGGAGGTATTGTCACGGAATGGTGTAAATGTTGTTAATTAAATACATGTACTCGGGTTTCGTTTCTTTTTCTCTGTACAACGATACCCCAGGGTGATTATAATATGGTCTATGTATTTCGAAATCGTGAGTACGATTCGTCCTGTGCCACACGTGCAAGGTGCCTTTGATAAAGAATAACGAAAATTCTAAAGGTATAAATACGTTACTACATGTAAAGGACCTTGACAATACTAATGGTTTTGTCAGCAAGCGGCCTGCTTAAAGGATTCGCACAACTCCAGCTGTAGGGCTGAGTTTTGATGGTAGGAATATCCGGGGTGTCCGGTGTTGTCAGAGTGTAGAAACGTCCGTGTGTCCGGAGCGTTTAAGGTGCCGGAGCGTCTAATGTCTAGCGTCCGGAATGTCAAGAGTGACTAAGGTGACCCAGCTGTAGAGCCGTCAAAGGACCAGGGGGTCCGGAGGGTCTAATATTTCAAGTGTCCGGAGGGTCTAATATTTCAAGTGATCATAGTATTCCGAGGGTCCGGAGTCTATATTGGTTGTAGAATTGATTCGGAGGAGCTGTGGAGCGGATATGGTGCACGGGTGACGGAGTGCATCTCCACACATGTATTTTTAGCTGTATGCTAATTTTGGGTTAGGATGACCCAGTGTATTATTCAGGACTGGAAGGATAGATTGTATATCCGTTCTTGTTTAGTGACATAATTTCGCTACCTGAGCGAATACATTTTTTTTTACTATGTGTAAACGCTTACATTGTTTACTATTTGAGTGAACTATATTCATCTTTCCATTATTGAATCATTTGTGAAATCATTTATCCTGTGTTTTAGGGTTACTGACCTAAATTTATTTGTACATTTTTTCCATCGTTGAAACTGTGCGTTTTTTGTTAAATAGATCCAATATTTGGATTATAAATACGCACACATCTTCATCATCCACTACTCATATAAATCGCCACATTAAACCATATATCTGTGTCGTCAAAACGTGTTCTGTTGTTAATCCGAAATATCCCACCCGGTTATCTTGTTACAATATGCTGAGTACTCATATATAGTTGAATGAGTTTAAGGTAAGCCAGAGTCATTAACTGTAAAACTTCCAGTTTTGACGTTTAATGTTGTACAATTCACAATCTTGAAACCAAAGTAACAAAAGATTATAAAGATACACATTTGCCAGAGATTGCACCAATGTCGATGGTACCACATATTATCATTCACTGTAAAAACGGAAACAACCCAGGCAAAAGTGTACAAGATTAAAACTGCGCTTTGTGCGTCCAGCAAGTTTATTTATACGTTCTTAATTTTCGAACAATTATGATACTATGATTATTTCTGTATTCCTCCAAGATGTTCTCTTTTAGAAAATGAATGGTTTGTGTGCATTTAATCAGGGCTATTTTTGTATTTCAATCGTTTTATTATCAAATTAGTACAAATAACACAATTTTGAGTAACCAATCTGCTCATCTCCCATACTTAATTTACTTGCAAACAGAATAGGACAATGATTATCTTTCTTTACGCCTTGGAACTGTGATCAGTTTTTATACATCGTTTTCATAACAAAACTTTAAGAATATGTCATTTCTCAAAAGCGAGCTCATCGTTGGTCAACACAACCTCTAAATTTCTAACAATGAATATTTAATCAATATCAATAATGCTCGTCCATAACATGTATATAAGATTCCTCGATTTGTAATATTTGTCATAAATCTATAACATTAGTTCCTCCTGTGAGCCGCTGTGACTCAGTGATTGATGTGCTGTATTCGAAAGTGTGCGGTATCGAAACCTACCATCTAACCATACTCTTTCATCTACTGTGGCATGTTCATGGTCTAGACATTTTACTTTAACTGCCTCTGCATTAAATAACTTACTTGCTTTGCTGCTTAATAAAGCACCAAGTCAAACATAACCCTTACTCTCATGAAAATATCGTGTACAAATGTGTAGGTGGTACCGACTGCATGTTATCAAGCAGACACAAGCAAACGCAAAATTGATTTTGAAATTAAACAATCTTGACATTGTACATTTTGATGAAAAATTCGATGTAACGCTACTCCAGCTTGCGTAAGTCTGCCGCTAATCTATCGTAGGAACTGGGTGAATACAAAAGTTTTATTTGTAGAGAAAGTTAACAATTACTGACCATGCTTAGTAATGTATTGGCCTTTAATTATTAGGTGGTATAGAATGTTGGTTGCTGTAAAATTGATCATCAGGAAATCAAAAAACTCATTTAATCTACAGTATACTTAAGTTTTAAACTCTTGTAATCAAGCATTGTCTGACAAAGTCTTAAAACAATAATTAATTTTGCCATATTAATATCTGGGACATTTAACCTATTACCCATCAACCGTAGAATCACTAAGGATCACCTGCATACGGCTTACTTATCTATTGTGTTTGATGACAAAAAAGGAACTGGTAATATAGTTCACATGGCAATAAAAACACTATTCGAGCTACATTTACCTTTATCACTGACATTGGTCAATATAATCAACTGGATGTTGACACTGCGAATGCTTTTGTGTGAAATTTAAGCACAATTGAGTGAAGGAACTCCAATTGTTCTTGACCTTTTATCTTTGGATTCCAACATTAATACAGTTCCACCACTTACAGTGGGTCCCTAAACAAACAGGCCTGAGAAGAAAACCGCAGCGCAATTAGCCACACCATCAAATAGCAAAAACAGCTCTCATCGATCTTTGAACTGATACACTCTATCAATGATCTTCTAATGATCTTAACTCCATGCGTTTATTGGAAGAAAAATATATAAACATTAGTCAACGCGTTACAAAAATTAATTTTTCAAACGGTTGCATCTATCCCCTAAATATCGTCAAGAGTGCAGATGATTAGAAGAGTAATAGGATTGCAATAGCATAATACCAGGCTCTTGTATGCGACAAATGTATAATGATCTTATTTAGTGTAGTCAATTATTGTAATGTATTGGCTAATACTCTTCCAATGCTTGTGTCTATTCGGGTCACTTATGACACTTATGTATTTAACCTAATTTTGTTCTTATATTCATGCTCTTCCGAATCTTTGAGAGGACTCATTTAATTAACGTTTTAATTGGAATTTCGTTGATGTGTTTACTTTAACACTATTTTAGTGATTATTGTGAATTTAATCAATGACATCATGGACATTATCTTTGTGATACAAATAGTCTTATTGAAGATTATTGATACATCCTCACATTCAAGATATTGGAATATTCTGTACGTTTCTACCTATGATATAATATTTAGGGTCATTGGTGTTTCAACTCTCAGTACTGTAAGTTCCCGTTTGTATGTTCTGCAAAATCCACTAAACCTGAAAGAGAAAGTACCAAAACACGGCAAAATGGCGATCATAAAAGTGATTGAAATGTTGCAAGGCTGAGACTCTTCTGTCTAACTTTATGCATTTCTTAAATGCGTCTGAACTCAGATTCTTAATTATCTATTTTGTTTGTCAGTGGAACTTTATCTGACTGCCTCAGTAGCGGCCTCAATTCTGAAACTACGAGACAATATGTTTAGAGTTAAGACCACAAAAAGCGCTCTTCTACGTTTTGTACTAATTTCTACTCTGGAAACGATTGTCCATTTTCGTTCATAAGAAGTGATCCTGGAGTATTACCCCTGATAGTTAGTTATGCTTGTAAACGAGTAATCAGACGTGTCACAGGATTTTGTTCGGCAGCAACATTCAAAATATATCGCTGTCCCAATCAGTGTTTGAAGTGTCGAAAAGTGATTGTAAGACGCTTGTGGTTAAAAGTAATTTGAGACAATTTTATCAAATTATTATTCCGATGTGCATTCGTCTCCACTATAATCCCTGATATTATGAGAATGGCACGGACGGAAAACGTAAACATGAGTGAATACATGGTACGCATGAAATTGGCTGATATGGTATGCATCAAAGAAACTGTAAGTTTACAAAGTAGAACTTGGTTAATTGGCATTAAACACCAAGATATTTACTTGAGTTTGTGAATAAGGAAAGCAGAAAAACTGTTTGCGAAGAAGTTAAGTTTGTGCGCATAGCCACCTGCGTATACAAATGTGGATATCGAAGACGCTTTATATTTCTTGTTGGTTTGAAATTGTTACGTGTAAAATGTATGTTTTTCCTTGAACAAGATATTTAATTTAAGGCAAGAGAGTACAAATATGCGACTGAAATGCAAGATTTTGCGTTCTAAGAGGATTATTTGTTTATAATTTGAACTAAGGCTTGATGGTCAGTGTGGATATAAATAAATGAATAAATAAATAAATAAATAAATAAATAAAAAAAAAATATATATATATATATATATATATATATATATATATATATATATATATATATATATATATATATATATATATGGATGTGGCAGGATCAAATTCAAAAATTCAACTAGCAAGCGGTCAGTTCTAACATGGGTAGGCAAAGTAACAACACTATTTCCCGACAAATTTCTTGTTGTTTGCGTTAGTGGTTCGAGGTTGTTTGGATCATTGGAAACCAAAACGCTGGTTGTTCGGTCGCTGGGGATAGTGTTTGTATTGTGCAAGTACCTTACAGGGCTGAAACATGGGTTGTTCTAAATGCGTGGCCCACATTTAGTTTCCCTCTTTGCAACCAATTGCCGAAATATTTCATCATAGTACCTCCAATCAGCGCGTCTCTCCACAAGTTTAAGGAGTGTTTCCATATGTTGGGGAAGAGATGTACTAACCAGTGAGTAATTTTCACAAATGACACCAGTAAACCAGCCTCAATCGAGAATTCACTGTCATATTGTCGTTAGGTCGTTTCTAATGTTCGGGACAAGGATAAATTAAAGGCCAGTGCTGTACGTATCTATTACAATTTATAACCCGCTCGCCGCGAGTTATTCAACAGGAACGAAAATCAATGTATGAGCACGCGCATTTATTTCCTTAATTCTGTCAGGGATCAGAATGGATGTGGAGACTGACGAACGTAAAACTTGCGATTGGGTAAGCCCGCTGGAGTCACAAACGATTTGGACAACTGCACCTGTAAATGAAGCCGCCTTTTCAACAATGTCGGGAAAACATGGATGCTGAGAACCAGTTGTAGACTATTTTCCATGGATGGCCTGAGCATAGCAACCATCTGATAAATTTATTATGGCTATATTATAAACACCACCGTTCACTGTAGTGAGATCAGAAACGAACTGGGCAACAAGAGGAAAGGGAAAATATAAAGAGAAATAAAATTTGAACATCACGAAAAGTATGGGTCTATGCTTTGAAGTGAGGGATGCAGCATACAACCAGTACTAAAATAACAATTAGAAGTAAAGGAAGTAAGCCTTTTTTATGTGAGTGGGATAGAACTTGCTTTAGTTCTGTAGTCAATGTTGAATCTGCTTCTCCTGTATTACAATTGAACTAGTATTTGTTATTTACCTGACTTTTTATTGTGATAGGTAGTTCGTGAAAATAATTGCTTCAATAATTCTTATATAAACTAATTGTGGTGGACGAAAACTGTTTCCAAAAATATATTAGCTCATTTTTGCTTTGTAAGTAATATCACAACAGCAATTGAATTTTAAGGGGTGTTTTAGATTTGTTCTATCATACCATGCCACATACTATTTGTTTTACAGTACGTGATGAACGATTTACATCATCCACTGTCTGAAATACTGTATAAACAGCCATAATTAGTGTTCATGCTTTCTAAAAGTTTTATCCTCTTCCTACTGTACGTACTCTTGGACAACTTAATGTATGCCGGTCTTACTGACTTACATTACGTACTGCATAACTATGAAAACCACATCTAAATCAACACACACCTAAAATATTCTACGTTCTACCAAACATACCGTATAGCTTGTCGTGGTTATTGTTTCTTAGTGAATTAATTGCTATACAGACTGCCTTTGGAACTTTACTGGCTCATCGGATTAACTTTACGGATTGACCTACGTGCTGGAAATCGTGCTCGTATTCCTCACTGGAGTGCATGAAATACGGTCCATTCTGGTTGAATTTCTCTATGGACAGACCAAATTTTAAATTGACTGCAAGAAATTCCGGACAGTCAATAATTTACTCAGTATGCTATCCGCATGACTATATTGACTCAGATAGAGCATATACTTCCTGAATTGCTGTACACAGTTGCTTTGTAAATTGCGGGTTACCTGTGATTTTGTACAGTCTGCCTAAATTACTGTACAGACTATTTAATTACTTAGTAGACAATCTGAAAATAACAGCAACATGACAGTCTGAATTTCTTTCTAAACGATTATATTGCCCTACAGATGTGTCTACGAATTACTTTACAAACTGTCTCGATAAGTGTACAGGCTGCCACGCCTGTGCACATGATTTTATGGCAGGCTAAATGGATAAATGTAGTACATTATTTACAGAAAGGAATGGGTGACATAATAGCGACCACTTCATTAGTGTTTCCCTTTACCGTCATCTGTCCTTCAGAGACCCCCAGATTATTAATTTGACACCCAGTTGTTATACCAAGGCTTGTTTCTTTTCTCAGTCTGACCCCCAGTTTTGACACCAATGACATTTCCGACACTCAGTGTTACAACCCTAGGTGACACACTGAACTAGTATGAATTGTGACACAATTACTACTGAAATACTGCATGAATGTGTGTATTAACTGCAAGGATAAATGTACTGAGTGAGTAACGTAATGCATAAGCTGGCCTTATTACTGTAAGGTTTCCAGAGTACTGAACAAACTGTCTGGAATAATATTTCACTGCGACAAGTACTGTACTATGTTCCTCTATTACTGTCGTAATGCGCCAAGAACTTTACAGTCTGCAGAATTTGCTGCGCGATTCCCTAAGTGTGATTCTGTCGACTTGGATCTTGCTAAGCGCTCTACAATCTGCTTTGATTACCACAGAGTCTGCATGAATTTTCGAACTAAATGTCTTGCACGCTATAAAGTTTGCCTAACGAACTAGGCAGTTCTACCTGAATTTATTTGGGAACGTCTTTATTTACCGCACATATGATCTGATTTTTAACTGAGATTTTCTAGGTCATGATATGTCTGAAATATTATTTAGCCGGACGCTTTAATTGTATTCATTAGTCAAATAATCGCTAATTTTGTTCATATACAATATAAATAGGTGTACGGCAGTTGAAAGTTTCATCGAAAGTATTAACCAGGATTATCCTTTTAAAACATGAGTAGTTGTTCACGAGAACTCAGCAATGATAAGTCAGTTTATAGTAAACCATGTCCCAGATGCTCAAGCATTTGGAGCAGCCAATACAATAAGATATTTGGAATATTCTTATGAAACTGAAATTGTACATCCTGATATGAATAAATTCAAGCATTATCACGACAATTGTTTATAAATTCATTTTGATCAGATTAAAATAAATTCTTTATGATGATACGTGTTTAGGCTCTAATAAACAGTAACACAGACAAAGTAAAAACAACAAGCTTTTTAAAATTTAACAAATAATTTATTTTCCGGGAAATATTATGTAAAAATGAATATAGAAAAGCTTACGGTTTCCAAAATCCAATCGAAAAATAATCTAAGAATAATCTACGAACTATTTTGCAAAAATCCTAGCAATAAATGTTCTAATAATTTCAAGTTCGAATCCAGATGTAAAATATATGATGGATGACAATTACGTATGCTGTAGTCAGTACTTTGTTTATCTATAGTTCCTTGTAGAAATATAAATAATGGCACTCCGGTGTTGAAAATCCAAATTAAACGTGTAAGCATTATCTTTCCAAAATTTGTGTGTGAGAACTCCTCACAATCTTTCCAGTGCAAAAATAATTAATTCCTTTGCAATCCAAATGAGCTGAAGATATTTAACTTAAAATCTGGCAACAACAAAGAAAGCAACTTGATACCAAGTGTAAAAGCCCAAAACTGAGAGATATTTCTCTCTAAAACAAAGGTTATATTGTATTATAAGACGCAGATTCTAAATTCCCCCAAGTTACAATATCAGAAGGTGGGGGGACGTTATCATGTTTATATCACGTACTCCGAATTTGGCCTTGATTAAACCAACAATTTTCTCAAAAAAATAAAAAATAAAAAACCTTGCTTATATCTTAAACCCATAGCCCCATGATGACCTTGACAACAACCAATCATTTGAAAATAAAATAGAATCTTGTTTACTAATTTTGAATCAAGGTCAGCATCCAGGCCAACACCTGTTGTTTATGAAAAGAATGATTCATATCAACCAATTTTCAGGGAAAATATCATCTCCATTGCATAAATTTACATTATAATAGCATATAATATAATAAAAAAGTAACACTGACAAACAATTAAATTCAAATAAATATGAACTAAATCAGACATACGTAACAATGAAGAATCCGTTGTTAATTCTGAGAGTATAGGGAATAAAGGTACAGTCCTAAATAATCAAATGAAAGATCGAATCACCAGTACACATTGGCCGAGGTGCACAATAGTGTTCCGATCGCTCACAATTAACAGGGTGACTACATCTTTGGATTTGTCAGCATAGTGTTGAATTATTACAGACTGCATTGATTTGCTGCAAAGTTAGCAGGTTTTCGGACTTTTGTAGTCATTTTAACAGAATGTAATTTACTCAAACTGCATTGATTGTGTAAGAACATTGTCATTCAATGAACCTGTAGCGTCCAGTCGTGGTGATTAGATAGTGAGTTTAGTATATCTAAACCACAATATTTTAATTAACTCTTAAATAAATATATTATCCCTTCAGAAATACATAGCATGGGTTCAGACCCTTTGCATGTTCATCCGCTTCTTAAATCGTCTGATTTCAATGTTGTTGCATCGGTATGTACGTATGTTTGTGCCTTAACATAGTGAATGATTACGAGGAAATTCTAGATTAACTTTGTATATCACATTAACTAATGTCTATGAGGTATTATTTTCTAGATATTTTGTATAATAATAAGTAAGTCCCTCAGAATAATATGTTAGCTAATTAATATTTGTAGGCTAGAAAGCAGTGTCACCTGGCCATTTCCATTTGAGTTTACAGAACGTCGCTATTTACATTCATACATATTCAGAATGCAACGTCAAACGTTTAAAACTGTAAAGGTTTACAATTCCAACAGATTTTTCCTATTCTAAGAATAAAGACGAGTAATATTCGGGAGATAATTACTTGCTCTGGTCATTTAATTTAACATTTTGGTTAATGTACGTGCAATCTAATTGATCGAAAGAAATGTGAAATTAAATATTTAAAAGGCGATAACTACTTTAGTTGTATTCGCTAAACAAATGTGTTAATTAGACTCCCTTTATGCGTGTTTTCAGTAATGATACGAACTTATGCACATTATTATAAACTACTGTTTTCTCACTCGATATTCAATTTTGAGAAGAAACAGAAGTGATACTAGTTGTGATACATTATTGCTTTAGGTGGAAGATATGATATATTTTATTTATATTTATCAGTCTAAAACTCTCTATAATTAACAAGAACACAATTTTGTCTAAATTATATCTTACTTGTAATAGTAATAGTTCCGCACCATGTCTTGTGGACAAGAGTTGGGATATGAGTTTGTGTCCCTACAATTTTTGCTTAAAATACAGCTTCATGATACAGTTACACATCCACTCGCGACCTATTGACATCCGTCCGACCTAAACGTTTTCCTACCGGTTACTGCATCTACTCCTAAACCGCTTGGTGGAAAATTGCCAATCTTGTAATTGCACTAGTCTATATAGGAACCATTTGCTTTTACGTCTTTCCCGTCCCCCCCTCCACCGATCACTAGTATTTTGTTAGCTTCACTATAATGTCAATTACGTAAAGCCATTTCTAATGTATTAACACAAAATCATTATGTATGCAATCTCAAAGGAAATATACATCCTTTGTATGACAAGTACCACTCGACAATATAAATGTGGTATTCTTGGAGATGGATAGCGTGCGAACAGGCTAGTTTGGTAGCAAATATAATAGTGCCGGAATTTGGAAGTGTCCAAAAGCTATCCATCCCCAACCAATTTTAGCGTGTTTTAGGCGTCTAAAGCACCTTGAAATTTATTCCCCATTGCATTAGCACGTGTCATTATAACAGATTTTGTCCATATCGAAGAGATCGCCCTTGTTAAATAAAGTCGTTTGATCGTTAGCGAATACCATGAATACAGAAAATCAAAAAATTTAAAATTCGTTAAAGATGCATGAACTTCCAATCTATAGATGGAACGCCACAAAGACGTAACGTCACAATTAGAGACCAGGTTTACACCCCAACACAGTAACGTTATGATCCTGCAGTCTTATCCTATTTATTGTATGTTTTATTAATTCTAATTCACGAAATGAAAGGTTTCACATTAGCACGTCATTTTTCCAACAGTGGGTATTGTATTATATTACATAAACTTTAATCCGTCTCCTTTTATGATTCAAGCCAGCTCGACTGAAAAACAATATTTATTTGGCAGACAACGCACACGTAAATGTATTGATTGTGAATTACGATTAAACAGGTTTGTTGTCTATACAGTCTTAGTTGCGTGCAGAAGGAAACTTAGCACATCGGGTCATCCTCATCCATCTTTATGATCTGACTTCATCCACTGATAGCTACAACGGTCATACTATTGTTCGTTCTATGTCCTTATATCCGTACCTACCATTTAAATCTGATGTACGATGATGGTACAGACCTCACTTTACTGTTATTGGTATACGTCCTTTTGTATGTAAGTTCATACTGTACATTGCATAACCTGATGAGTTCCTTGTGTCACTTAAACTAATGTTTATATTTAACACAAAGTTATTCTTTCTTCACATTGTTTCACTAACGTTTCGGGGAAAATATCGTTAGCATTATTCACATACGGCTTGAATCAGGCAATACAGTGTGAGCACTAAGGTTAGCTTAATAGGTGAACTTATTTGATTCCTGCAAAATGAAAGTCCGTTTCAGTATTTTTATTTATCTTTTTTGCACTTTGTATTAAGTCAATTTTTGAAAAAATATTAACAAGATTACGTTAAAACATTATTATCCAACTGAAACCGTTAGAGTAGGTGTTGTCATTTATGCATGCAAATACTAATTACTGATATTGACCATACACCCATATAGTTTGATGCAGGGGAAGAAGACGGCTATTTAGTTGAATTCAATTTGAATGCAAAGTCAGTTCTTCTCATTTTTGTATGTACAAGTATATGATACAATTTCCACCAAACATGTATATTGTATACAGTGCATATTAACATGTAGAAGATACAAATATAACGTTGTAGGACCTAACTTCGTAGCACAATTGCTAAAACCTGACTTACGTAGAGAAAAACGATGGTTTGTTTCTATATAGCATGTGCATGATCCGATTATTGTTTTTGACGTTTTTAGTACTTTTCTTTTTCACCAATCTTCGTGCTATTTTTCTATACACTGCTGTCGGACATTTCTGCGCACCTAAGGTTTTCGTTCCCAATACTGAAGCAAAACGCATACCTAATTCGAGCGATTGACGAAAATAAAACACAGCAATTCTTATCATTTGAAACTATGCAGTTGTCACCAGCATATTCTGTTCAAAATAATTATGATTTTGGACACACGGGAAACCACCACCTCCACCCCCTTTTCCTCAATCGCGATATTTTGGCCTATTGTGCGCATAGCTTTGAAAAGATGTAATGTTTATCCATCTTGCTATTGAAAAGAAATATATTACTTTGGACTATTTCTGTCAGCAGTTAAGTCGAGAAATGAGGTCAGGTCTATAGCTAGTTTTACAAAATTATATGTAAAAATGTCAATAAATGGCAAGAGATATTAATCAAACTAAACCGATGTTGTAAAAAGGTTAGTAAAGTTCGACATTCTAAGAAAAAATAAGCTATTACATGGAAGAGAAATAACAATGAATAGGATGTAACGTGTTCACAACGTCTTGTTGATGGGGAAAGATAACTACAGAATTTTTAAAAAAATAGATTATACGCCGGGTAATTTGTTGAGAATTTATGTTGTAACGGCAGGTAGACACGTTGGGTAGCAGACGATTTTGAACGTGTGGGACAACTTCTTGTAAAATTGGAAACTTGGATTAAAATAGCTTTGTTTTAAAGTGCACATTTAAATCTTTTATACAATGTATTTATTTTTATGATTCTAAAAGATGCATAGCAAATCGAAGTTTCTGGGTTACCGCTTCAAGAAGGTCATGGAGCGAGTCTTCACGTTCACATTTAGAAATCACATTTTTATGTGCATTTCGAGTCTAAATTTGGTATATTTTTGTACACTTTATAATATCACATTTCTTAATTAAAGTATGATTCTTCTTTTTGGATACAAAATGGATTTTTGACCCAAAATGGCACGTGGTCTAATTTTTTACAGAAACGACGTATCGTTGCGCAGAATTACACGAAGCGCGGAATAGGTAGAGAGAGAGAGAGAGAGAGAGAGAGAGAGAGAGAGACAGAGAGACAGACTAGTAAACAGCGATTTGCCAATTCATTTCAGGCTATGTAGGTATATTTAGACACGTTATAGTACATTTATCATATACTGCAAGCAATATGATGATCACGAGAATCCTGAAGATACTATACAAATGACGATCGTGCTCTTGATGTTAAAGTAGCTCCAACAACAATAGTACATACAGCTACAAACGTAACTGATAATATTACTACTACTGCTACTATTTCTGGTAAACAATTCCTAAAAATATCTCCATATGGTGGATAGGTTGGGGATGTAACATTGAGCATAGAGTTAACTGTGTAAACTACGAACGTGATATGATTATTACCGATACTCATATAAACAGAAATTCAATCCAGACATTATTGCAATGGTGTAAATTTGTATACATATTTTCGCAATACAGTTTGTCATGGTCAGCCTGAAACGCAAACATTAAGATTGACATAAGAGCTAGGCTGGCAGATAAATGTCAACATGCGAAGGATATGATATGCTCTTGTTGGGAGCATGAGTGATTTTTAATAAAGACCCGCTCGTTTAACGGTCCGACAGATATGTCAGTGAAGAGTATCGTGGGATAAGACAAGACATAAACACATTTTGGGAACTGTTGGACCAGTTGAAATAGGTGTCATAATATGAACTTTAATATAATATTTATTTAAAAAGGAGGACTAGAGATAATTATCATGGGAGGGTTGCAATTTTGGCGGTTAGAGAAAGTTAATCCTGGTTGGCTAAGATAAACAATGGAGTCTGTACCCCAGACGAACTTTCGTGCTTTAAGTATCATACGACAAATTGTTAGGCAGTAAAATTCCTTCTGCCTGCACAAGAAATATTTGACTACGGGGACGAAGAAAATGTCATCTCGATATAAATTGTCCAAATGACAAGGGTTCTGGAATTTGAGAGATCCGGAACCAGAGAAGACACGGAGAGAATTATCTGATGAGAAGCGAGCTAAGGCTAGGAAAGTTCAACAAGTTTGGCCTCAATCACATAAAATATGCATTCATGTAAGTGCGTAATTTTCTAATAATTTGTTGAATTTATTTGTTTTAAATTCATGTTTCAATTTTCATTTAGTTCAATAAGGAATTGTTTGCCTTCGTGTGTCTTGAATGTTTTATGACCCTTGCTTTCTAGCATGTCATATACTATTTAATTGATATAACTGTATATAGTGTGTTGTATGCAATAGAAATCGAGTATTGTTGGAAGTTTTTTCCTTGAAATGACAGATGTCACATATGCTAGGAATTGATGTTACAATGTCTATGTCAATGAATCGCTGGTTAGCAAGTAATGAAGTTACGACCCTCTATGACAATACATAATAGTTTACCTATAATTTCAGCTCCAAGATACAGTTAAAGGTCACCGGCCATCCTCCAACATTTTCTTAGTTATATCAGATTTTCATTACATTATTAAAAATAGTTATACTCGCACAAAAAGAAATAAAAAATTATCAAGGGTAAAGAAGAAATAATAATTTAATTACTCGAAATATAAGTATACAACGCTGTTACTTCCCCTTAGTTACGATTTCCCACCTATAGAGGACGCAATCGGAAATGACGTACATTTATCCCTACAAGACGAAGTACATGCTTCTTGTTGTTGAAAAATAAAACACTATAAACTACGGATAGGGAATATTTTAGATGAAATTAATGAAAACTAATTTACTGTTCAGCCTTATATTGGAATGCGTGCAAGACGCACTAGACTGTGTCGCTTTCAAAACTGTTCCATGTTTCAATTTATTTTGAAAATTCCTGTTAATACAGGTAAAAAGAATCAATCCTGGCTTCCCTGTGTCGGCAGACTTTATAAAAAATAAAAGATGAAAGAAATCGGCACACTTAAAGAATCCAGAGGAACCAAATTTGACTTCCTTTTGTCGGCCAACTTCAGAAGAAAAAATCGGCACAATAAAAGATACCAAAGTGAATTTTCCGGGGTTGGTTTGCATTGTAATAAAATAACCTATGTATTTGATATCCTGTCGGTAAGTTCAAACAATGAGTTTATTGCTCCATACCAGCTGTGTTTATCACCCGGGCTTCTATTTGTTTGCCATATGTAATCATAATTCATGTTTTGCAGGGAAAATATTATACACAATAGCAACTTGCTTTAATGATACTTTATCATTTGCACTCACATTGAGTGTATTTTAAAATAATGATTCTCTTTTGGTGGTTTGTTTGCGAGATACGGACTTATAGTTAACCTGGATAGAATACAATCTGGGTCAGATTGCAATAAGTAACTTGTCATGCGTAAATGGCAGGTGCCTTCAAGCAATCGGGTGATACTTTCGTCTCATTTGCGATTTTGTTTTTTGACATACGCAAGCAGGCACCCGCTACAAATACGGAGTTCGAGGACACATATTTTAAAAAAAATAATTTTTGCATAATGAAAACAGAAGGAATATATGATAACAATGCAATGTTAATTTCTATCATTTTATTTTCAAACAAGTGTATGTTTATCAATTTATTTTGTACCGTGTGTGTGTGTGTGTTGGGGGGGGGGGCACAAATTAAAAACACAATTGTTTCCTTTTTAATTTGTACGGAATAATGGAGCAAATATGATTGACAATATTGACAAGTAATGACAAGCTTTCAATTTACTCGCGCAAACACTAAGACACCTTGAAAAATAAAAACAATAAAATTAACTGGTAAGAGCTTCATATTACAGCATCTAAATACTGACAAAATGCTCAACATTATTCTCCCCCCCCTTCTCTCTCTCTCATGTGTAATCTAGTATGTATTGTATGCAGCTGTGTTACAACGTGAAGCCTAAACTTAAGTATATTTGTTATAATATCTCTTGTACAATACCCTTTGCAAAATCTATACGCATTATGTAGAATATTATCTGTTACGTATTTTTGTTTTATAAATGATTATTGATAATTTGACAGGAAGACTTAAACTGAGAACGTCGTTGTGCAGATGCATATATTTGTAAGCATAAAAAATGTATATAAATATTTTAATTAGAACAAGCAAGATATGTCAGTTTGTGTTTTCTCTCATAAATATGTACGTTACGAAGTATGATTATTTTCTTTCAAAGCATATCAAAATAGTTTGTTTAAATTTAGTTTCCCCCCCCCCCCCCAAAAAAAACCTATCTTACATTGAATCTACTCTTTTGTTGAAGAAAATGAACGTACAAACTATTGGCCAAATTGTATTTCGAGATGGGCCGAATTGTCTTCGGGCCAAATTCACTATAATCCGGTATAAATGATACAACTTTCCCATCCCTCCCCTATTCGATCCCACAGATTAAATACACTTTTTTCTGGTAAACATGGTTTTTCGGAAAAAGAAAGAATGCCTTTTCCCCATCATCACTATTTTGGTTACATCCGTATGCAACACAGTGCACCATATTTGCAGTAAAAAAGCATGATCGTACGCTATATCACATAGACATTTACGTGGGGAAATTAAGCACTTGAACAGCTAGGTTGAATAGAAGGGATAAATGTACGTCATATCCGGTTTTGGCACGCGGAAACTACCGATTGTTTACGGAGATTGCCGAATAATTTTTTCATTTTATAAAGCGGAGTTTTAAGTCTAATTAAACATTTTTATGGTTTGCTTACATAACCAATGCGTTTTGTTCATAACTATAATAATATGACACGTTTGTACAATATAGGTGGCAGGTGACCTTTAATCAATTACACTGTATGTTGATACAGTTGATTTAGTTGTTGGTGGAGTAATGATTCAAGAATAGAAGTCATGCAGTTCATATATTTCTAAACAATACAAAATGTATAAGAAACTTTATTACACAATCCAGAAGGTGATGTTTGTCTTCGATACTGGCTTTAAAACACTTTCAAATAGGCATTAGTTCCTTCTCTGGTTGGTGTATTAAGTGATAACAACCCCCTACAGAGACAGTCATGATAATCATTCAGTCAATTTAGTTGTACCGCTCCAAAAATGGTTTAAACCGAGATCATGCAATCGGACCGTAGTGACTTTTGTTTAAACAATCTTGAGAATTAAGAAATGTGAAATAATCTGGGTCAGAAACTGTTACATCTAGATATACAAGGAAATAGTGAACTAAAACAAATATTAGGCGACTAGAATCACTGGTTTCGAGATGATGATGCACGAATACATAAATTCTACCAGGATGCTGAAGTTAGACATGGTACGCATGTGAAAGAGCATCCTTACGGGTCTTCTCACACAGGAATGTTTGAAAAGACTCTCAATATTTCATGGAGAATACTTGTATAGATCAACGTAAATGTAAACTGAGTTTGTCATTTACTCTTGTGCTGAAACCAGATAATACTCTTCGCATGTGCATTGGCTATAGATAAGTGAACATTGTCATCACAACAGATTCATTTCCAATGCCAATAAACGAAGTCTAGATAATTGTGTCTCATACATCAGTGACGACATCATCTATAGTGACACATAGGAAGATCACCTTGAAACCATTCAGACATTATTTTGATCATCTCATTATTACATATTTTACAATTAATTTCAGTGTCAGTCAGCTTTGAGTTGTGTTAGAGTGTTAGGACATAGTTTGGGACACGACCAATCTGAAAGAAAAGACGTAAAGGTCTCTAACATTTATTGTGCTGGCCGAGAAAAAGTAACTGATGCGATTTGTAACATGGTTGGATATAGTCGAAAATTCTGTTCCAATCGTTATTTCAATAATTCCTGAATATCTGACCAATTTGTTGACTAAGAAACCCACGTTATGTGGTTTTGATAAAATTACAGGCCAAACGTACTAGAGCATACGTTTGTTCACTGTTTGCTAGAAATTTCTAGTAAGTTTACTCTCATCCTGGTTGTCAAATCGTATCTTAGGCTTTTATTTTAGGATTGATTATACTAGAATTTCTCATTCACATCTTGACATTCAATATGGAGTAAATCATATTCTTGTGCTCGGTTGAAACGGTTTAATTTATTTTGTAAATTATTCATAGGATATAAAATGTGCTCATAAATACATTTTAGACTGTATCATTATGATGGGAATTTTGTGAATTCCTTCAAGGATATTTTGGATCATTTCATCGACATGCATAAAGACTGTTTGCACATGAGCACAATCGATGCTATTTGCACATCAATATTAGATTTTATTCGGATAACTACTTAATTCATTTGAACGAAACGTATGTACTAGTGATATAACTTTTAGGACAATTTGAGATTTATTTAATAAAACTAGCTTGCTTTTAAAATTTCACTTTGTATTCTTTGGAAATATATTATTTGTTGAATGAGGTTTCGCTCTTTTCTCTTACTTAAATTAATACCATGGAGCCGGAAACAAAATACATACCATAGTATCTCAATATATTCAGGCATAGATATATAAACACTTATGAGAGTTCCTTCTATCCATATGCATGGTACATTTAAATTCACAACATCATGAGTACATACATTTGTCTCCAAAATTACTTTCTTTCGTTATTGTGAATACTTGTTATAGGCAAAAGCATATAGCCTTGATCAATGTATTGTACCTTTCTTTAGATGATACAACTATGCAGTTAATTTAGGTATTTATTGGAGTGAACGATCATCCGATTTCGAAGGATACTACAACTTCCTTGAAAACATTTTCTGCAAAGGCACTTTATATCAGTCTGGTAAAACATAAAAACACAGAGGGTAGTGAAAGGTGATCTTAAGTAAAACTCTATTATAACGATACAACTGAGCAACATGCACGTGCGTTTTAAGATCCATTCAGTATCTTTAGTACGTGTTGCACTGAATCCCCTTGCGATTCAGAGAAATTGTCATTATCTGTATGCAAACTAGTTTGTACGGCCCACAAGGAGTTGTATTTAGTAATAAAGTAATTCTATAAAAGTAAAGTAGGCATGGCAACTAGTTTTAAAGTTACGTCAGGATCATTAGCGGTTTCTGCTATTTCGATTCAAATTGTGAAAAATTAAAATTGATTCGAGGCAGATGTTTGATATACTATTCACCTATTCTGATCTAATCAAATTAATGAAATAAATCTTGATATCAAGCATAAACCCTTATGATGAGAGTATATTCAAAACGATGTAATTGCGTTCGTCTTTTTACTTAAACATCCTTTAAAAATGACTATTACGAGGTGTTTCATTATTAGCAAGACCAATCAACGGAATACATATGGCATATGAAATTTAGTTTGAAAAACCATCGACTCTTTCAATATGACTATTGATATTGCTTGGCATTTGTTGTTTTGTTAATTTTATATACGTACATATTATGTACAGCATATTCAGTTTATATAATATCTAAGCAGGCAAATTATTAAGCGATTAACTAATTAATTCATGATGGAAAGAAGCTTACTTCGTAAGTACACTTTTCTGGTTGAAATTGTCTAAGCATATACTGATTATGTTGGACTTCTGAGAAAGTCATCTTGGAAATAGAAATGCACAAAACTTAGTCTAAAATAACAATTCTTTTATTAACTGAGATTCATTAACTAATTAAGATAATGTAGGTTTCTGGTTGAAATTGTCAAAGCAATTACTGATTATCGTGGAATTCTGAGACATTCATATTGGAAAACAGAAATATGCAAAACTAAATCTAACATAACTGCTTTTCTTAAATGAAATTCGTTCATTAATTAGGATAATCCCTAATTGACCCTAATTGCGACTAAATATTCACCATGAAGAAATTCAGAAACCCACAATAACTGTAAAATGTTAGCAAATTTTCCTGCCTAAATTGTTGACAGGGATCTTTAACACAAACAATGCTATCAAATATTACTTTCAGCTATTAGAGTAGAAAGCAATCTTCGTTAATATCCGATGCAAAGTTTGGAGTTTAAACGTCATTAACTTATAATAATGTTACATATATTTGATCTAATTAATGTGTCACTTAATTTGTGTTTGATTTGATATGATTGTGGGTTTTGGAATATTTATTATTTTCTTTACATGTCAATATAATGTAATTTTGTTTACTATTAAATTTCAGTCTGATCTGATGTTTTCCTTAGATACATAATAATCGAAACACTTGTTTCTATTTTTGACTTAGTTCCTGGACTTGAATGAGGCTCAAGTAAAAAACGTTTACAAGGAGTAAATTGGTTCTTATCAACTATATACATAAGCTATGTGACGTTTACAAGTAAACATGATGACTTCATCCTCTATTTCGCAATTAGGCATTTTCGAAATTGTTAAATGATTGATTGATTGATTGGTTGTATTTTATCGGCGCATCAGCACTGTTAGACTATTTAGCGCCAAACAATGTTATATGTATAATCTTTTAAAAATTATAGAAAGTCTCATATCGACCAGGATATCAAAACCAAATATTTAAAATTAAAACGATAAGATGGTAACCGTGAAAAATAAAGCTTCCCGATGAACGGGGGATGTAAATGGTGTATGTTAATGAAGAGTGATGAAAAGGTACTAAAAAAGGGACTGAATATATATTGCATGAAACTGTACAAGGTGATAACATAAAAGTTAGAGTTTAGAGTAAATATTCACTGCTTTCTTCCCCCTGCGGGTCCGGGGTTGTAGAATTGGCCCGCCGTGCCTCGCTACGTGTCGCAAAAGGCGACTTAGTAGAGGCAACCTGTTTGCCGTGGGTTGCGTCCCGTGTCGGGGGAGGAAAGGATCCTGGATGTTGAGCAGAGGCTTTCCATGCAATACACTACTTTGGCTTCTACGTCTCTTAGACGGGTGGTCGGGATCGGCCCGGTTCCGACAAATCGGCTGGTCACGCCGAACCCTAGGAAGTCTTTATTTACTCTCTGACCTTCTTTCTCTTTCTCCTTGTATCTCTCGTGATACCACCGTTGCCCCTATATTCTATTCCGTTGTCTTTCCCTTTTTCAAGTCGTAGAAGACTTCCTAGAAGGCGGTGGCTTAACGGGTCAATCGGGGGGTAATTTTACTGACCTTAGACATTGGCGACTTCAGGGTCAATCAAAAGTAATTTTATCAACTGAGTATGGCATCTTTGTATCCGTGGCACTTGAAAAGTGTCCCCTTGTTGGACTTCTTGGTGGGTGGGGAGCACGGGTGCTGAATTTTATTTAAGCCAAGATGGAAAATTAAAAAAAAATCAAAATAAAAGATTGAAACCCTTACGAGAGTCTGACGATGAACCATGTAGTGTGGAGTCATTTCCACGCTTCATGGTCATACAATCAAAATATGCCACGAAACCGCTTACCTCACTCTCTCCGTTTGTGATCGAAAAAACAATTACAGGTTTGGTTGGAACACCAAAGAGTGTCAAAAAAAATGAAATCGGGTCGCCTTCTTGTGGAGTGTGAACGACGAGGTCAGACAGACAATATCAAGAAAATAAAAACTTTCTTCGATATTCCAGTGACCTAATTCGCTCACACCACCCTGAACACGTCCTAAGGCGTAATTCGCTGTCGTGACTTGGCTGGAGTCACCGACGCTGATATCATCGAAGGAATAAAAGGTGAAGGTGTTACTGCAGTCCGACGAATACGTATTAAACGTAATAACACTATACAGGACACCAACACCATTGTACTCACCTTCAACAGTCCAACTGTACCCAAAGTGGTAAAAGTTGGCTTTTTGCAAGTAAAGGTCGAGATTTACATTCGCAACCCCCTTCGGTGTTATAAGTGTCAAAAATACGGCCGTCACGAAGACCGCTGCTCCAAGAGTCAAATATGTGGCTGATGCGGAGACAATGCTCATCAGGAATCTGATTGTAAAGCAGCTCCGCATTGTCTCAACTGTGGAAAAGAGCACCAAGCAAATTCTAAGGATTGCGATACCTGGAAACAGGAGATTCAGAGGGTAAAATACACAAATAATATTCCTTATCAAGAAGCCAGAAAACTTGTACAGGCGAAAACAGCCCATCCTGGCCCATCCTTCTCCACTGTGGTGAAGAGCAACCCTAAAACAACGAAGGACGCTCAAACACAAACAGACGCACACGATTCAACAACAAATTCAAACACCCCCATTACCAAGCACAGAAAAACACGACATCTACTCGGAATACATTTAATAATAGCCAACCACCGAAATCACCAAAAAGTAAAAAATCTCCCGGAAACAGACAATAAAAGGGGTCAGATGACCCCATCAAACTCTATAACAGGTTTGGAGACATTGAGAGCATGGATGCAGAAGAATCTGCTCTATGCGCTCAAGGTCACTCCAGACCTAACAACAAAAAATTCACCCCCGTACTTCCTCCAGAGAAATAACCAGATTGCCTCCGCGAAAGGTCTAAGTAGGTCCAGAATCTCCAATATAAACTTATAATGAAGAACAAAATCATACAATGGAATTGTAGAGGACTTAAAGCCAACTATCACGATATTCTTTTGCTTATAAACGATCATGATCCTGCAATACTATGTCTTCAGGAGACATTTTTGAAAGATACAGAGAACATCACACTGAAAAACTACTCCCTGTTTAACACCTACTCACAGAATGTTGACAGGGCCTCAGAAGGAGTCTCTGTTATTGTGAACAACAGAGCCCCACATAGCTTCATACATTTAAACACCAATTTACAAGCCATTGCTGTAAGCGCCAATCTACATCTAGTGATTGCTTTTTGCTCTATTTACTCACCACCAAACACTAACCTAGAACCAAACGAAATCGACAATCTTGTTCGACAGCTTCCCGCACCCTTTGTTTTACTCTGGGATTTTAATGCCCATAACATTTTATGGGCATGAAATCATATAGGTGACAGAGGTCACAAAGTTGAACACTTTATTTCTAGACACGATCTGTGTCTATATAATACCAAAACACCTATATATTTACACCCAGGCACGGGTACATACACATGCATCGATTTGACAATTTGTTCTCCTTCGCTGCCTTTAGACTATGAATGGAAGGTCGCTGATGACCTTCACAGCAGCGATCACTTCCCAATCTCCCTTGTAAATCATAACCCTACAATTGATGAAGTAATTCCACAATGGAATTTAAAGAAGACCGACTGGGCCAAGTTCGAAACACTCTTTAAAACTAGGTTGAATGAGGATACAGTTTTCAATATTAACGACCCCATTCAGCATTTTACATCTATTTTAACCGACATTGCAGAATAATCTATCCCCAAGTCCTCAACAAAATGTAAAAGAACCCTAAAACCTAGGCTCACTAAGGAATGTAAGGAAGCCATACGGCAACGCAGAGAGCCCTTGAAAAAATTTAACAATCATCCGACGCCCGAGAATTTAAGTAAATATCGTATTCTCCGGGCCAAAGCTCGCCGCACAATCAAAACAAGTAAACGAGCATCATGGATGAAATATGTTTCCTCTTTAAACTCTCGTTCCTCAATTAAGAAAGTTTGGGACACGATTCGCAAAATAAACGGAAAGAGAAAACACAATTCTTTCCGACATCTGAAACTGAACAATAACAATTTTAGCTCAAAACGTGACATAGCAAATGTTCCTGCTGATACATTCTCTAAAAATTCCTCATCATCTAATTATTCCGAAGCCTTCCAAAAATTGAAGACTCAAAAAGAAAAGTCACGTTTAAAATTCACATCCAACAACTCGGAAAGCTACAACCAACTGTTTTCACTATCAGAACTTATGGAAGCTTTAGATAAGGCCCATCACACTTCCGCTGGGCCTGACAAAATACATTACCAGTTTTTAAAACATCTTCCAGAATCATCTTTAACATCTCTTTTGAAACTCTTCAATGATTTATGGATTACTGGTATCCTACCGAAAATATGGAAAGAAGCAACAGTAATACCAGTTCCCAAACCTGGTAAAGATGGCGAAGATCCTACCAACTATCGACCTATTGCACTCACAAGCTGCATGTGCAAAACAATGGAACGAATGATCAATTCTCGGCTGTATGGTACCTGGAAACTTACAATTTAATATCTCCTTTCCAAAGTGGCTTTCGTTATGGACGGAGCACCAACGATCATATGGTTAGACTAGAAACATTCATTTGCGATGCATTTATCAAGAAAGAACATTTAGTAGCAGTGTCCTTTGATTTAGAAAAGGCCTATGACACAATATGGAAGTACGGGATAATAAAAGACCTGAACGATCTACGTTTAAAAAGCCGTCTGCCCTCTTTCATATCCAACTTCCTCTCAGACAGAGAATTCAAGGTACGAGTGTTCTCTACTCTCTCAGATCTGCACGAGCAAGAGATGTGTGTGCCCCATGGCAGTATTTTATCTGTGACACTTTTCAATATCAACATTAATAACATCAAGTGTTTGACTCCTGGTGTGAATTGCTCACTATATGTTGATGATTTTCTCATATGTTATCCATCAAAGCACATGCATACAATTGAAAGACAACTACAGCAAAATATCAACAAGATTCAAAATTGGGTAGTACGAAATCAAAAACGGTATGCATTTCTGTCAATTACGACGACACCACGATGAACCTAATCTCACGCTGGACGGAACACCTATTCCAGTTGATGAGGAAACACAGTTTTGGGGTATTATCTTTGACAGAAAACTTAATCTCGTTCCACACCTAAAAACTTGAAAGCCAAATGCTTAAAAGCACTAGACCTACTTAAAGTAGTAGCGCACACTGACTGGGGTGCTGATAGAAAAGACATCATGAATTTATATAGAACGTTTATTCGCTCCAAACTAGGCTATGATTGCGTTGTATATGGTTCTCAGGGAATAAGACTGGCTCTGGGAGCATTTAAAGCATCCCCATGTGAAAGCCTTCTAGGTGAGGCGAATGAACCACCGTTATCGCATCGTAGAGAAATGCTTTCCGCACAGTATACTCTCAAATTAAAATCAAACCCTCTGAATCCTGTTTTTTCGGCTGTTTTTCAACCCAATTACAAAACTTTATACGAAAATAAACCAAACGCAATACCTTCCTTTGGCATAAGAATATCATCCAGTCTTGACACTACAAATATAGATCTTTCTAAAATTCAGAAAACGTCCATCTCCGAAACATCACCCTGGCTAATTAAACAAACCAAAGTACGTTTTAAGCTACACGATGGAAACAAAATCCGAAACAAACCCTTCTGTCTTCCACAACTCTTACCATGAACTCCCCACCAAATTTAGAAACTACACTAGAATTTACACTGATGGATCAAAGGATGAGGAAAAGGCTGCTGTAGCCTTTGTCTGAGGAAATCACACAACACAAGTTCGCTTACCAAATGGAGCATCAATTTTTACAGCTGAAATCAGAGCAACAGTCCTTGCTCTGCAACATATAGAAGAGAAACATATTTTAAACAGTATCATCTTCTCCGACTCGCTATCAGTACTCCAGTCTCTACACAATAGAAAACTGGAGAACCCATTATTAAAAAACATAGTCTTAAAAAATACCGAGATGAGTGTCTCCCACAATATAATATATTGTTGGTTACCTAGCCACATTGTTATTAAAGGTAACGAAAAAGCAGATCGCGCTGCTAAAATGGCCCTTACTCAAAAACCTTCTGATTTTAAAATACCGTATACTGATTTTAAACCCTGTATCAGGAAGTACTTTCGTCAGAAGTGGCAGGCATCATGGAATGAATAACAAACTTCATGCAATCAAGCCAACTCTAGGAGAATGGACTCCTTCCTACAGAACCATTCGTAGGGAGGAGGTAGTCATTGCAAGAATCTGAATTGGTCATACTTATATCACCCACACCCACATACTAAAAGGTGAAGACCCACCAGAGTGCGTTTCTTGCAATGAACCATTCACTGTCAAGCACTTCATGATAGAGTGCTATGACCTGCAACCTACGTGCGATCGTTATTACATTGTGCATAACATGAAAAAAACTTTTGATACTATAAACATCACTCGTATTATAGAGTTCCTCAAAGCCGTAAATATTTACTTAAAACTCTGACCTTTATGCTGTCACCTTGTGCAGTTTTATACAATATATGTGCCGTCCCATTTTATTATCTTTTCATCCTTTTTCACGGGGATAATTTAAATGCTCCCATAGCTAGTCTTATTCCTTGATGATGAATTGGATCAAGCATTCTCAAATATCACTTTATGGCTGAACCATAAACAATGCAAACATAGTCCAGTTTGGAGCGAATAAACGTTGTATATAAATTGAGGATGACTTTTATATCAGCACCCTTGTCAGTGTGCGCTGCTACATTAAGTATGTCAGGTGCTTTTAAGCATTTAGCTGTCAAGTTCTTTAGGTGTGGAATAAAAGTCAGTTTTCTGTCAAAGACAATACCTAAACATTTTGTTTCATCAAAAATTAGAATAGGTGTTCCGTCGAGCGTGAGTTTTGGTTAATCGTGGCGTCGTCGTAACTGACAGAATTGCATACATACCGTTTTTGATTTCGAGATTTTGAAGCCGTTCGTACTAGCCCAATTTTGAATCTTGTTCATATTTTGCTGTAGTTGTCTTTCAATTGTACGCATGTGCTTTGATGGACTACATATTATAAAATCATCAACATATAGCGAGCAATCCACACCAGGAGTCACACACTTGTTGATGCTATTAATTTTGATGTTGAAAAGCGTCACAGATAACATACTGCCCTGGGGCACACCCATCTCTTGCTCGTGCAGATCTGAGAGAGTAGAGCACACTCGTACCTTGAATTCTCTGTCTAAGAGAAAGTTGGATATGAAAGAGGGCAGACGGCCTTTTAGACCTAGATTGTGCAGGTCATTTAGTACCCGTACTTCCAGATCGTGTCATAGGCCTTTTCTAAATCAAAGAAAACCGCTACTAAATGTTCTCTCTTGATAAATGCGTCGCGAATAAATGTTTCCAGTCTAACCAGATGATTATTAGTGCTCCGTCCATAATGAAAGCTACTTTGGAAAGGAGATATTAAATTGTTAGTTTCCAGATATCTTACAAGCCGAGAATTGATCATTCGTTCCATTGTTTTGCATACAGAGCTTGTGAGTGCAATAGGTTCATAGTTGGTAGGATCATTGCTATTTTGACCTGGTTTAGGAATGGTGTTACTGTTGATTGTTTCCAAATCTTAGGTAAATTACTAGTATTCTATATATCATTGAAGAGTTTCAAAAGAGATGTTAATGATGATACTGGTAATGTATTTCGTCAGGTCCAGCAGATGTATCATGGGCTTTGCCTAAAGCCTCCATAGCTCCGATAGTGAGAACAATCGGTTATAACTTTCCGAGATGTCGGATGTGAATTTTAAACGTGATTTTTCTTTTTGAGTTTTCAATTTTTGGAAGACTTCTGAATAATTAGATGATGTCACGTTTTGAACTAAATTTGATATTGTTCAGTTTCAGATGTCGGAGAGAATTGTTTTCACTTTCCATTTATTTTGCGGATCGTGTCCCAAACTTTCTTAATAGAGAAACGAGAATTTAAAGAAAAAATATATTTCTTCCATGACGCTCGTTTACTTTCTTTCATTGTGAGGCGAGCTTTGGCCCGGAAAATACGATATTCACTTAAATATTCGGGTGCCGGACGATTGTTAAATTTTTTCAATGCTTCTTGTGTGTATTGGCTTCCTTACATTCTTTAGTGACCCAAGGTTATGGGGTTCTTTAATAGTTTGGTGAGGACTTGATAATGGATCATTCTGCAATCTCGTTTAAAATAGATGTAAAATCCTAAATAGGGTCATTAACATTGAAAACAGTATCCTCATTCAGTCTAGTTTTACAGAGTGTTTCAAATTTAGTCCAGTCGGCCTTCTTTATATTCCATTGTGGAATTGCTTCATCAATTGTAGAGTTAATATGTTCTAGGTATACTGGAAAGTGATCGCTGATGTGACGGTCATCAGCGACCTTCCATTCATAGTCCCAAATCCGCGAAGGAGAGCATATTGTCAGATATATACATGTGTATGTACCCGTTCCTGGCTGTAAATATGTCGGTGATTTGGTGCTTTATAGATGCAAAATCGTGTCTGGAAACGAAGTCTTCTTTTTTGTGGCCTCTGTCATATATGTGATTTGCTTCCCATAACATGTTATGCACATTAAAATCCCCGAGTAAAACAAAGGGTGCGGAAAGTTGTTTAACAAGATTGTCGAATTCGTTTAGTACTAGGTTGGTGTTTGGTGGTATGTAAATAGAACAAAAGGTAATCACTCGATGTAGAGTGACGCTTACAACAATGGTTTGTAAATTTGTGTTTAAAGGGATGACGCTATGAGGGGCTCTGTTGTTCACAATAACAGAGACTCCTCCTGAGGCCATGTCAACATTTTGTGAGTAGGTGTTAAACAGGGAGTAGTTTTTAGGTGTGATGTTATCCGTATCATTCAAAAACGTTTCCTGAAGGCATATTACTGCAGGATCATGTTCGTTTAAAAGCAGAAAAATATACAGTTCCATTGTATAATGATGCTCTTCATTTCAAGTTTATATTGAAGATTCTGGAGCTAGGTTAGACCTTTCGCGGAGGCAATCTGTTTAGTCATTTCTCTGGAAGAAGTATGGTAGTGTATTTTTGTTGTTAGGTCTGGGGCCACCTTGAGAACATGGAACAGTTTCTTCTGCATCCATATCCTCAAAGTCTCCAAACCTATTGTGCAGCTTTATGGGGTCATCAGACCCCTTCTGCTGCCTATGTGTTTGCGACTTTGTTTACTGTTTGGTGATCTTGGCAGTGGAGTGTTGTTGAATGTTGTTTGACTCGATATTGAGTTTTTCAGGGGTTTGTAATGCGGAATGTTCGAGCTGGAAGGGGATTCAGGTGGGATTGTTTGGGTTTGGACGTCTATCGTTGATTTTTGGTTGCTTATAACTACAGTTGAGAAGGACGGGACTGGGAGAGATTTTTTGCTTGTACAGGTTTCCTTGTCTCTGGATAGGGGATGTTGGATGTGTATCTAATCCTCTGTATTTCCTTCTCCCGTTTCCAAGTGTCACATTCCTTTGAATTAGCATGGTGTTCCCTTCCGCAGTTTACGAAAACCGTATGACACAACACTCAATTCTTATGGTTTGCTTAGGACTATAAATACTCTCGGCGCTGATTACGATGGTGGTGTTGTTGACAAGATATCAAACGTATTGAATCTTTTGTTTGTACGTCTGGTGAACGACCAGTGTTAAGATTAAGACTAAATTTAGTGCTAGAAGCAAACAAGTGGAGTTAACTAATATGGTTATATTACTACAGTCTTAGAAATTCATATATAAGGTAGCAAAGGCAGTCCCTGTTTACGTTTATCACCTGGCATATGGCAGTAACATATTAGCAACATTATATAATATATGAACAATTAGTAGAGAAAGTTACAAACAACCTGTAAAAAGAATATTTGTTCTTGTTATTACTTTACTTGTATATTTTAGATTTAACATTGTATGACAAACCAACCAGTTTAGGATAAATGTCCGTCCAGATTATCAACCGTACACTGAGGTGCATAGTAATATTTGGATACTCACACAATTTATATGATATGCAAAGAAGAAACTTGAATGAACATTCTTCATTGACATTTCTAGTCACAATACTTTGTTTTGTTCATACACCTATAGCTATATATTGTCAGTAGTAAAATACAACATAATATTGTCAAGTTGTATGCATCGTTTACTTAGATACAACCTTTAAGCGTGAACTTCATTGTTTAACATACTATTCTTCTTGTTGAATATAATAAGCTTATTTCGTCATAGATAATATTATGACTAATTGAACACAACACAACCAATAGTCGACGCCTTGTGCACTTGTCCCTGCTTTGCACTTCTGAAACCTCAATAACCGTGCAGTAATGTCACAACATACCTGTTGGTTACTGCATTTGTATGGGAACATATGGACGAGCTTTCTGAGTACTACTGTATGACCTTGTGAGTGAATTATTAGTCCACTTATATTTTCCCATACAAATGCAGTAATCTTTTCAGTAACCGTTCATTTTTTTTTTCGTACTTAACGTCTCATAATAAAAAGGCTTCACTACAAAATGCAAAATAACTGAATGCATGTTGTATTTCAAACTGATGGCCAAACTACATCAATAAAATAAAACAAGTGTAGATATTCAAACTGTGGTTTTTCAAATGTTTCTTGATCTTATCAATTCGTGGTTTTCTTTTTCTGAATATCTTATTCATATTTGTTTGAATTTATATGGTTTATTTCTCTGTAGACGTTCTTGATCACGATTCTAAAATTTCAGTATGTCACCTTTACCTGACAGAAAACAATAAACACACCTGTATACATTGTTTTACTAAAATAAAAATATATAGGCTGAGTATTCATATATAGTTGAAGGAGTTTAAGGTAAGCCAGAGTCATTAACTTTAAAACTTCCAGTTCTGACGTTTAATCTTGTACAATTCATAATCTGGATACCAAAGTACCATAACACTAAAAAGATACACAGTGCCAGAGATTGCACCAATATTGATTGTACCACATATTATCATTCACTGTAAAAACGGAAACAACCCAGGTATAAATGTACAAGCTTAAAACTGCGCTTTGCGCTTCCAGCAAGTTTATTTCAACGTTCTTAATTTTCGAAGAATTATGATACTAGGATTATTTCGGTATTCCTCCAATATGTACTCTTGTAGCAAATGATTGATTTGTGTGCATTTGATCAGGGCTATTTCTGTATTCCAATAGTTGTATTATCAAAGCAGTACATATAACACAATCTTGAGTAGCCAATCTGCACATCTCCCACACTCAATTTACTTGCAAACAGAACAGGCAAATGAGCATCTATGTTTACCTCTTGGAACTGTGATCAGTTTTCATACATCGTTGTCATAACAAATGTTTAAATATATGTCATTTCTCAAAAGCTAAGATCATCGTTGTTCAACACCAACCTCTAAATTTCTAACGATGACTATTTAATCAATATCAACAATGCTCGTCCATAACTTGTATATCAGATTCATCGATTTGTAATATTTGTCCTGAATCTATAACATTAGTTCTTCCCGTGAGCCGCTGTGACTCGGTGATTGGTGTGCTGTATTCGAAAGTGTGCGGTATCGAAACACGCCATCTGACCAGACTTTTTCATCTACTGTGGCATGTTCATGGTCTAGACATTTTACTCCGACTGCCTCTGCCATTATTAACTTACTTGCTTTCCTGTTTAATAAAACACCAAATCAAACAGGATCCTTGCTCTCATGAAAAAATCGTGTACCAATGTGTAGGTGATGCCGACTGCGTGTTATCAAGCAGACAAAAGCAAACGCAAAATTGATTTTGAAATCAAGCAATCTTGACCTTGTAAATTTTGATGAAAATTTCGATGTAACGCTACTTCAGCTAGTGCAAGTCCACCGCTAATCTGTCGTAGGAACTGTATGCATAGAAATGTTTTATTTGTAGAAAAATGTAACAGTTACTGACCCTGCAATGTATTGGCCCTTAATAATTAAGTGGTATAGAATGTTGGTTGCTGTAAAATTGATCATCAGGAAATCAAAAACCTCATTTAATCTACAGTATACTTAAGATTTAAACTCTTGTTATCAAGCATTGTCTGACAAAATCTTAAAACAATAATTAATTTTGCCATGTTAATGTCTGGGACATTTAACCTATTACCCATCAACCGTAGAATCACCAAGGATCACCTGCATAAGGCTTACTTATCTATTGTGTTTGATGACAAAAAAAGGAACTGGTAACATAGTTCACATGGAAATAAAAACACAATTCGAGCTAAGTTAACTTTTATCACTGACATTGGTCACTAGAATCAACTGGATGTTGATATTGCCAATGTTTTTGTGTGAAATTTAAGGACAATTGAGTGTAGGAACTCCCAGTGGTCTTGACCTTTGATCTATGGATTCCAACATTAAAACAGTTCAACCACTGACAGTGGGTCCCTAAACACATAGACCTGAGAATAAAACCTCAGCGCAATTAGCCATACCATCAAAAAGCAAAAACAGTTCGCATCGAACATTGAACTTATACTCTATCAATGCTCCTCTAATGATCTTAACTCCAAGCGTGTATTGGAAGAAGTAGATAGGAGCATTAGTCAACGCGTTACAAAAATTAATTTTTCTAATGTTGGTATCTATCCAGTAAATATCGTCAAGTGTTAAGAGGATTAGAAGAGTAATAGGATTGCAATAGCATAATACCAGGCTTTTGTATGCGACAAATGTATGAAGATCTTATTTAGTGTAGTCAATTATTGTAATGTATTGGCTAATACTCTTCCAATGCTTATGTCTATTCATGTCATTTAAGATAACGCATCAAAACACTTAATGTATCTAACCAAATTGAGTTCTTATCCTCATGCTCTTCCAAAACTTTCAGAGGACTCATTTACTTAATGTTTTTATTGGAATTTCGTTGATTTGTTTACTTTAACACTATGCTAGTGATCATTGTGAATTTAATCAATGACATCATGTACCTTATCTTTGTGATACATATAGATGGTTGGTATATCATCTTATTGAAGATTATTGATAAATAATCACATTCAAGATTTTGGAATATTCTGTACGTTTCTACCTATGATATAATATTTAGGGTTATTTGTGTTTTAACTCTCAGTACTGTAAGTTCCCGTTCTTATGTTCTGCAAAACCCACGAAACCTGAATGAGAAAGTACCAAAACACGGCAAAATGGCGATCATATAAAAAGTGATTGAAGTGTGACAAGACCAAGACCCTTTTGCCTAACCTGATATATTTCTTAAATGCGTCTGAACTCAGATTCCTAACTATCGATTTTGGTTGTCACTGAAACCTTGTCTGGCCGCCTCAGTAGCGGCCCCAATTCTGAAACTACGAGACTTAGCATGTTTAGAGGTAAGGCCACAAAAAGCGCTCTTCTACGTTCTGTACTAATTTCAACACTGGAAACGATTGTCCATTATCGTTCATAAGAAATGGTCCTGGCGTATTACCCCTGACAGTTAGGTATGCTTGCAAACGAGTAATCGGACATGTAGTAGGAATTTGTTGGGTAGCAACATGCAAAATATATGGCTGTCCCTATCCGTGTTTGAAGTGTCGAAAAGTGATTGTAAGACGCTTATGGTTAAAAGTAACTTGAGACAATTGTATCAAATTAACATTCTGATGTGCATTAGTTTCCACTATAATCTCTGCTATTATGAGAATGGCACGGACGGAAAACGTAAACATGAGTGAATACATGGTACGCCTGAAATTGGCTGATACGGTATGCATCATAGAAACTGTAAGCTTACCCAGTACAGCTTGGTTAATTGGCAAACGAATACGAAGCTATTTACTTGAGTTTTTGAAAAAGGAAAGCAGAAGAACTGTTTGCGAAGAAGTTACGTTTCTGCGCATAGCTACCTGCATACACAAATGTGGATATCAAAGACGCTGCATATATCTTGCTGGTTAAGCGCGCAATGAAAAGGGCCTAGCTGGTGACTGCAACTGAGAGAGAACTCGGTCGAGGCGTCTCATGTGAACTCTTTATATGGCGTCCAAGGCCACTTACATGTGGTTTGTGTAGTTGGGTGTGGGATATTTTTAAGCAAATGGGCAACTGTACTCGCTAGCTTTGCAAGGATGCAAGGTTGGAAGAAATGAAATGTGATGAGATTGTGAGTCCGTATTGGGAGCCATGGCATGGAAACTCGAAACCTGTAGGCGGGAAAGCGCATCGGCGAGATTGTTACGTGTAAAATGTATGTTTTGCCTCGAACAAGATATTTAATTTAAGGCAAGAGAGTACAAATATGAGACTGAAATGAAGGATTTTGCGTCCTAAGAGGGATGTTTGTTTATAATTTGAACTAAGGCATGATTGTCAGTAAATATATTATATATATATATATATATATATATATATATATATATATATATATATATATATATATATATATATATGTGTGTGTGTGTGTGTGCGTACTGAATACGTGTTTCCCCCAGACCTCAACTGATAGAATGATGGGGTATAATTCTGGAAGCGTTATATTTTTACATGCCCATGTCTGATCCCAAATAATAGTGTGCCTAGCACCGCACCGTATATGACTGAGGCAGAAACGTCTGTGTATAAGTCCAACGAGTACGAAGTCATCCATATGTCATGTAAAAATGAAGATATACCGTTAAAATCCGGCTAAAACGTTTGGCCAGACCCCTAATTATTCTTTAACCTATTTTGTTAATCTAATGTGGTGATGCGTTTTAAGATGCCAATAGTCAAGTTGATGAGTCGTATAAGAAAAGCTCGTCCCACCAAACCTACTGCGCAAGCAAGGTTAAGTGTATATGTGACAGATTGCAACTCAGTGATTGAAGTTTAATTTCGAACCGTATATAAATGTATGTGTTGATTTATAGTTTTTCCGTGGGAAGGCGTAATCTCATTCTCACTGAATCTAGTTCCTGGTTGTTCATGGCGCCATTGTTCAATCCGCAGCCTCAGGAACGCCGATATCTGCATGTACAGTCAGAAAGCGATCAACCTTATGCTGGCATTGGAAACAAATTGCATCTAGTATAAAACCTTTATCCAACAAATGTGTCATATGTGCTTTAGATAACATTGCGTTTGCTATCCATTGAAGAGAACTGCTAAAGGTCTCAAATATCTGGCAACTGCAACTAAAACCCACTGGTAAGCATTTGTCAAAATAGTACCTGTTCCGCCACAAAAAGGCAAAACAATTATGTTACATGGATCAAATACGAAGAATGCAGAAAGCATTTGATGTCTGTTTTGGCCATACACCTCAACCCAGCTTTTATATACATTTGATGGCATTATCAATGCCTTCATAATGTACTGGTGTTTGTTGAGTTGGAATTCCAACGTTAACCGAATCGCCTGGTGGGAAGGAAAGGTGTAAAATTAGTCTGAAAGTCATAGGTATTTTCTAGTTGACTAGAACATAAGGGGGAAATGTGCAACTTGGAAAATGGTTTTGTACGACAAGACCATTGCCTATTCCTTCTGTATCTATTTTTCAGTAATTTGGGAACTAGTTTGAGCCGATTTCAGTTTTGTACATACGTTTGTTAGCAATATCCTTTTAAAACCCACATCGAAACCGTTTTGCAACCTAAAAGCAGCTATTCGTTTGTAGCAGGATCAAAATCATGGAGCAAGCGGTCAGTTCTAACAAGGGTAGGCAAAGGAACAACACTATTTCCCGACAGGTGTCTTGTTGTTCGCGTTAGTGGTTCGAGGTTGTTCGGATCATGGAAACCAAAATGCTGGTTAGTGTTTGTAGTACCTTAAAGGGATGAAACATGGGTTGTTCTTGATGCGTGGTCCCCATTTAGCTTCCTCTTTGCAACCAATTGCCGAATGATTTCATCATAGTACCTCCAATCAGCGCGTCTCTCCTCAAGGTTAAGGAGTGTTTCCACACGGTGGGGAAGAGAGATGCTAACCAGTGAATAGTTTTCACAAATGGCACTAGTAAACCTGCCCCAAGAACTTACTTTAGTCCTGTAGTCAATGTTAAATCTGCTTCTCTTCTATTACAGTTAAACTAGTATTTGTTATTTACCTGACTTTCTATTGTGATAAGTAGTTCGTGAAACTAATTGCTTCCATAATTCTTAAATAAACCAATTGTGGTGGACGAAAACTGTTTCCAAAAATATATTAGTTCAATTCTGCTTTGCAAGTAATATCACAACAGCAGTTGAATATTTTAAGGGCTTTCTTTTAGATTTTTTCTATCATACCATGCCCCATACTGTTTGTGTTACAGTACGTGATGAGCGATTTACATCATCCACTGTCTGAAATACTGTATGAACAGCCATAATTAATGTTCATGCTTTCTAAATCCTGTTCCTGCTGTACATAGTCTTGGACAACTTAACGTATGCCTGTCTTACTGACTTATTTTACGTACTGCATACCTATGAAGACCACATCTAAATCACACACACACCAAATATATTCTACGTTCTATCAAACATACCGTATACCTTGTCGTGGTTATTGTTTCTTCGTGAATTAATTACTATACAGACTGCCTTTGGAACTTTACTGGCTCATCGGATTAACTTTACGGATTGACATACGTGCTGGAAATCGTGCTTGTATTCCTGACTGGAGTGCATGAAATAAGGTCCGTTTAAATTGACTGCCAGAACTTCTGGACAGTCAATAGTTTACTCAGTATGCTATACGCATGACTATATTGACTCAGTAGAGCATGTACTTCCCGAATTGCTGTACACAGTTGCTTTGTAAATTGCGGCTTGCCTGTGATTTTGTACATTCGGCCCAAATTACTGTACAGACTATTTTATTACTTAGCAGACTGTCTAAAAATAACAGCAACATGACAGTCTGAATTTCTTTCTAAACGATTGTATTGCCCTACAGATGTGTCTACGAATTACTTTACAAACTGTCTCGATAAGTTTACAGGCTGCCACGCCCGTGTACATGATTGTATGGCAGGCTAAATGGATAAATGTATTGCATTATTCACAGAAGGGAATGGGTGACATGATAGCGGCCACTTCAGTCAGCGTTTCCCTTTACCGTCATCTGTCATTCAGAGACCCCCAAATTATTAATTTGACCCCCAGTTGTGATACCATGGCATTTTTTTATACTCAGTCTGACTCCCAAGTTTGACACTAATGAGATTTCTGACACTCAGTCTTGCACCCCTAGGTGACACACTGAACTAGTATGAATTGTGACACAATTACTACTGAAATACTGCATGAATGTGTGTATTAACTGCATGGATAAATGTACTGAGTGAGTAATGTACTGCATAAGCTGGCCTCATTACTGTAGGGTTTCCAGGGTACTGAACAGACTGTCTGGAATAATATTTCACTGCGACAGGTACTGTACAATGTTCCTCTATTACTGTGCTGAAAACTGTACAGTCTGCATAATTTACTGTGCGAATCCCTAAGTGTGATTCTGTCGACTTGGATCTGGCTAAGCGCTCTACAATATGCTTCGATTACCACGTAGTCTGCATGAATTTTCTAACTAAATTTCTTGCACACTATAAAGTCTGCCTAACGAACTATTCAATTCTTCCTGAGATTATTTGGGAACGTCTTTATTTACCGCACATAGGATCTGATTTGTAACCGAGATTTTCTAGGTTATTTTATGTCTGAAATATTATTAAGCCGGTTGCTTTCATTGTATTCATTAGTCAAATAGTCGCTAATTTTGTTCATATACAATATAGATTTGTGCATGGCAGTTGAGCGTTTCATCGAAAGTATTAACCAGGATTATCCATTTAAAACATGAGTAGATGTGCACGAGAACTCAGCAATGATAAGTCAGTTTATAGTAAACCATGTCCCAGATTCTCAAGCATTTGGAGCAGACAATACAATCAGATAAGATATTTGGAATTTTCTTATGAAACTGAAATTGTACATACTGATAGGAATAAATTCAAACATTATCACGACAATTGTTTCTAATTTCATTTTGATCAGATTTAAATAAATTTGTTATGATGTTACGTGTTTAGCCTCTAATAAACAGTAACACAGAAAGAGCAAAAACAACAAGTTCTTTTACAATTTAACAAATAATTTATTTCCGGGAAAATTATCTTAAAATGAAAAAAGAGGAACTTACGGTTTCAAGAATCCAATCGTAAAATAATCTAAGAATATTCCACGAATTATTTTGCAAAGGTCCTAGTAACAAATGTTCTAATAATTTCAAGTTCGAATCCTGATGCAAAATGTAAGATGGATGACAATGACGTATGCTGTAGTCAGTACTTTGCTTATCTATAGTTACTTGTAGAAATACAAATAATGCCACTCCGGTGTTGAAAATCCAAATTAAACTTGTAAGCAATGCCTTTCCAAACTTTCTGTGTGAGCACTCCTCAAATTATTTCCAGAACAAAAATAATTAATTCCTTTGAAGTCCAAATGATTTGAAGATAATTAACTGAAAATCTAGCAACATGAAAGAAAACAACTTGATACCAAGTGTAAAAGCCCAAAACTGAGATCTTTCTAAGACAAAGGTTATATTGTATTTTAAGACGCAGATTCGAAATTCCCCCAAGTTGAGAAATCAGAAGGGGGGGGGGGGGGCACGTTATCATGTTTATATCACATACACAGAATATGGCCTTGATTAGACCAAACATTTTCTCAGAAAAATAAAAAATATAAAAGTTGTTTATATCTTAAACCCAAAGCCCCATCATGACCTTGACAACAAACAATCATTTTAAACTAAAATAGAATCGTGTTTACTAATTTTGAATCAAGGTCACCATCTAGGCCAACACCTGTTGTTTACGATAAGAATGATTCAGATCAACCAATTTTCTGGAAAAATATCATCTGCAGCGAATAAATTTACATTATAATAGCATATTATAGAATTAAAAAAATAAAACTGACAGACACTTAAATTAAAATAGATATGAATTAAATCAGATATAGGTAGCATTGAAGAGTCGGTGTTTAATTCTGAGAGTATATGGAATAAAGGTACAGTTCCAAATAATCAAATGACAGATCGAGTCACCAGTACACATTGTCCGAAGTACACAATGGTGTTCAGATCGCTCGCAATTAATAGGGTGACCACATCTTCGGATTTATCAGCATAGTGTTGAATTATTACAGATTGTATTGATTAGCAAGATTGCGGACTATTGTACTCATTTTAACACTATGTAATTTACCCAAACTACATTGATTTTGTAAGAACATTTTCATTCAATAAACCTGTAGCGTCCAATCGTGGTGGTTAGATGGTGAGTTTAGTATATCTAAACCACAATACTTTAATTAGCATTTAAATAAATATAGTATCCCTTGCAGAAATACATAGCATGGGTTCAGATCCTTTGCATGTTCATCTGTTTCTTAAACCGTCTTTTTCAAATCTTATTGTATCGGTATGTACGTATGTTTGTGCCTTAACAGAGTAACTGATTACGAGGAAATTCTAGTTCAGCTTTGTATATCAGATTAACTAATGTCTATGAGGTATTATTTGCTACATATTTTGTATAATAATAAGTAACTCCCTTAGAATAATATGTTAGATAATGAATATTTGTAGGCTAGAAAGCAGTGTCACCTGCCATTTGAGTTTACAGAATGTAGCTATTTACATTCATACATATTCAGAATGCAACGTCAAAAGTATATGTTACAATTTCCACCAAATATTTATATTGTATACAGAGCATATTAACATGTAGATGATACAAATAAAACGTTGTAGGACCTAACTTGGTAGCACAATTTGCTAAAATCTGACTTACGTAGAGAAAAACAATGGGTTGTTTATATATAGCACGTGAATGATCCGATTATTATTTTGACTTGTTTACTACATTTCATTTTCCACCAATCTTCTTCATGTTACTTTCTCTCTCTCTCTCTCTCTCTCTCTCTCTCTGTATATATATATATATATATATATATATATATATATATATATATATATATATATATATATATATATATATATATATATTGGTCGATCGCAACTCATTAATATATATATATATATAGAGAGAGAGAGAGAGAGAGAGAGACAGAGAGACAGAGAGAGAGGGAGAGAGAGAGATTATGGTGGATAAGTTGGTGATGTAACATTGAGCATAGAGTTAACTTTGTAAATTACGAACGTGATATGATTATTACCGATACCCGTGTAACCAGAAATTCAATCCAGACATTATTGTAATGATGTGATTTTGATACATATTTTCGCGATACAGTTTGTCATCGTCATCGTGAAACACAAACGTTAAGATTGACGTAAGAGCTAGGCTGGCAGATGAATGTCAACATGCGAAGGGTGTGATATGCTCTTGTTGGGGGCATGAGTGAATTTTAATAAAGACCCGCTCGGTTAACGGTCCGACAGATATGTCAATGAAGAGTATCGTGGGATAAGACAAGACATATACACATTTTGGGAAATGTTGGACCATTTGAAAAAGGTGTGATAATATGAACCTTTATAGAATATTTATTTGAGAAGGAGGGCTAGAGATAATTAGTATGGCGTCGGTGGGAGGGTTGCAATTTTGGCGGTTAGAGAATGTTAATCCTGGTTCGCTAAGGTAAACAAGGGAGTGTGTTCCCCAGACGAACTTTCGTGGACTCTACCATGACGCTGAAGTTAGACATGGTACGCGTGTGAAAGAGCATCCTTACAGAACGGATATTCTCACACAGGAATGTTTGAAAAGACTTTCATTATTTAATGGAGAATACTTTTATAGATCAACGTAAAAGTAAACTGAGTTCACCATTTACTTTTGTGATAAAACCAGATAATACTCTTCGCATGTGCATTTGCTATACATAAGTGAACATTGTCACCAAAACAGATTCATCTCCAATGCCAATAAACGAAGTCTAGATAATTGTGACCGATACAACAGTGACGATATCATCTATAGTGACACATGGAAAGATCACCTGGAAACCATTCAGACATTCTTTTGATCAACTCAGTATTTCATATTTTACAATTAATTTCAGTGTAAGTCAGCTTTGAGTTGATTGTGTTAGAGTGATAGGACATAGTTTGGGATACGATTGAATTGAAAGAAAAGACGTTAAGGTCAAGGCTGTCTCTAAAATGTATTGTGCTGATCAAGAAAAAGTAACTGATGCGATTTGTGATATGGGTGGATATTATCGAAAATTCTGTTCCAATCGTTTTTCCATAATTGCTGAATCTCTGACCAATTAGTTGAGTAAGAAACCCACGTTATGAGGTTTTGATAACTTACAGGCCAAACGTACTAGTGCATACGTTTGTTCACTGTTTGCTAGAAATTTTTAGTAAGTTTACTCTCGACCTGGTTGTCAAATTCTATCTTAGGTTTTTATTTTAGGATTGATTATATTATAATTTCTCATTCACATCTTGGCATTCAATATGCAGTAATTCATATTCCTGTGTTCGGTTGAAATGATTTAATTTATTTTGTAAATTATTCATAGGATATAGAAAGTGCTCATAAATACATTTTAGACTGTATCATTATGATGGGAATTTTGTGAATTCGTTCATGGATATTTTGGATCATTTCATTGCCATGCTTAAAGACTGTTTGCACATTAGCACATAATTTTTTAAAAAGAACTATTATGAGGTGTTTCATTATTAGCAAGACCATTCAACGGAATACATATCGCATGTGAAATTTACTTTGAAAAAACATCAACTATTTCAATATGACTATTGATATTGTTTGGCATTTGTTGGTTTGTTAATTTTTTATACGTACATATTATGTACAGCATATTCAGTTTATTGAATATCTAAGCAGGCAAATTATTATGCGATTAACTAATTAATTCATGATGGAAAGAAGCCGACTTCGCAAGTACACTTTTCTAGTTGAAACTGTCTGAGCAATTATTGATTCTGTTGGACTTCTGAGAAAGTCATTTTGAAAATAGAAATGCACAAAACTTAGTCGAAAATGACAATTTTTTTCTTCACTGAGATTCATTCACTAATTAAGATAATGCATGCTTCTGGTTGAAATTGTCTAAGCAATTACTGATTATGGTGGAATTCTGAGAAATTCATCTTGGGAAATATAAATATACAAACTAAATCGAATATAACTATTTTTTCTTAAATGAAATTCGTTCATCAATTAGGATAATGTCTAATCGACCCAAATTACGACTAAATATTCACCATCAAGAAATTCAGAAACCCACAATAACTATAAAATGTTAGCGAAATTTCCTGCCTAAATTGTTAACAGAGATCTTTAACACAAATACAGCTATCACATTTACTTTCAGCTATTAGGGTAGAAAGCAATCTTCGTTAATATCCGGTGCAAAGTTTGGAGTTTAAACGTCATTAACGTATTAATAATGTTACATATATTTGATTTAATTAATTTGTGACTTGATTTGTGTTTGATTTGACATGATTGTGGGTTTTGGAATATTTATTATTTTCTTTGTATGTTAATATAATGTAATTTTGTTTACTATTAAATTTCAGTCGGACCTAATGTTTTCCTTAGATACCTAATAATGTAAAAACTTGTTTTTATTTTTGAATAAGTTCCTGGACTTGAATGAGGGTCAAGTAAACAACTTTTACTAGGAGTAAAATTATTGGTTCTTATCAAGGATATACATAAGCTATGTGACTTTTACATGTAAACATGATGACGTCATTGTCTATTTCGCAATTAGGCACTTCCGAAATTGTGAAATGATTGATTGATTGAATGGTTGTATTTTAACGGCGCATCAGCACTGTTAGGCTATTTAGCGCCAACCAAATTATATATATATATATATATATATATATATATATATTTTAAATAAAAAGTCTCATATCGACCAGCGATATAAAAACAAAACAGTTGAAATTAAAACGATAAAATGGTAACGGTGAAAAATAAATCTTCCCTATCAACGGGGGATGTAAATGGGGTATGTTAATGAAGAGTGATGAAAAGGTAGTAAAAAGGGACGGCATATATATATATATATATATATATATATATATATATATATATATATATATATATATATATATATATATATATATATATATATATATCATAAAACTGCACAAGGTGATAGCATAAAAGTTAGGGTTTAGAGTAAATATTCACTGCTTTCAGGAACTCTATAATACAAGTCATGTTTATTGCATCAAAAGGTTCCTTCATGTCATGCACATTGTAATATTAATCGCGCGTAGGTTGCAGGTCGAAACACTCTATCATAAAGTGCTTAACAGTGGATAGTTCATTGCAAGAAACGCACTCTGGTGGGTCTTCACATTTTAGTATGTTTAAGTGAGTTAGATAAGTATGACCAAATTTGACTCTAGCAATGACTACCTCCTCCCTTGTATTATTCTGTAGGAAAGAGTCCATTCTCCTAGGGTTGGCTTCATGGCGTAAAGTTTATTATTCATTGCATCATTCCATGATGCCTGCCACTTCTGACGTAAAGTCTCTTTGATACTAGATTTAAAATCAGTATACGGTATTTTAAAATCAGATGGTTCATGAGATAATGCCATTTTAGCAGCGGGATCTACTTTTTCATTACCTGTAATACCAACATGGCTAGGTCCCCAACAGTATACGATATTGAGCGAGGTACTCAGCTAAGTATCTTTGACGAGAACATTGGTCAACAATGGGTTCTCCAGTTTTCTATTGTGTAGTGACTGACGTACTGATAGGGAGTCGGAGATGATGATACTGTTTAAAATACGTTTGTTTTCGATATATTGCAGAGCAAGGTGTATTGCTCTGATTTCGGCTGAAAAAATGTATGTGCCATTTGGTAAGAGAACTTGTGTTGCGTGATTTCCAGAATCGAAGGCTGCAGCTCCCTTTTCCTCATATTTTGATCCGTCGGTATAAATTCTTGTTCAGTTTTTAAATTCTGTGAGAAATTTATGGTAAGTGTTGCGGAAGATGGAAGGGTTTGTCTCGGATTTTTTCCATCGTGTAGCTTAAAAAGTACTTTTGGTTCTTTTACTAGCCAGGGTGGTTTTTCGTGAATGTACTTTTTATGAATTTCAGAGAGATCAATTTGTGTACTCTCAAAATTAGATGATATTCTAATGCCAAAGGAAGGTATGGCGTTTGGTTTATTTTCGTATAAGGCTTTGTATTTGGGTTGAAAAACAGCCGAAAAAGCAGGGTTCAGAGTGTTTGATATTAATTTCAGAGCATAAAGTGCGGAAAACATTTCTCTACGATGGGATACAGGAGCTTCGTTCGCATCAGCGAGTAGGCTTTCATACTGGGATGTTTTAAATGCTCCCATAGCGAGTCTTATTCCTTGTTGATGAATTAGATCAAGCATTCTCAAATATGACTTTCTGGCAGAATCATAAACAATGCAACCATAATGCAGTATGGAGCGAAAAAACGTTCGATATAAATTGAGGATGACTTCTCTATCAGCACCCCAGTCAGTGTGCGCTACTACTTTAAGTAGATCTAGAACTTTTAAGCATTTAGCTTTCAAGTTCTTTAGGTGTGCAATGAAAGTCAGTCTTCTCTCAAAGACAATGCCTAAACATTTTGTTTCCTCAACAACTGGAATAGGTGTTCCGTCCAGCGTGAGTTTAGTTTCATCGTTGTGGCGTCGTAGCTGACAGAAATGCATACCGTTCTTTATTTTGAGAATGTGAAGCCGTTCGTACTAGCCCGATTTTGAATCTTGTTTATATTTTGCTGTAGTTGTCTTCCATTGTGCACATGTGCTTTGATCGATAACATATTAGAAAATCATCACCGTATAGCGAGAAATCCACACCAGGATTCAAACACTTGGTGATGCTATCAATTTTGATGTTGAAAAGCGTCACAGATAAAATACTATCCTGGGACACACCCATCTCGTGCTCGTGCAGATCTGAGAGAGTAGAGCCCACTCGTACCTTGAATTCTCTGTCTGAGAGAAAGTTGGATATGCAACAGGGCAGTCGGCCTTTAGATCCAGATCGTGCAGGTCATTTAGTATCCCGTACTTCCATGTCGTGTCATAGGCCTTTTCTAAATCGAAGAAAACCGCTACTAAATGTTCTTTCTTGATAAATGTGTCGCGAATAAATGTTTCCAATCTAACCAGATGATCATTGGTGCTCCGTCCGTAATGAAAGCTACTTTGGAATGGACATATTAAATTGTTAGTTTCCAGGTACCATACAAGCCAAGAATTGGTAATTCGTTCCATTGTTTTGCACAGGTCGATATTTGGTAGGATCATTGCTTTCTTTACATGGTTTGGGAATGGTATTACTGTTGATTCTTTCCAAATCTTAGGTAGATTACCAGTAATCCATAAATTATTGAAGAGTTTCAAAAGAGATGTTAATGATGATTCTGGAAGGTGTTTTAAAAACTGGTAATATATTTCGTCACGCCCAGCAGATGTATCATGGACCTTGTCTAAAGCCTCCATAAGCTCCGATAGTGAGAACAGTTGGTTATAACTTTTCGAGGTATTGGATGTGAATTTTAAATGTGACTTTTCTTTTTTGAGTTTTCAATTTTTGGAAGGCTTCTGAATAATTAGATGATGTCACCTTTTGAATTATTATTCAGTTTCAGATGACGGAGAGAATTGTGTTTTCTCTTTCCATTTATTTTGCGATCGTGTCCCAAACTTTCTTAGTAGAGAAACGAGAGTTTAAAGAAAAAACATATTTCTTCCATGATGCTCGTTTACTTTCTTTGATTGTGCGGCAAGATTTGGCCCGGAGAATACGATATTTACTTAAATTTTCGGTGTCGGACCACTGTTAGATGTTTTCAATGCTTCTCAGCATTGTATAATGGCTTCCTTACCTTCTTTAGTGACCCAAGGTTATGGGCTTCTTTTACAGTTTGGTGAGGACATGGGAATGGATTATTCTGCAATCTCGGTTAAAACAGATGTAAAATGCTGAATAGGGTCTTTAAACTGTATCCTCATTCAGCTTCGTTTTACAGAGTTTTTCAAACTTAGCCCAGTCGGCCTTCTTTATATTCAATTGTGGAATTGCGTCATCAATGGAAGAGTTAATATTTTCAAGGTATATTGAAAAGTGATCACTGCTGTGAAGGACATCAGCGACCGTCCATTCATAGTCCAAAATCAGCGAAGGAGACGATATTGTCAAATCGATACATGTGTATGCACCCGTTCCTGGGTGTAAATATGGCGGTGATTTGGTGTTATATAGACACAACATCGTGTCTGGAAATGAAATGGCCTTTGCCATTTATGTGATTTGATCCCCATCAAATGTTATGGGCATTAAAACAAAGGGTACGGGAAGTTGTTTAACAAGATTGTCGAATTCGTTTAGTACTAGGTTGGTGTTGGTGTTTGATGGTATGTAAATAGAACAAAAGGTAATCACTCGATGTAGAGTGACGCTTACAGAAATGGCTTGTAAATGTGTGTTTAAAGGGATGACGCTATGAGGGGCTCTGTTGTTCACAATAACAGAGACTCCTCCTGAGGCCCTGTCAACATTTTGAGAGTAGGTGTTAAACAGGGAGTTGTTTTTGAGCGTGATGTTATCCTTATCTTTCACAAACGTTTCCTGAAGGCATATTACTGCAGGATCATGTTTGTTCAAAAGCAGAAGACTATCGCGGTAGTTGGATTTAAGTCCTCTACAGTTCCATTGTCTGATGGTGCTCTTCATTACATGTTTATATTGAAGATTCTGGAGCTAGGTTAGACCTTTCGCGCAGGCAATCTGTTTGGTTATTTCTCTGGAGGAAGTATGGGTGTGTATTTTTGTTGTTAAGTCTGGAGCTAGCTTGAAGACATGGAACAGTTTCTTCTGCATCCATATCCTCAAAGTCTCCAAACCTATTGCGCAGCTTTATGGGATCATCAGACCCCTTTTGCTGCCTAATTGTTTGCGACTTTTTTTTTACTGTTTGGTGATCTTGGCAGTGGAGTGTTGTTGAATGTTGTTTGAGTCGATACTGAGTTTTTTCGGGGTTTGTAATGCGGAATCTTCGAGCTGGAAGGGCATTCAGGAGGGTGTGTTTGGCTGTGGGCGTCTTTCGTTGCTTTTTAGTTGCTTTTAACTACAGTTGAGAAGGTTGGGCCGGGGAGAGATGGTCTTGCTTGTACAAGCTTCCTGATCTCTGGATAGGGGATGTTGGATGTGTATTTAACCCTCTGTATTTCCTTCTCCTGTTTCCAGGTGTCACATTCCTTTGAATTACCATGGTGTTCCTTATCGCGGTCTACGAAATGCAGCGTGGCTTTGCACTCGGATTCCCGATGAGAATGGTCTCCGCATCGGCCGCATATTTGGCTTCTGGAGCATCAGTCTTCACGATGGCCGTATTTTTTATATTTGTAGGATCGGAGGGGATTTCGTATGTATATGTCAACCTTAACATGTAGAAATCCAACTTTGACCACTTTAGGTATTGTTGGTTTGTTGAAGGTGACTATAATGGTGTTGGTGTCATGCAGATTGTTTCGTTTGATACGAATTCTGCAGTCTGCAGTGACGTCTTCATTATTCATCCCTCGACGATTTCTTTGTCGCTGACTACAGCTAATTCACGCAACGCATGACACCTTTTGATGTATTAAGTGAAGAGTGGGCGAAACAGGTTACTGCAATATAATGAAAGGTTTTAATTTTGTGAATATTTTCAGTATGTGCTTTGCGCTCGCACTCTACACATAGGCCACCTGATTTTACTTTTTTGACATTTATGACTTTCCGACTAATCTAAGTATTGTCATTTCGACTATAGATGGCGATAGTGCAGCAAGTGGTTTAGATTCGTCTTTTGATTGGATGACCATGAAGCGAGGAAGGGATTGTTTTGATTTTTGTTTTGATTTTCCATCTTGGTTTATTGAACAATTCAGCACCCGTGATCCCGCCCACCTTAGAGCCGAACAAGGAGACACATTTCATGTGCCAGGGATACACAGATGCCATACTCAGCTGATAAAGTTACCTTTGATTGACCAGTGAAGTCACCACCTTCTAGGGTTGGTAAAATTACCTCCCGATTGACCCGTTAAGCCACCGCCTTCTAGAACGTTTTCTAAGACTTGGGAAAGGGAAAGATAAATGAATATACTATAAGGTCACCCGTGGTATCAAGATAGATGCAAGGAGCAAGATAAAAAAGGTGAGGGAGTAAATAAAAACGTCCTAGGGCTCGGCGTGACCAGTTTATTTTTCGAGACCGGGCCCATCCCGACCACCCGTCTAGAAGAAGTAGAGGTCAAAGTAGTGTATTGCATGGAAAGCCTCTGCTCAACTACCAGGATCCTTTCCTCCCCCGACACGGGACGCAATCCACGGCAAACAGGTTGCCTCTACTTAGTTGCCTCTTTCGACACGAAGTGAGGCACGTCGGGCCAATTCTACAACCCCGCATCCGCAGGAGAAATTGCGAAATACTTAGTATTATTAGTGATATTTTGGAGAGAGAGTCCGGCCTGTTAAACACTTGATGTCAAGCTGTTTTCTTCTGTTGTGACCAATATTGAATTATTGAAATTTTGGGGGTTTTGAGTTATATGTCAATAGTTCTTCTGATTACTTGTACTGTAAAAGATGAATTCGTTTCACTGGAAATATTATTGTATTCATACAGCAAGGGCCTTTCTTGAAAATTCTATTTGGATTTCCATAACCGGAGGATAAATTATTATGTTTGTACACGGAACGGTAGACGTAAACACAGTACAGTACACAACACAGTTATCGCCTTCCATTTTAGATTTTTCGTCGAGACTCGAACTTGAAATCATGAGAACATTTCAATATTAGGACTATAAAAAATGTATTTCGTGCATTATTCTTGTATTATTTTTGGATTTGATTCTGGAAACTGTAAGTTTTCATATTTTTTATTTTTTACAGTATTTTTCGAGGAATAAATTATTTGTTATATTTTTCAAACAAAGTAACCTAAGAATTAGGTAGCTCGTTCTTCAAATAATTTTGAATTTTGGATAGAATATTTCAGAAAACTGTGTTTCTTGAAATTAGATATCTCCTAGTGTTTGCAACTTTTAGTGAAATCGGCAAGCGTTTTCTAAAATGTGATCAAAAGTAGATATCTTTCTTTCAAATCATATCCAGGAACATTTTCAAAAAAGATGATCTTTCTGACGTAAAGGATTCCTTAACGAAACAGGAAATAAGAAATAGTTTGGTTCAATATTTGGTATAAAAGAATATTTTGAATAAAAGTGCTTTGTTTTCGATCAAAAAGTTTGTATCAGACCCTGACATAAGAATGAAGGAATTAAAATTAAAATCAAATATGGACTTGGGGTTAAGGAAGCTGGAACGTCAGAAATAAGAAAGAAAGAAAATCAAATGCATTTACAAACAGAAGAAGAAGAGAAAGAAAGACAAATGCAGTTAAAAGAAAAACAAATGCAGTTACAATATGAGAAGGAGGAGAGAGAGAAGAGAAGGAGAGAGAGAAAGAAAAACACAAGTATTGACATAGACATTGTAACATCAATTCCTAGAATATGTGACATCTGTCAAATCTGATTCATTTGGAATAACTGTTGAAGACTTTGAAAGAGACAGCAATATCTCGCTAAACATAAATGCTTACATGAAAATAATCGATTTTTCCTTTGATAATTGGAGCTCTTCTTAAAATTAAAATAGGTTTTTTTGTCATTCTGTTCGGACATAATGTATTTCCCAGCAAATTCTTTACATCACTGGTAATTTTCTACCCATTCACATCCTAGGCTTATGGGGGCTTTTAAGTTAATTTCATTATATTCCACATTGTTCCTGGTTTGCTTCAAATAGCTAGCTCGATACTAGGTAGACACTACAGTCACATTGCCTTCTTATTTCCGGCTATAATGAAGCTAACACAAGTCTGACATGTATATAGAGTTGCACATTTTCAAAATGGTGCATTTCGTCATACAATAAATTGATGGAAAGTTTCGGACTCAGACGTGCATAATAATTAAGAGAAATGAGATCATTTTTACGCACATGCATTAGTTTTTATCCTAGTCTTAAATACAAATTAAAGTGAATTCAAACACTGATAAATATAAGTTTACTTCAGGTAATATGCAACTTCAGATACCGCTACAATCAATGTTATTCATAGCAATAGGACTTAAAGATTTGTGACTGTTAGTTCAAACTTGAATCATTTCATAAGTATAGTTTACCAACTTAAACATATCCTTTCTTATACTAATGGATATTGTCGACAATATGCGCTGCTTGAATTAGTCACTCTTTATATAATTTAGAAGCTATGCTCCATTCAATACAACTAGTAATATGCCAGTCCCATAAACATAATCTTTAACGGATACATGCTATTCTCTCAGTTGGATGACTCCATTGTCCACCCATGCATGTCACCAGGTCCGGAACCGCTCTTAATTCACGACTATGACATTTAATAAACATAACCGTCCCATCCTGCACTTTCGTGAAAGTATATGGAGAGTCTACGGGGTAAAATGAAAATTCTTTTAAATCCTTGGGCACGAAACACGCATCTGAAAATAATAATAATAAAAATAATAATAATAATAATAATAATAATGCTAAGGAGGATGGTTATCATATTCGTGCTTGCCTACATACATGTTACAGTGTCCGATGATGCATTTCGGAGGTGTGTGCTTATTGATACGTCTTTTACATTATTTGTATTTTTTTCTATGTCATCTGTAACTTTCACCACAAATATATGTTTTATCTTTGTTGCTTATTTTTAGTTTCTTCCTTCCTCATTTCTAACACAAAACTCCATATTTCCTTCTAAGCTCGTTCTTGGACACAGTGTGTCTGTGTGTGTGTGTGTGTGTGTGTGTGTGTGTGTGGGTGTGTGATTAGATTTTTAACGTAGCTGTAACAATGTTTCAATCATATCGCTACGATGTCTGCTGTTTGGCAGTTTTAGTGATGTCTAGCACTGGCGCATCATGCTGCAGACATGTAGCATGATGTCCCACCCAGCCACATTATCCTGACACCAGGCCGACCAGTCCTAACACTAACCTCTTAATGCTGAGCGCCTTGCGAGGCAGCTGTTAGTACCATTTTTGTAAGTTTTGGGTATGACTCGGCCGGGGTTCGAACCCACTACATCCCGTTTCCTAGGCGGACGCTCTAACCACTGGGCCTCCGGTGTAGTATGGACACAGTGAGCGTTTATTTGTGTCAATAGTAGGGCAATATTGAACCATATGAACATGTCTACACTCTTCCTATATTAATTGTTTGCATCTATAGTAGGGCAATATTGAACCTATAAATAAAAAACGAATGACATGCATTTTGACGAGAAAGTGGATAAATGTTGATTCATCGGCTAATTACGCCAGCCTATAATAGAATATACTAAAATTTACTACAAATATAACAATATACTGCACGAGTTAAATCTTACATTTTGCAACATTCGTTTTCAGTTAACATGGATACTTATTGGGAAGTTTATGTGTACATTGTACAAATATTTGCTACATTGTATAATATCAGTTGGCTCTGAGAACTCCGACAATGTTTACAGTATTATCGTACCTACCGTCACAGTGTCTGTCGTAAACTCTTTCAGTTGGACGTCCCGCTTTAATAAAAGCATCAGGCATGACTCTGGTATTCTCTGTGAAACTCATACAGTTGTAGGACTCACTCTTTTTAAGTTCATAGATATACACAGCTTTGCAGCGTGGCTCCTTCGCACAAAATTCAAAGCATTGGTACTCTTTTTCAAATCCCATGTAGTCAATTTGGAGAGCTTTATTGCCTCTTTTGTAGGACGTGGAATTCCAGTGCGTTCTGCCATTTTGACAATCTGCAAAAATGAAAATGTATCAACTTTGTTCTGGATGTTTCTTTGAAAATGAAATCATTTTACATGTATATTTTTCTAATAAAATTTTCACATTGAAACTGAGAAACAAAAAACATATAATAGTTTCACTACAAATAGTGTTCATGAACATATATATATATATATATATATATATATATATATATATATATATATATATATATATATATATATATAGGCATTCCTCTTAGTATAGACAGTCTTTAATGTACAAAAATTAAAATGTGTTTATAAATTAGGATAAATACCTATGATATTCCAATCCCACTACCATCTCTAAATATTTATTGTAATGCATATTTAATCTGTACTGTTTGGTTTTTATTTATTTGAATGAATGTTATGTATAGGTATATTTTGGATATGGCCTTGTCCAAAATCAGTCTCATGTTGTTCCGAACTAGATACACAATTAATGTTCTTTTTCATATTGTAAAGAAATAATATATAGTTAACATTTCCTTTTGAGACTGGATTGCATATTAGAATCATTATCCTAGTCTACATTAAGAACAATGTTCTTTATTATCATTTTACTGTCCCATATTTCTTTATAATCTTGTTAATATGAGAAAGTATTAATTCCTTCGATAACATCTGAAAAAGAAATCAGTCTTATTGTTGTGTTCAGTATTTCACTGGGTTGAAATTTATCAATTTAAATTTGTAAAAACAAATAATATTCTTAGAAAGAATCATTCATTTGGAGTTATAGTCAATGCCGACAAATATATATTTGATTATATTATTATATTTAATTGGAAGACTTTTGGTATATCATCACATCACACTTCATGCATTGAAGTCTAAAGGCACAGCAACTCTATCAGAGATGGTTATTTTTTCGAACACCACTGTAAAATAATTAGAACGTTATTTCATTAGGACTCGTGATAAAACTTTTCGGACTATGTGGGATTTAATTAGCAATACTCTTAGTTATTTTTAATACTTAGTTTTGTATTCAAAATAAATAAATTATTTGCTGAATTTCACTAAGCGTGTTGGTATTTGCTCTATTCAAATACTTTGTTAAGACCATAGATTCGTAATACTAAAAGTGTGTAAATTTGAAGATATCTGAACACGGACATCGCTATCAGTATTACTGAGATAGTACACAAGCAGTGCCCATTAAAACGTACTCCGCAAACCCTATCCGAGTGATGGTAAAATATAGTACGTGAAGTCTCTGTTGAAATTCCATATGTAACATTGCATATTTTTCCAGCATTGACCTATACTTTGTTATCCAAAAATATAAATACAGTAAATATCGTAAACGAAAGTTTGGTCAAATGTTTCATTAAAAATACAGTAAACATCGCATAAGAAAGTTTGATCAAATGTTTCATTAGGTTTAAAACCAATTCACTTTTATAAACTACCTTATTGTGAAAAACCTAAATCACACAAAACCATGTTACACAAGAAGTGACAATAATCGTGTATTGATTTGCATTTGTTTATTTAGATTGGACACCACATCATATTCAAACTCAGGGAGTTTATGACTATAACGTTCCCTCGTACAATATCGGTAACTATATCAAATTCTCTCTCTCTCTCTCTCTCTCTCTCTCTCTCTCTCTCTCTCTCTCTCTGTAGTTTAATGTGAAATACTGAGTTTTAACACTATCTGAAATGCAACTCGCCTCCCAGGTCCAAAAAATATTATACATAACACATAGTTAATTTTGTAAATGGGTGCACTGACTTTATGGTAAAATATAAGTAAGTGTATGTTTCATGCGACAATATTGATGAATGAGAACTGTGTCATCTTTATGCAAGAACACAACAGGCTGTTATTAAATTCAGATATAGAGTCAGTCCCTAAATGAAAGGAACCCAATGTGGCTCGAGTATTGCAAACATTCTGTCTGTAATACGGGTAGGATTTGTTTTTAGTGAAATTCTTAAATTTCCATTTGAGTCTAGACAGATCCCAACATGTTACAATTCCCACCAAACTGACCTACCACCTTATAATGTAACATTTTCAGTTAGACAAATGCATCGTTTGAAAGCTGTAAATAGATTTATAGCATTTCCGACGATGTCGCTATAAGAGCACATACCGGTGGCAAACACTCGAATTCAACTTAGGATTTTGGGACAACCTGAAATGTAAAATATATGTGTCTATATTGTCGCTCTATTGTCCCCCTATACTACTTAAATGTTCAGTACTTCAAACTTGACACTGAATACACAAATGTTTCTAGACAATACTTTATTTCCCTTATCCCCAGGTTCGTGAACGACATTTTACTTTACCCCAATTTGCGAAAATGATTATTTATCTAACGTAGATAACTAGAAAGGCATGTTCCAATTTAGAATTATATGGAAATGATCTATTTTAAATACCAATATAGCATATTTTTCTAAAAAAACCCACTATCTTTTAGATGATTTTCAGTTTGGGTTAAAAAGCAATCGTAGATATTCTCATTTCATAAACAGTTTTAACATGCAATATTCACGAAAAGAAAACCGTATGTGTGTGGCAATTTGTTTTAACTAAGGTATTTGAAAAAGTCTAACGAGGAGGGATAAGAAATAGGTAGTACAAATTAAGAGTTCAAAGCCAAAAGCTTTAATGTGATTCGGTCTGAAAATCTTAGTACATTTACTTGATTGCGGACGAATTAATAGTATTATCCATATCATCGTCTGTTTTTTCAGCACCACTTGTCCGATGTTTGAGCGAATCGAATCGAGAAGTTAAGACATGTTAAGCAAGTTGTGACACTGAATGCAAATATAAGATCGAAGATGCAAGGTTTATAGATTGTAAGCCAATATTGCTTCGTGTTGTTAAATAATATACATACCAAAGCATGATACCTGCATTTCATTAACGACCTGGCCACTTGTATTGTGATATCAAATGAAGTGTCATATAAGCACAGATGACGACACGCAAGCTAACGTTATATTCCATATCTATAAAAATGTCCATCATTGAGGTGGACGTTTAGGGGTTACAGTTAAATTAACATCAACAAAAATATCCCTTTTTAATGGATATACATAAATGCCAAATGGGACTACAATTATATCCAATTATATTAATGATTCACTAGAAAAGCAAATAACATTACTGCTTTGAAATAATAGGGACAATAGCATCTGTCTTTAGATGATTTCACCAACCTTATAAAATAAAATATCATGCAAGGTCGACTGATTCTACGCCTAATGCATTTTACATTAATCTTACTTAAAGATCGTTCCCCGGGATACTACCAGCGTATGAAACACGAGCTGAATATATATATATATATATATATATATATATATATATATATATATATATATATATATATATCCAACAATGTGCATTATTGTACTTTCACTTAATATTAAATAGAGTACGATACAGAGCAAACATCATGAGCATTTTATTTAATTGTTCAGACAGGAACCAAGCAGAAATCCTTCAATAGATTCAACACGGAAAAACAAATGCATTTATGGAAACTACACAATTAAATTTTAGATCACTAGCACAGCTTCAATATTACCAATAAATACAAGACCGTACAACTTAGGTGTCGCTGTCTTGGTAGCACATTTCTTTAAATGAAAATATACTTTTCAAAAGATCATTTAGGCTAGAAGCTTTTTTTACACATGATCGAATATTCCTAGGCAGCGTGTATCGCACTGTATTCCTCCAATAAATGCAAGATTAACTTTGGCATTTTAGCGATGGAAATTGCGTGAAACAGTGGTTTTATTGTGTTTCATATTCATGAAATCAATTTATATTAAAGATGTATCTCTTTTTCACACTCATAACATATATAACTTTCAACGTTTTTGGTAAGAATGAACCAAAATATTATTCGGCAGAATGATATGTCTGGCCAGTTGCAAAAGTACATAATACAGAGCCTTAGCAGAACAGCATTACACAAAACAATGGGTAACTGTAAACTCAATTTCATTTTCAAGGGGATAGCTGCGATGGCTTAAGTGGTTAAAGAGTCCGCCTCGGATGCGGGAGATCACGGGTTCGAACCCCGATCGAGTCATACAAAAGACTTATAAAATGGTAATAGCAGCTGCCTCGCTTGGCCCTCATCATTAAGAGGTTACTGTTAGGACTGGTCGGCCCGGTGTCAGGGTAATGTGACATGGTGGGAGCTGATGCTACATCGCTGAGTAATGATGCCCCGGTTCTAAACATCACTATGAACTGTCACATTAAAGACATCGTATCGATATAACTGACAAATGGCTAAGGCAACGTTAAAATTATAAAATGCACACATACACACACATATTTTCAACGTGCTAACAAGTAACAACGGTGAATATACACATTAAGTTTTCTGACCATACTGGAAACTTCGGCAAGAGTTACGCACAAATGCAAAATATTTTAAATATTTTATGAAGCATGATATGTACATTTATGAAAATGTGAACTTTATACGCTTTCTGCTTGTGATGATTTCTAATGTAGAGGGGTAGAGGAGCCTTATAAATTTCATGACGGCATCCTCAACTGAGTCTGTTACCAATTTAACATGAATAGTAAGTCGTTCTAGCAGCGCTTTTTTTGGCAATTAGTATTAATCTTCAACTTAAATGTGACTTAAAGTCTGAACGCTTTTTCGTATAGTATAAATTCTTATGCTAAACAAATTCTTATGCTAAACAGATTAACAACTGTAATGACATTTTTGTTAGTTTGATCACCCGCATCAATACAGCTGTTTTGGTTTGGTTTAGTGCCTTACGGCACAGCAACATAAGTGGGTTATTTAGTGAGGCAATTGAATTGCCTTGTCAAGAACTCACAACAGCAAGACGGTGGAGAACCCAGGATGGTCCGTTGGTAGTATTAAAATATGCTTCATTTCAATCGTCGTGAGTCGGGCACGCTGATCAATGAGCCACCGAGGCTGCCCAGGACGATATTACCTTTCAACAGCTTTAAAAAGTCAAGTGCATGCTGCAGCGCAACCATCACGTCTACATGACAAAGAGTTATGACAAATTTGTCCACTGTATTAGCCACAGTCCAATTAATTGGGCAAATCCTAACAACAAGAAAGCAAATGTTTTGGATTTAGATACCATACCTCACTAAAAACAGTTGGATCTGTCTGGAAAAGTCAGCAACAGGTGCTTATGTATGTAATCTTATAATGAATATCATATTCAACGAGAAGAACTTGGAAGCTTGTACCCAGTTAATATAGCCTTACATAGGTAAATTTAAAAAGCCTTCTGCAACTCACTAAATACAATAATGCGCATGAGCAGCACATTTCCATTCCCAAGACTAAAAGACCTGGACAGCTTAACAAGACTATTTTAGTTGGCAGATGTTCTATTTACATGGCCGAATCTCAGAAAACTGTATTACACGAACCAACAGAAAAATAACAACAATTCCTGCAGGAATAAGGGCATGAAGATTTCTCGAACAAGTATTTTGTCACACCCTGTGCTGGGTCGAAATATAATTACGAGAAATAAATAAAATAAAATAAACTTGTAACCTTATAATTTGGTTATCTATCTTGACATTTTCTCAGTAATAGATTAACAAACAAACGGTTTCTATAGCTCAAGCAAAACAGCTTATATAAACTTTAAAATTGAGCTAAACTTCATATATATTTTTCAGATAGTCTGGTATCTTGGTATCCTAATATAAGACCATCGACCTAACACCTTCAGTACACAAAATGTGAGATAAAAAAATTTAACAAGTAATTTATTTTTCTAAAAATCAGTAAACCTTTTGCAGGTTTCTTAGGGGCGTTTAGCGAACACTGCCGATCAGAAACGGTTGTTATTCGATGAAAGATAACGCTGCTGTCGAAGTACGCTGCAACATTTCGGATCGGCAGGGGTCGCATGAAGCTTCACTCCTCTGAGGATCTTTAACATATCATGTCCTAATGGCAGGACCTGCAAATCCCTCGAATTCTTAAACAAAATCGTTTGATGTTTACTTCTTACTACACTCAATATCGATCATCTGTCCTAAAATTTTCATACTATATATTGGAATCTCCTCTAGATCTACACAAACATTATATCTGATGCGTCAACAATTGCTCGGATACGGTGGTTTACACCACACAGTCAAGCAAACACATAAAAACAGCGCATGGCTACGAACAAATGTCACATTTAATTGGTTCTTATTTTCTTCAATTGTTAAAAAAATGGAAATTAATAAACTTATAAAAAGTGTGCATGAAACTGTCGGCATACTTAAGTATGCCTTTATTGTATCAAATAACACTGACATTAATTAAAGAGGTTTATGGTTTTTCATTATGCATAATATCAACATCTGTATATTGGATGTAAATTATGATGATAAATTGTTTTTTAATGGGTAGAAATTATTAATATACAAAGATTGCAATCAACTCAAGTCTTGAAAACTGCTTCATTATCATTCTTCTCTCATGGTCAAGATGTGGTAATGTCATGTTCGCGGCAACCACAGATCCTTCTGATAGAATCACTCGCGGTCCATATATTATATCTCTTCTATTTTGTTTCGATAACAACGTCGTCGTACATCGCCTCCCTCTTGCATTCTCTGTCATCGGGCTTCAAATTACTTACAATAACTAGAAATTGTTTTCCCATTTCATCTGTCCTTTTTGTATTATGTGGGAAAATAGGATCATCCGATACTAGAATTGACAAATTTTATGTCGATGAAGGAATATTACCGAAGTGTTCAGCAAATACAACTTCCAATTAAAATTGCAAAGAACGCATTTTAAAATAAATATAAGAACGATTTGGTCAAAAAATATTTATTTTTTAAAAATAAATCATTCCCCGCGCAGTTAACGATTCTTAGGTTTATTTTATTTTGTTATATTGGATTTTGTCCGAAATGTCCAGACAAATCAATTAAAAATGTGAATAACCAGATAGTATTTCTGCCTTGTTCTCGTCGGAAAAAAATGCATGATATACCATAATTTAATTAAATATACCCTCTAAAAACACATGCCGAAACGAAATCAAGATACAATTTTATACTTCTCAACTTCCTAACCAAATATTCAATACCTCTCTTAAAATATTATAAATTCATAAGGTTTAGTTTCATGTGTCTATCTAAAAATAATACACTAATTGATAAGTTATGGTCAATAATAAATCATTATATCAATGACATGTATTCATATAGTTGCTGTATTGTGACATATTTATATCAAATTAAAGATAAACATACCATGAATACACTGTCATCTGCAAAATCAGTGAAAAACATGCAACAGTTTTTTTAAACCCAGTATAAATCGCTCTTGAAATAGAGAAATCACTTTCGCCTAAGCGGTACTTGCGACAATTTGAAATCATACTTAGCAGGGCTTTACAGCGTTTTCCGATCAATGTCGTAAGTCCAGTTTTCGCATGAATCGGGTCATATATGTACGTTTATAGAAGAAAATGGTATGATCTTTCCATATATAATCTTTATCAAGCATAGTTTCATGTCACTGTAATTACATGCAACTGATCTTAGTTACCGCAATAAAAATCCATAATGTTTCACACTGTTTTCTTTAATGAATATGCTGCATTAATAATTATGTTTCATCTTGTGCGTGTTGCTATTGTTTAGCTACATATATTGTCTAATTTAAAAACATATTAAATAAGGCAGTAATTAGTTTGCTTTGGTAGTAGTTGGTCGGGGATATATGTGTGTGTGTGTATGTTTGTGTGTTTTGTGTGTGTGTGTGTGTGTGTGTGTGTGAGTGTGTGTGTATGTGTTGGACGTGTATTTTTATATTTTGCTCTTCACTGTAGACTTCTTTTCTTGGTATGACACATCGAAATTGTGCCATTTACTGCACCGGGTCTAGGGAACTGTTGGAAGAGTGGTGATATCCTGCTCTCTGCTCCGCGTATCGCGTATGCGTAGAAACTGTGTCACGTGACGTAGAATGGTAACAGCGAAAACATTTTTGCTACATTTGCTTCATTTTTATAAATGTTGACCTGTGACTTCAACAACAGCGTATTGAGTAGATACAGTGACCGAGTTAAACAAATCTTTACATTTCAGCCGAACAATACAACTAAAGCACATGTGTTATGTTTATATCTCTCGACGAAAGCCCTTTCGTAATTACAGTCTGAACTAGTTTTTATGTATTTGCCATATAAACAAACTTTTTTCGTCATTGTTGATTTTTCAGTGGTATGTGACTCAGTATGTTAAAATATTTCCGTTGTTAAATATATTGGAACGTTCGCATTCGATATTTTAGGCAATGAAGACGATAAATCCTTTTTAACTATTTAATTTTTCTACATTGCTCACTAATTGTTTATATAATTTGCTTGAATCTAGATACAAGTTCCCTGGGTCAGCAGTCTGATACTCAAAGCTCGCTACAAGGGCCCATGAGCAGTTTCTCTTAAATTAATATTACACTTGCAACATGTTTTGTAAGATTTTAAAACAAATGCTGAAAGACTCTTTAACAACTTAGGCATTAAAGAATATATTGTGAAACAGCAAAGATAAACATTCAAACATGATGCAAACGTATATTGAACATTTACGAATTTAGAAGAACAATGTAGTACGGATAATGCTTGAAACCTGGAATATATTTCACAGAAAAATATTGTGTTCCGTCTTCAACTGCTTTACAATCGAAAGACTTTTACAGTCTTTTTAATGATTAAGACATAATTCTACAGTAAAATATGTGTTTATTTGCATAATCTAGTGCTGTACCGAACTAATTAATTCGTCATTCATAACTGGCGAGACTTTACATGTAGTATATAGGTGTGCCAGACTGAGGTCAACTAGAACACCACTATGTACTGCAGTTGATGTGCAACAAACACAAAGGCTTGATGGGTACAAACAAACAAATGCACACAAGCACACTAACATGTGTTTTCCGGGCACGATTTTCCAAATGGAAAATACATTCACGTCGATCATCATCAAGAATACTTCAATAATAATACCAGTATCACCGGATTTCTCTGATATAATTAAGTGTGAAAAATGTTATATATATATATATATATATATATATATATATATATATATATATATATATATATATATATATATATATATATATATATAGATAGATGGGGGTGAGTATGTATGTCTGTATGCGTGTTTTAAAATATGAAAAAAATAATGTTTTCCAAGTGTTCTCATTGGTTATTAATATGTTTTATTTGACAAAGATACAATATCATTTTGAAAAAGTCTTATACACCAATATACAAACTTTCACTGCTCATGCGTGATTGTTTGAAAACAAAATTACAATTGGGACATTATTTAAGATCTCAAATCATTTTCATTATGATGCCTTACTTTTTTTAGCTCGAGTTTTATCATTTGAAATAGTAAAGGGAAACATTACAACATAATATAAAATGATATATATTTTGTTCCTGCGAATAGGTTTGCAAATTATTGAAACCAGACACTATAGCGAAATACATATATCCCAGGTAAACATATTTCCCAGATAAACAAACATTTGTAACATCAACTGCATTACAATTTTAACGGATTGTTCAGTGTTCCTAATAGTTTACACCGTAGTAGTAAAGGGGGGTAGGATTAGCCTCAATGGGAATTAGCATTAAAAACACCCTTGGGTCCGATTAGCCTCAAGGGAAATTTAACATGGAGAAAAATCGTGGGTAGGATTAGCCTCAAGGGAAATTAACATGGAGAAAATTGTGGGTCAGATTAGCCTCAAGGGAAATTTAACATGGAGAAAAATCGTGGGTCAGATTAGCCTCAAGGGACATTTAACATGGGAATAAATTGTGGGTTAATATACGTACAAGGGAAATTAACATGGAATTTTTTTTTTTTAAAAAAAAAAGGGGTAGGCAATGGAAAGGCTATCTCTTTTCGAGATATATGGGGGCCCTGAAAAGGGCCTTTGGGTTTTCTTCTTCTGCTTCTAAGTTCTTCTTTTCCTCCACCAACTTCTTATTTTATCTCCAACACTCTTTCTCTTCTTTTTTTTCTCCTCCTCTTCTTTCTTCTCTTCCTCCTCTTCTTTCTTCCTCTTCTCATTTTCTTCTTCTTTTTCAACTTTTTCGTTCCATGTTCTTATTGTTATCTTTTCCTCTTCATCCTCCTTCTCCTCCTTTATTTCCTTCATCACACCACTGATCATGTCCTTTGCTTTTCTTAAGTTGTTAATTTCCATTTTTACTCTATGCGGACTATAAGAATAGTGGTCTTCAACGAGTGGTACGAGCATTTGTTCTATCATGCCCAAATTGTCAAGGACGTCTTGCAATGATTGAAATTTATCCAGGTGGTTTGAAGCCATCTTCTATGTAGAATGGTTTGAACGACGAATACTGTGGGTTCTTATACTTAAAGCGCGTACGTGAAGGAAAACATCCCCCTAAAAAACATAAAATCTATCTTACCTAGATCATGACCAAACAACGCGCGGACGTGAAGGAAAACATCCCCCAACTTTTTTCATTTCATATAATATAACCCAAACTATACTCTCCACATTTGCTAAGAAACAATAAAGAAACCCATAATCTACTATTCTCACAAACATACCTTTACTCTTACAAACACAAACACACTAACACATACCCTCACAATTTTTTAAAAAAGAGTTAGTGTTTATTTTCACACTACTCTACCTACACACATTGGCAAATTAATAGTTATTTCTTTTCTAGAGTATTGGGTAGCCCTGAAAAGGGCTGTTTTTTTGAACTCCTGATGCACCTATCTAATGGTTGCACCTTCCTGGCCTGGCGCCACACACGCATCTTCTTCCCCAGTCTTCTTTCACCTTTCTTCTGGGGAGCGCAGAGGGAGGATGATTCGCTTCAACACCCCAATCCTCTGTCTCGGGAATATTGAACGACATCCTCTCTTCTCTTTTCTTTTCCTCTTCTTCCCTCTCTCTTCTCTCCTCCTCTTCCTTCTTTACTCTTGCTTCTTCTACTATAGCCTCCGCTGATAGTTCGTTTACTATGCGCCTGGCATATTCCAGGTGCATCTGGAGTTCTAACAGTTTCACTATTCTGCTATTCATTCTTCTGGCTGTGTTGATCAATCAACAAGGGTAGCTAGACTGCCCAGCGAGTTTCAATTTATAGTGAAAGCGCGGACGTGATGGAAAACATCCCCCTAATAACATAAAATTGATCTTACCTAGATCATGACCAAAAAAAACAACAACGCGCGGACCTAAAAGAAACACTCACTCACTGTTTTATGCTACCCATCACTATTGTAAAATTTTTTATAAATCACTTCAATAGACTATCCACATACGCAAAGCAATCCAATCTAACCCCAAATATACACCTCAAACAGCCCAAAAAAACAAACATCATTTTAATCTACTATCCACACCAACCTACTTTATCACTTACAAACACAAACACACAAACACATACCCTCACATTTTTTAAGAAAGAGTTAGTGTTTATTTTCACACTACTCTACCTACACACATTGGCAAATCGATCGTTATTTCTTTTCTAGAGTATTGGGGTAGCCCTGAAAAGGGCTGTTTTTTTGTTTTGCTATGGCATTCTTTTTTTAGTTTCTAAGAATGCGATGTCCTCTGAGGATAGACTTTCTGGCAATAGGTCTGCTTCTTCGGAAAGAGAAGAAGAACTCTTTGGTGTCGATACGACAATCGACAAAGCCTCTGTCAGGTTCAGGTTGCTGCTGCTGCTGCTGCTGTTGCTGTTGTTGCTGCTGTTGCTGCTGTCTCTGAAGTCTGTACTTCTCTGTCCATTCTTCTTTTTCCCTGTTCATTTCTTCTCTGAAGAGCTCTTCTATCAGGTCTTCAGTGATTTTTAACATTCTCACATTCTCTATTTCTTCTGGCTTCGGTATCAGACTGTGTCTGACCCTATGCAAATTCACGTAGGCTTCGTTGAGCTTAGCTAGTTTGGAGCACATCTTCGTAGGAGGATGAGTCGACAATGGATGGTTAGACTGGAAACAACCCCGGTTCTTAAAGTCAAAGCGCGGACGTGAAGGAAAACATCCCCACACGGTTTTTGAGTCGCAACGTTTAGTGAGTGTCATGAGAGGGATAGTAAGAAATGAAAGAGCATCAATTCAACATTCTTATAGCTAAACAAAAGACAAAAGCACACAACATTTTTTATTCAAAAATCACTTAACACTAACCAACAACAACTCTAACATTTTTAACAATAATCCAACAATATAACATCAAACATTTTTTTCAAAACACAAACCATTTTTATCTCAATTGACAATCTACTTTAAACAGGGCTGACAACGTTGTGAATGAAATTGTGATTTCCACTGTTGGAAATCATTAGGCCATTGATGGACACTACGTTTCCTAGCTTGAGACAAAAGATAAGCATAATGGTCACAAAACCATCGATGTACTTTCACATCATTTCTTGAAGAAGAACGAGGATCGAAATGAGTCACTAAATGTTCTAAGGAATAGCCCAGGCTGCGATGATGCAGAAAATACACACAGTACTGTCCACACACCAAGGAATCTGTGCCTTGTAATTTCACATTATTGAATCGGGTGGTCTAAGCATTTCTTCTCATAAAGTCAATGATATCGTCTTCCAAAGGGGGCAATCCGTACGAATCGAAATATTCCACACATCCTTCTTGAGGAAAGTAGACGGCTACCCAGTGGGTTCCTGGGAGATGACTGTCGTCCGTGTTGATCACGTAAGCTTGATGGTCTTTAGGTTTGCGATGAGGGAGTTCATCTTTAGCACAGACGACAGGATTCCAAGAAGACGTATACGAACTGTGGTTCAAAAGGTAATAAAGTTCCCAGGTATCCATGTTTTTTTTTCTTCTTCACAGGTAATAATAAGTCGTCAATTCGATCCTGACTTTTTGCTTGAAAATGTCTGACGAATAAACGGTTATTCGTTCTGTTTCCTCAGTCTGATTCAGGAGAGCTTCGATACGATGGATCTCTTGAGTGGTTAATGGTGGACAAGAATGTTCACGCAAGTCTTTATACCACTGGTGCAACACGTCTTTGTTCGAGATGAGACTCCAAGCTTCGTCCAGATACTCGTCCAATTTTTCTTCTTGACTCAACATTAGGCATTTATCGTGTTGAATTTGACTGGGATGATCGTTTTGACATCCATAACAATTTTTCTTGATCAATTCCGTCATTTTGTCGACCAAGTGTTTGGCAAAACAGGAGACTAAATGGGCTTCTTGTTCTGGCCATCTCGACTTCATAACGATCACTTCTTCGTCTTTGTCTTGAGATTCTTCTCCTTCCGCGGTCTCCTCACATTCCATGTCCAAAGTTTATCCACTAGGTAAAGAGGGATAACAATCTTCCATGACTTCTAATAATCTAGAATGACTTCTCTCAAACTGTTGATTTCTATGGTATTATCGAATTCTGCATAGAGGATGACGTTCACTGTCGCTGGTAGTTTATCTGCAAACTGAAGTTCCACACGAATCTGGCCTGATTTTATAGGGTGGAAATGTCCCTCGTCGCTGCCTTGGTCTGGAGTGAAATCGAAAGCCCACAAAGCATAGCCTCCTGCGTAATCGTCGTACGTAATGCCGTGACTGGTGTTGGTTCCTAACTGGCCGGTGGCTTCGTACAGGGACAAGTACGATCTCAAGTAATTGTTCTTGGTAAAGTCAGGTTCAAAAGGTCGGGTACACAAGGTCTTGCCATCGCGACTGACTTCGATTTTCTTCACGTTGAAGTGTTGAAAGTTGAAAGGATTTTCACCGAAGGCTCCGTTGAAGGCTGAATTTGAGACCATACCAAGGATCAAACGTTTGGGTAACTGTCCTTGGAACAGATGATCTTCGATCATGGAATGATGGTTAGCGGGAATGGTGAAGGTTTTCACTTCCACGCGTCGTATGGGATACTTGGCGGTCGTTCTGCTCAACGTCTGACTGATGTCGTTACCTACTTTAGGTAACACTTCCACGCGTCGTACGTAGAGTTTGGCCTCCTCGATTTTGCTTTTAGGATTGCCAGCAGTAGTATCAGCCAACAAATGGAAAGCGGTACTGCTGCGATTCAGTCTCAAGCGGATATTGACCCCGTTCAGCAAATATTTCTCTTGCAACCACATGTCCAAATGCAAACGATCCATCAGTTCTAAACTCTGTTCACCTAGGATTTTCTTTCGTCTTTCCACAAAGCCGTCATTGTCTTTATCTAGTTCGTCAAACGCCTTCGCTTCGTCAGGTTCCCATAGCACACAGGCATTGAGATGAGTATCCTTGGCATCTATTCCGTACGTCAAGAGATTTTCCAGGTAGGCACGGTAAGGGTAAGTATCCATGCTGCTGCTGACCAGTTTGTTATTCAAGTACAAGTCCACTGAGCTGAACAAGGAATGCATGAAATTGTTGACGGGAGCTATATTCTCAGTGTCTTCTACTGCTTTATTATCCTTATCTAGAACTTTGACTTTCAAGTACAAGTAACTGCTATTCAGATCGATGTAATCTTCTGGTTGTCCTTTGATTTCAAACTCGATGGGAGCGGAATCGGCCAATGAGGAAACGGGATGAAATTCCACCCATTGGGATTCTTGCATGGTCATCATGGTGGGGGGCATGGCAAACAGATCCAGTTCCGTCTTGGAACAAGCGCAAGACTCTCGGTGCATCATTTTGTTCTGTTCTTTCTCAATAATCGAAAACGTCTAAGTCTCGAACGGTTCTTCTTTTCTTGGCCTTTCTAGCTTGAAGTCTGGTGAAAGGGTGTTTTCTTCGTCGTCTCTTTCTGCCTTGTCCTTGCTGAATGCCTGACTCGGTAGCGTGCAGGGCATTTATAGGTGTGTCTCGTCGGCCTAAAATGTCTTTACCCGTTTGCAGCAAGACATTTTTGCCAGCCCTCATGAAGGCTTCTTTAGGGTTTTGTTTGTCGATGATGACATTTTGGAGAAATTCTTTGCCTTGCGTCAGTGCCGCATCTTTCAAGGCGTGCAATCCGCGTGTCACCATCGGTTTCAACACCGGGGCCACCGAACGAAAGGCCGATTTTAACATATCTCCTAAACCGTGTCCTCGCTGTCGAGCAACCCCTCGGTACACTGGATACATGACTTACGAGTCGTGAGAAAACCGTTTTCGAAAATGGAGTTTCACCGTGACTTTTCCTTTGGTGAATGGAATATTTTGTCCCAGATCTCCTTTTATAGCAATGTTGACCGTGTCCAAATAAGACTTGCTGACAGGCAAATAATGAGGATGGACAAATTCGCGGTGGACGTGGTAAGTGTTTCCACCTTCCTCGTCAGTGACCGTGGCAGAATTTACTTTGAAAGGAATGACACGCAGTAATGGTACGGAGGTGTGTCCCACCACGTTGTACTCCACCACATCGGAGTACACGAACATCAAATTCAGTCCTTGGTTCAGTTCTACCGGGAAACGAAAATACCTTGCAAAATGCATGTCGTTGTCAATCTCTGCCATTTTAATTTTTTTGGTCTGCTTATCCGTGACCAAATTGAGGTCTCCACCCAAAATGTCATACAATCCAGGGCAAAATTTAATACGTATACTTCTTTCCTCACTATCAAATTTGATGAGTAGACGATGAGACTGTTGATGGTACTGAATGGTGACACGTTTATTTACTTTGGTCAGAACTTTGTCAAAGGTTGCATAGAATTTGTCAGCGATGGTCTCCACCAGATGTTGACCACTAAAATAATGGCCTGAATTAATTTTAAAGCGATAAACGAAAAGAGGAGGAGAAGAGTCACTGCTGCGTGGTAATAGTTCCTTTGCAAGATGTGAGTTATGTTGAGGACTGCCCGTCATGGTTTGCTGCAGTGCTGTGTCCAAAATTTCGACGTCAAAAGTGTTTTGAGTTTCAGTGATGTTTTTGATTTGTGTAGGGTGAATCATTTCTACCAAAGCCACTTCCCAATGGGCTTCGTGATCTAAGGGGATGGCCTGAGGTAATTTGGCCGTGTAACAGCACAACGTGTTGTTGGGAAACACTTCCATGGAACTGTCACTGGGTAAGGTTAAGTAAAATTGGTTTTGGTGACTCATAATTCCAGAGTTCTGTGGCTGTCCGAGGGGTTATTACTGGAAGTCAGAGGCGTGTCTCCACCAAAAATGGGGTTCTGGTTGTGGTTGGACTGGTGACTGGCACTGGCACTGGACACAAGGTTCCCGGGGTTCCCGTTCGAGGAGAATTTCAGGGAGGGATTATGAAGCAGGTAACCGATGCAACTGCTCAATAAAATGGTCCACAATTGTTTGTCTCCTTGTTGCAAACTCAAATTGGCGATGGCTGCCCCGATGACACAATACACCACGAAGATTTGGCAGAAAAAGACGATTTGCGTTTTAGGCACACGTTCTCCACACCACACCCACAAGGGTTGTTTTTGTAAATCTTGCACAGAAGAACTGGGTGAAGAAGGAGTGGTCGACGTAGCTGCGTCTGCTGTGTGAAAGGGCATGATGGTCACTTCTTCTTTTTATAGTCGATGACTTGCGAAGCGTCGATCCAAGAATCGAAACTGGGTGGATATCCTTTCCAACGTACTTTGACTTCTTTGACACGTCGTTTGCCCACTTTACGGGTTCTGCGTTCGAGAATGCTTTCGATGTCGTACACGTCGTCTTCTTTTTTGGTCACACGTTGTAACTCGGGCAAATAAAACGTTCCTTTGAGCACTTCTCCGTTCATGTCTTCCAATTTATAGACGGTAGGATGACGACCATGCACTCGTCCAGTGACGCGAAACAATTCGGTCGTCCAGTTAGGTAAGTAACCTTTGTCGAAAGTGCGTTTGGTTTTGCCAATGCGCACCCAATCTCCTACGGCCAACTCTCCACTTTTCTTGGGGACAGCCCTCGTCGGGGACGTACCAAACAGGCGCTCGAACACCAGCACTTCGTTGTCGGGAGTCACGTCTTGCGGGGCACGTCCGATGCTTCGATGGTAAGATTGGTTGTACGCTTGTACCAGGTGCGGTAAGATGTCGATGTACTTCAGAGTGTGGTGATGCGTAAAATATTTCCACATACGTTCTTTCAAAGTGCGTTGAAAACGTTCCACGATGCTGGCTTTGGTTTCGGGATTCTCGGTGGTAAAAAAATGAATGTCACGTTTCTTTAATTCTTTTTGGAAAGCTTGGTTCAGAAATTCGGTGCCTTTGTCCGTCTGCCATCGAAGAGGGCGACGACCGCTTTGTTTCAACACCCGTTGCAGGGCTCGCACTAACTCGCTGCTCGATTTGGAAGTCAAGGGCACGACCCAGGCAAATTTGGAAAAGACGTCGATGACACAAAACAAATATTTGTAACCACGATTGTAGCTGGCCAAATGAGAGACATCGGCTAAATCGGCTTGCCATTGATGATCGATGCCTTCCACTCGGGTGCGACTTCTGGCAAACTTGCGTCGAATGGGTTTGTGTAAAGTGTAGGTAGCTTGTTCTTGTAACCATCGTTGCACTTGAGGTAAACGGAGACTTTTCAGTCGTGTTTTGGCAGCACGATACAATTTTTGAACTCCTGCGTAACCTGCAGGATGAGAGGGATCGTAGTAAATGCTGGCTAAGACTTTTTCCATTTTTTTGTGTTGATTGGTGTGTTAATAAGGCACCCACTCTTGGAAGAGGCTACTCTTTTTCTCTTGGGGTATTTTCTTGGATTGCAAGGCTTTGCGTGTGCGACCGGCAATAGGTGTCGAAGAGGAGGAGGATGTCTGAGCGGGGGATATCGGTTCTTGTTTCACTTCTGTCTTCACTTCTGTCTTCACTTTCTTTTTCTCTTGTGAGGAAGAAGGGGTGGCCATCATCTTTTTAATCCATCCAATTCTGGAGGTAGGTGGTGTTGTTAACTTGCGTACTTTTTCTGGTGGAGTTTGAAACCCTTCCTCTTCTTCTCCTTTTTCTGTCTTGGTCACGGGTACTGGTGATACCGGTACTGGTACTGGTACTGGTGATGGTGCTGGACTTTTCATCAAGGTCTTAAAATCTTTTAGAGTGGGTAAAGCTGTTTCGTCTAAAGCTTTCTTGTGAAAGAGTTGCAGTCTTTGCAAGAGTTGACCGTACTTTTGCGATTTTTCTGTTTCGGACAAATCTTGGCGATCCATCAAGGATTGCAATTCGTGTTGTAACTGGGACATCTCGCTCAAATTGGGATTGGGAGGTAAATGCAGGGTGCGTTGTTCTTGCCACCGATGGTATTCCATCCATCGTTTGTAAGGCACTAAAGCTAGTTTTCGTCCTTCCATGGGGTTGTCAGGGGTCGATTCTGAGATCTTGGGACTTCCGAGGGCCTTTTTATCTTGCTCCCACCAGTCCTCCCAACATGGTTCCCAAGACTCCTTTCAGTATGGGGCCTAACAAGAGAGGTAAAATACCTCCACGTTGGACTAACATATTCTTTTTTTGACGAATGGGAATTTTCTTTTGAACCATTTTCCGAAGAACGTGACGATGTTTGCCTAAGCATTGTTTCTGGTGTTTGGACAAAGGGATCGTGCCTTTCAAAACGTTCAAACAACATTCGCACACGGTATCGATGACCTCTTTGGAGGCTGTTTGAATGAGTTTTTTTCGTAGGGGTGGAGAAGCTTTGGACAGGACAGATAACAGGTCCCCATGTTTGGCTAAACGTGGTGGCAGTCCTTTCCTTTTCTTTCCTTGGGGTTTTCTGGAGGGTGACATCTTTGAGTCTTTAGGAGCACCTAAAAACACTGATACCCTACTCGGTCACAGGCCTTTTTTATACTGGAACGCGTCGCCATTGATTGTCTTTACGTCGTATCAGTTTGAGGACAGGCATGACACGTCGTGCAGGGGTACGTAACGGACTAAATCGAGCCAGTTCTTGCTTGGACAAATCCAGTAAACTTTGTAACATGCCCGATCTTTCATGGACTTTGATTTTGGGAGAAGGTACTTTGTGAGCAGCACTCACTGCCGCTAAATTGGAAGGTCCTGCCACTGGGGAAGTTCTTTTGGGGGTCATCAACGGAGAAGTTCTTGGTGTGATCAACGTCTCCAAGTACTCTTCAGTTCCTGGTGACATCAACGGAGAAGTGGATAAACGTGAGGCTGCCGGAGACGCAGTCACCGCTGTGGCAGGTCGTGGTTTGCGAGTGTAAGGTTGCGTCCTGGCCGAAGTGCCTCTCTTGCGACTAGTTTTCTTCTGTGGACTTTTCTTTTTCTGAGGACTTTTTCTCTGTTTCTTTTTCTGGGGGCTTCTTTTCTTTTTCCGGGGTGGTGGTGTCTGGTAAGAGGAGGGTCCTGCCACTGGAGAAGTTATTCTTCTTGGGGACCTGGTCTTTTTCTTTTTCTTCTTGGGGCTTCGTTGGACTTTTGTCTTGGGGATAACTTTGAGGGCATTAGGATCCCATCTTAAGAGTGAGCGAATGATGACCCCTCCTAGAGTACCGCTCCCTCCAGGTTTCAAAATGATTTGTTTTTTGGTTTGAGTATCGATGCGGGGATCGGCCAGTTGGACCAAAGCGACTTTGTTTCGATCGAAAAAGCGTTGGGTTTGATGAGGAATCTGAATGATTCCTTGGAGTAATTGACGTGCCGTCACCGTGAACCATCGTAAGACTTCTTTGAGACTAGCTTCTAAGACACGAGTTCGTGTTTGTGGATCTTTTTCTCGACTGATGCCATACAAGGCACGAATCAATTTGACGGGAAGATGCGACTGAAGGGACGTCATGTTCACACTGTGAGTGAGACAGACGAAAAAGGGTCTGAGGTTTTTATAGATTTTTTTTTCATGGGGAGTGAAATGAAGTCGAGGACGGAGACGTGTACAGGACAGGCCCTCCGTCTTGGCACCAGTGGTGAAACAAGTGGGTACGAAATCGCAAATCCTCGGGAGTCGTAGGTTTCAAATCGACGAGTAAATAGGCGTGTGGCGTTTGAGTGGCATCGTCGTACGCCTGAGTCAGCCAAGGCGTTCCTAACTGTTTGGCTAAGACTTGCACTTGCGATTTATCTCGAGGGCTTTTAAACAAGACCACGTAATGCGCATTGAGACTGATGGTGCGATGGGCTTTACTTTGTTGAAACAAATTTTGGGTGATGTAAATGACACTGGCATTACGGTGATGCCCTTTGCGCGTGAACCACAATTTAATTTCTTCTTCGTCTTCTCCTAACATGTCGTCGAAAATGACCAAATGGGTTTGACGGGAGTCAGAGACGATGCCGTCGTCTTCTTTAGGAATGCCTTCCACAAACACGATGGAATCTCCTTGACTTTCTCGTAAGAGACTGTACGCCGATTGCCACTCTTTGTAACACCACACGATCCGTTGAGGGGGCCGATCGATCAAATGATGTTTATGTTCGATCAAACGTTTGACGAATTCGGTTTTGCCTGAACCGCTAGGTCCAGCAATGAGCATGTTAAAGGGATAGCGAAGATACAAAGCCTCCCAACTGGCACGATCTAAGTGTTCGTCGATGACTTTGACAGTAGAGGAAGAGGGAGCAGAGACAGTAGAGGTAGCCATGGTGTGAGAAATGTCACTTGTGACACGAAAACAAACAAGACAAGAGTTTATATACTTTTTCAGAACACGTTTATTGAATGTTTCAAACATGAATACGAAAGACAAAAATACATAAAAGCCAAAGGCTTAAGTACAAGGATAAAAGGCACATGATAACGATGAATGTGGAATAAACACAAGTGTCTGTACAACATGTTTTGGGTAATGTTCTAACCAGTTCAACAGGGGGTAAGGTCACACAAGTGTCCTCCCGAAAGGGTCTTTCAGGCCTGTCCACGACAGTCCTGTCCTGGGTGACGGGTTCTTCTGGCACCGTCACTAACACGGGTTGAAAAGTAACTTTTTTCCTTGAACAACTCTCGTGCATACTGGGCCACTTCTTGGGTCCAAGCCTCAAAACCCCATTCTTTCCAGGCACGGACATCTGTCCAATGGGGATGTAAGTCACAAGCTACACACACATCGTCATACACGTCTTGGGTAGCTAAAAGTTGACGAATCTTTTTTTCCTGTTGAGGTCGAAAAGTATCCAGATGAAAACGCAAGGCTTTGAGCAAAAGGAGTTTTTCGTGACCATTTAAGGCCATGGGGGATGTGGTAAGTACTGATCGTAAAGAGTCCACAAAGAATCGGCTGGTAAACGAAATCCCAAAAAACAAGTCACTAAGACACACACCACTTGTCGTCCCAAATTGAATGGATACAGTTGTTGTAATAATTGATGGTAATGATCCACGGTTTGAATATGGTCATTGAGTTCCTTCCACGGAATCTGTTGGATGACATACGACATAAGTCGTGGCATAACAGCCTGTTTTTATAGTCTCTTTGTTTCGAAAAGAATACACGTACTTTCTAGCCAGAGATCTTCGTTCTCCAGTTGGGAATGTAAATCTTGCATACTGTAACCGAAACGTCAGAGTTCGATTAGAAGTTTCCTCTTCCGCTAAGTAGATTCCACGTAACAAATGTTGGTAATCCTTTACCTGGTCTTCCTCAATGGGTTGCTCTAGGTGAATCTCGAAGTAACCAAAATGATCAACACGTGAATCATCGGGGGCCTGGAAGTATTGAACAAGGTCTGACCACTGAAACAATTTCTGACGAATCAGTTCTCTTATACCATTCAGGTACCAGTGGTTAAAGATCTGGTGACGTAACGGATGCAGTTGTTCTTTACGTTTCACTTGTATTTTCACCAGCTCTCGGTAAATGCGTTCTCTCAACTCCACAGGCAAAGCACGAATGTTCTCTAGCAAAGTATCCATGAATAGGTCATACTAAATCCTCTTTGGTCTGACACAAGAAATGTACTCTTTGCACAAACATGGTTTCACTTCAGTGTCGAATTTAAATCGTTGAGTCACTAATCTACACATTACAATTCGTTCAGAAGTTTCCTCTTTCACTAAGTTGACATTGTGTTCAAGATGTTGGTAATTCGTTAACTCTTCCTCTGGAATTCGATGCAGTACGTTTACAATGATGTAACTACAATCGTCCATACCAAACCAATCCTTTTTAAAACTAGAGGATCGTTGATCAATGTCTGTCCGATGGAACACTTTCAATTGAATCAATCCTTTTATAGCCTTCAGGTACCAGTGGTTCAAACACCGGTGACGTAACGGATGCAATTGTTCTTTACGTTTCACTTGTATTTTGACCAGCTCTCGGTAAATGCGTTCTCTCAACTCCACAGGCAAAGCACGAATGTTCTCTTGTAAAGTATCCATGAACAGATTATTATGGTAAGAAGTTACTTCAATGTCTCGGTCCCACTAAGGGTAAGTAATGACAATTCGGTGACCATCGAGCATGTTCTACGTAGGCCGAATCTTGCGGTTCCCAGTGGTGAAGTGACACACCGCAACTGAAGCACTTGACTTTATCTCCTTCGCCCAAGTAGAAAAATCCGGCTCTGGCTAATTCTTCGGGGGTCGGTCCTCCCAGATACTTTGGCCATTTTCCTTTGAACGATTGAAGACGATTTTCAAAGTCGCAGTATTCCGACAAACGCACAGGGAACGAATATTCGTCTTTCACAGGTTCGTTTCGATGAGGGTTGAGTGACATGGGCAGGAGTTTGTTCAGGGCTGGATGACATCCGTAGGGGGGTAGACATGAAGGTGAACATTCCCCTTTAAAACGAAACCCAGTAAAATGTCCAAGAGGACGAGCGGCATCGCTTTCGCATCCCACAGGTTTGACACGCACAGCATCACTTTCCATGATAGGGGTAGGGACACTAAAGTTCCCATGATGCTTTACGGCATCGCTCAGGTCACAAGGTACAGCATCGTATCCATCGCAAGGCTCACAATCGCACTCATCTGCAAACTCCGTTACGCAATTACAATGGTAACCACATGGACAATCGCAGTTTCCTTCCGGACATTTTCCGTCGCAATGCATGGATCTTATCCATCCAATATTAGTCACACTAGAGGAAGATACAACTTTCTTACAATCCCCAAACTGGAACGATGCCTCTTTCAAAGTATTCATCTTGTTCGCTCGGTCTTGGTAGTCACAATGAACTATCGATCTTGCCTAGGGTTCCTTTTTTTATATACAGACCAATACCGACGTGACCGTACGGCAACGTAAAGTGATTGGGAAGTCACACTCGCTTCTGGTACACGATTTGATAGACTTTTTCCAAGGGCCGACTGACGATGTGGTGAGTGGGTAAACGTACAATCTTGTTCGGTTGATAGGTGGTCACTTTAAAGTTTCCATCCTCTCCCGATTGCAAGGCTTCTTTCAATACCCCAAAATTGACCACTCGACTGGTACGATGATTCAGAGTCAATCCTTTCACTTTGCACGTCGTGTGCACTTCTCCTTGTTTGTCCCGGTATTCGTAGCCGTAATTTTTGGGACCACCACTGACGAAACTTAGAATCTTGTCGTCGGGATGCTCGTCTGTCCAGGCTCCTAAACGGTCTCCTTCGATGTCAGGGTGATGTTGAATCGGGTGATGGATGTAAATGCAACTGTCCGTGTCAAAGTACAGGACGCGTTCTTCTAACAGTTCTAAAGCTTCGTACAATTTTAAGCGAGCATGAGCTGTCACGTAAGCCGCAATGATGACATTTCCAAAAGGGTCGTCTTGTACAAAGTCCAGATCTTCTTCGTAATTGACCAAGATCAAATTCTCTCGAACGACGTCCACGTATTTCATGTATTTGGTTTTGTCGTGAATCATTTGGAAGTAGCGGGAAGGTTCTGTCAAATATTCCGTCTTGGGTAAACACGGTCGTTGTGCCATTTTACCCCACAAGCAATTTAACATCACTTTGGCAAACGATCGCCTACCTTCGTTTTTCTCGATGTGGTCTAAAGTGATGCCTTCTTGTTCGTAGTATTTCTCTTTGAATTTTATTTGGTCTTCGGGAGTGTGACACCAGGAAGGATAGCCGCTGGCTTCTTGCTTCAGTTTCAAAAAGGCATCCACGTAGTCGGCGAAAATGCCTTTCTGAGTAGGGTCACCCTTGTGGTATTGTTGTGTCTTGGGAAAGTGGCAAATTTCGTACACTTCTAACAGTTGGTATCCCATGTCCAGAGCTTTGAACAATTCTACGCTGACCCAGGTTCCCGTCAAGGCCCGTTCTTCCTGGCTGTGATGGCAAGGTTGGTCCTGGTTGCACGTTTCGGCACAAGTACGGCACAAGGGAAACATCAGTTTGCCTTGACAATGGTGAGGTAAGACGGGATGGTATAGGTTCGTGGGAGGCAAAACTTTACACTTGATCAAGCCTTCGTATTGTCGAATGTTTTTCAGGTCGATGTGTTCCGTCAGCAATTGCGGGTGCCCTACAGGAAAGCGACAATATTTGCACACGTAGGGATACAGCGAACACACGTCCAAGTATTTGATTTCTTCTCCTTTCTCTTCGTCGGCTTGGTACAGCAAACAGGTGGCATTGGTCCTTCCTCCGTACAAACTATCCCTCGGGTTTAGGGGGTCCATCAGCTTGTAACTTTCCACGGCACGTTTAAACTCGGGATCGATTTTCAAACGGTGATCGTATTCGTGTTCCCACATTTCCACCACTTGGTATCCTTGCTGTTCTAACTTTAGGCGCCGCTGACAAGTGTCCTGGTACAGGTCTTCCATGGTCCGTTGTAAAAACTGATTTTTAGTGTCACGGTCAGGGTAACAGACGGGACATCCGTGAAATAAGCAACCGTTAAACTCGTACACGATCTTGGGGTTTTCTAAGTCCCAGCCATCAACCGAATACGTTCCGATGGTCTTTTCGCCCCCTCCGTTGCGGGCATGCTGAATCCACTTGTCTTCCTTGTCGCACAAGTAATGTAACCAACGTAGGGCTTTGACCGAGTATTGACGTTTGACATAGTGGGTCGTTTGAGGACTGATGACAGCCACGGTGTTTTCAGGCATGAATCGTTGGCGGTACACTAAGGAACACGCTTTGGCAATGGTGCAAGCTTCTTTCAAAGGATCGACCCCTCCGTGTTCCATGAACAGTTCTCGAAATTTTCCACAGCAACGCCGTAAAATGTCCACGTCGGAACGACAATACTTTAGCATTTCTTCCTGAAAGTCGAAAGGGTCCGAGGCGTGAGCCTGGTACCAAGCGTAGAAAGCTTCTCGTTGTTCGGTACGCATGTTGTCGGGGTCGTAATAGTGAGCCTCAGGTAAATGGGGTAGAACGGCGTGTTGATTGGCTTCCGTATTGAAAAAGTGTGGAAAGTACCCTTTAGCCATTTCTGTCATTCCAAACGTTTTAGGCATTCGACTCAAAGGCATGGCCAAATAGCTCATCGAATCTTTAAACTGTACTTGTCCCACTTGCATGAAAATGATTTTGGCTCCGTTCAAAGTCACTTTAGGACGTTCGGTGCCATGTTCCGTATAGTATCTGAGAAGAAACTGTCCATCGTATCCGATGAAATTGTGAGCCATCACCGTGGCATGGCGATGACAATCTCGGTAACGTTCGATGTCTTCTTTGCTCCATGTCTTGTCGATGGGGTCTAAGACCCATCGAGCGAAATCGTCTAGCGTCTTTGGTCCTCGAAAGATTTTTTCACGCTCTCCGGGAATCTTGCTGCAGTGAGGGCAATGACTGAAGATAGGTTCTTGAATGCACTTCTCGCACGCTCGATGAGCCACGCAGAAATTAGGAATGTGAATGCCAGTCTCTTGCATGCATTCGAAATCGAAAAAGATGAAATTGCCTTTCTTCTTGTGACCGTCCTCTTTCTCTGGTGGGGGTTGGTATTTTTGCACGTAACATTGGTGTTCCAAGTCCACGATGTGGTGACAAATGTGACATTTTTTCTTTCCTGAACATACGTGTGCCTTGGTATTATTGGTACGTATGACTTGTTCACACGTAGGGCACAATCTCAGGAGTTGACAAGCACATTTCTTCTGTGAACCTTGCGTTTTCAGATGTTGTTGGTAACAGGTAGGGCTGACAAACGTGCGCAGACAAGTGGAACAAGGCACTGGTTCTTCGCTCAGACAGGGTGAAGAAGCCAAACATCCTCGGCATTTCGATCCACAATGTTTGTGTTGCTCTCGATTATTATAACCACGGTCACATTTCTCACAATAATAAACATATCCCAGGAATCCAGTGATACTGGTAATGGTATCGAAATGTTCATCGTGATGATAAAGGTGAATGTATTTTTCGTCCTTAAAGTCTTGGCCTCGAAACAACAGAGGTCCGCGCACTTCTTGAGGGTGCACTTTCAAGGTGTAGCGTGGAGCTAGGACATCTTGCAATTTTTGCATTTCAGGAATGCCACAGGGTGCATCTTTGGACAGGCCAGCTTGTTGCAACAGGAGTTCTGCTTCGTTTCGTTGTTTGGCTCGGTCCGATTGTCGAATAGTTTTCCAGGCTCTTTTCCATTCTACCGTGTCGTTCTTGTTGGCATAGGTTCGTCCCACCACGATGGCACGGGCTAAACACATCTGGTCTTGAGGGTTGTGAATTTGGACGAGGCTCTTTTTGGTACTGCGAAGTTCGTTCACCAATAACACCTTATTGCGTTGTCCAGTCCCTTGAGGAAGAGAGACGTGAGCCATTTTCAGTGTGGCTTTACCATCGGTGATGTCAAACTGGTCATTAGATTGTTGTACGTGTTGAATCTTGTCCATGATTTTGGAAGGGGTTAGTTCTGCGGGTCTGCTAAACTCGATCCAAACAGGGGATTTCAAACCGTCGTGATCTATGGATAGTGTCAAGCGATCGTCTTCTTTGGGTTGACATTGTCGCTTGAGTGAAGTGAGCAAAGAATCCCACATCTCGGTGATAAACCCTTCTGCTTTCTCCAAGGGTACGTCGGCCTTGAAATCTTTAAACTTCACCGTGTAGGTGTAAGCCGTAGTTCTAAATTTTCTAGAGGAGCGCTTTTCCGTCTCTCGAATGGAATAGTATTTTTCAGGGTTGAGTAAGGGTGACAAACTTGGTTTAGAGGGTTCGGATTCTGGTTCACTCATGTCCTCTTCAAAATCACTGGCATGAATTTGTGCCAAGATTTCAGCCCTGGTACGAGGCGATAGATCACGTTTCTGCCTCTTGCTTTCTTTTTCTTTCCTCTCAAATGAATGGGATCGTTTCATCTTGAGTGAAAAACGTCAAATGACTCAAGTTCAAACACCATAGACTAAGTTATAGTCATGGCAGACTAGCGTATATAAAAGGGTGTGTGTCTTGTTCTTTCACTATTCATTTCACTCTCCAGCCGAGCACAACGATGGAAGAGACTAACCAAATCGAACGTTTCGTCAGAGCTTTGCGAGGGGTCATTAGAAAATTCTCTTCAGACCAGCCTACGGACTACTCTCCTTCCTTTCGAGATAAAAGTCAAGATACTTGCTATATCTGTCAGAAGAAAGGGCATTGGTCTTCAGAGTGTCCAGACCGTCAAAAAAGAACGAAAACAGGGACTAAAAAAGACAAAAGTCAAGATACCTGTTATTATTGTAAAGAAAAAGGACATTGGTCTCCATATTGCCCAAAAAAGAAACAAGAGGAGTCAGAAGAAAAGAAGGATTCTTCAGAAGAAGAGAGGGATTCTTCGGACGAAGAGAGGGATTCTTCAGAGAAAGACGAGGAAGAAAAAAGACAATTCTATTTACAAGAGGCAAAGAAACACGAGAAGAAGAGAAGAAGGGAAGAAAATGAGAGGAAAGAAGAGGGAATGAAGGTGAAGAAATTCAAAAAAACAGAGAGACTAAAAAAAGAAGAAGTCAATGAACTTTTTATTAAAGTGTTGTGTTGTGAATTGTGAATTGGATTGTAAAAAATGGATAAAAGAATAAATGAATGATATAAGGTAAGAGTCTTTGAGTTATGATTTTAAAATAAGAACGTACACTCACGCACTCATACACAGACACGTACCATAAGGGTAAAATGGGTGGGTTTATTTTTGAGTTATTGGCAAATTGAAATTGTATATCTTTTCGAGAAATGTGGCTGGCCCTGAAAAGGGCCTTTTTTATTTCGGTGCAAGGGTGAGTTTAACCAATCAACTTTAACTGCCTTATGCCTTTGCCACGGCCAAGGCCTACTTCTGAACTGCGTAATGTTGATGATTGGGTTGAAATCACTAAGGGTGGTACGGTAGGCTTAGTCACAGGGTTAACGTGTTTAGCTCGGGAAGGTCGTATTCTCTTCGGTCGTGATAAAGAAGTCTGATACATTTGTTTCAGACTTCTTAACTCCGCTAAAATGTCCAACAGTACCGTGACCGTTTGATTTTCACCCTCTTGTTTCTTTGCTGCTACTTCTTCTTGCTGTTGTTGCTGTTGTTTTTTTCTTACCTCTTCTTCTTGCTGCTGTTGCTGTAGGAGAAAAACTTGTTCGGCTTCCTTTTGTCGTTGTATAAATTTCTCCAATTCTTCTTTCTGTCTCTGTCTAAAATTCTCCACTTGCGGTAATGAAGAAGGTAACACAGGTTCCGGAACAAATTCTTGCGAGGAGAGAAAATCCACAAAATCCCAATTCACCTCTTCTGAAAGTAAGTCCGGGTTCCCTTGGGCGGTCTCCCCTGCTGGTGCACCCCATTGGATCGTTTTCTGAGTTTCCGTCATGTTGAATCACTGTCGCATAGATTGACTGCACACAAGCGCTAGCGAATCTATATTGACTACGTGACGTCACAGACTGCTCTCTTCGGATTGGATGCGGGCTGACTGAATTCTGTAACGCGTGTTCGGATTGGTGAATGAACTCAATCCGTTTCAATCCTTTCTGTCCCTATAAATAAGCGCAGTTCACTGCATTGATTCACCTATTCTCGGAGCCTCAACATGTGGACCGACGTTGAATCTTCAACCCTTGTGTCAACAATGATGTTCAGGACGGACATGCTCATGTATGTCCGATCCAAGTGGACCGTTGTCCACAGGACCAGCAGCAGCCTGTGGATAAGAAGAGTCTATATAGAGAGACAAGGTTGCCTCAAGAGGACTCTGATGTATGGCCCTGCTGTAAGACGAAGTTTGAGGACAAGAAGATGTCGCAAATGCCCTTTATGTTAAGGGCATATTAACATAAACCAAAGGCCCTTTTCAGGGCCAGCCATATATCTCGAAAAGAGATAGCCTTTCCATTGCCTACCCCTTTTTTTTTAAAAAAAAAAATCCCATGTTAATTTCCCTTGTACGTATATTAACCCACAATTTATTCCCATGTTAAATTTCCCTTGAGGCTAATCTGACCCACGATTTTTCTCCATGTTAAATTTCCCTTGAGGCTAATCTGACCCACAATTTTCTCCATGTTAATTTCCCTTGAGGCTAATCCTACCCACGATTTTTCTCCATGTTAAATTTCCCTTGAGGCTAATCGGACCCAAGGGTGTTTTTAATGCTAATTCCCATTGAGGCTAATCCTACCCCCTTTACTACTCACCGTATCAATTATAAATTGAAGATCTTAATGTTCATTCATGTCTCATAATGGATTAAATGCAAGAATATGATTGGTCCTCTTTGAACACATCTGCACTACTATCGCAATGTAATGTCCGTCCAGACTTTTCGATACATTTTAACGTGATGAACATTGGTGGCGGTTCAATTATCACGTTTATAATAGCGGCAGTAAAACGGTCAAATTTAATTTCTTGTTACTTACATGATGTACATTGTGCATTCCCATGCCACGAGCCATCTTTAAGACACAAAAGAGATCGCTCCCCAACAAGATGAAGACCTTCCAAACACCCAGTCAGAGAGACGTTTTCGTTTACTGCATAAGTCTCCTTCCATGGGTCGACTATCACATTTCGTATGCTTGGAGCACCACATGAAACTGCACAAATGCATGGAAATGCTTGTAAATAAACGAAGACATCCTAAGAGAGATGAAGTAATCAACCGAATTATTTTTGCAAATATATCTGACAAAACTGATTAACGAATAGGAAACATAAGATCATAAAGTATGCGTAACTTAACATTTATATGTGCTTTAAATCAAAATATATCTTCACTGGTACGTATGTATCAACTTTTCCAAATTAGGGTCACTTAATTTGCCAACGTGTGCATAAACCTTCCTCAGTCAATATTGGAAAAACGTTAAGAAGTATGTAATTTATAGGTAAGATCGCTAAGAGAAATGTTAACTCTTGGCATGGGCAATATATAAGACCGATGACAAATGAAAGCCTTTGTCTTTAGTAACTTATCATCAGAAATTCTAGATAGTGTGATCTGGCTCCTTACTTATAATATATGAATTTATTTCTATACAGATTTTTGTATCCTGTTAGTTAGCTAATATAATTGCAAGAATCTTTCAAAAGCAATGCAGATATAATAGCTTTGACAATTATATAATTCTGTCATTACACACTAATGCTAATTTGAAAGGGAAACATTTTACCAGCTTTAAAATGTGAACATACATTCACACATGGGTGTTTTTTAAAGATATTAGTACAGATTTAAGTTATGTGGAGCTCACTGCCTTTATACTAAAATTAGTTCAATATTGTTGTGAAATCTCCAATCTGACATACAATAAAAAATAAAAATAAATATTTACGAAAATATTTCATTTGTAAGTATAAGTATCAAATAACATATATTTGCAGATGACGTTGAGGTGTATGTGTATACGAAACATGCTATATCACACATTACCTTTTTTCTCACATCGCGAAATATCTGGTTCCCAAACACCATTCTTACACATGCTAACATCCGAACCTTCGGAAACTGGAATATATCCTTCTTCACAAGTCACTTTGATCCGTCTACCAGACGAAACCGGACCAGGGGTTACATTGTCTCTTGAAATATTATAGCTGTACAGTGTACCTGGTACGGATTGCAGTGAACACGTATCTAAAATAATAATATGAATAATGATAATAAAATTACAAGGAAGAAAAACAAATCGCACAACTGCTAGGTAAGGGGGAGGGGGCCTAAATAACGCATAGTATACATGATGGAGTTCTACTTCAGGAATAAAACAGAACAATGTGACAATATAATCAGAATTTACGAAATATAGTCATGGTAATGGATAACACTTCCTTTAAAAACAAACGGATGTCATATGTTTCATCGACTTCCTTATTGTCAAATGCACAGTATGCAATGATCGATGCATTAGGATATATGATTTATGTAGAAACACCCAATACCGATATTAATAAAAGATGCTGAAATAAACAACACAAATGACGATATAATATGCTGTCATAAAGCAGCGGACCTATAACAAATACAAAAGTAGCGACCATTCGAAACCAAGTAACGACACGTATAGTGAATGCTCACCTATACGAACAACGATATAAATCGTATGGCCTTTTTGGACCAAGCCACACAATCGGAGTAAACAAAACTTAAGATCAGTTCATACAGTCTGGAAAACGTCCGAGTTGAACGTTGGTGATCAAAGAGACATTTGATACTACTAACAGAGTAACGGAAAGAAACAGTTTCACCAAATCCTTTACTGCAATGGCCCACCACATGCGAGCTTTATAGAATATGGCCAAATATATTAGTAAACCATCCATGACAGATTAACAGCTCACCTTCAAGACAGAAGAAAAAAAAGATAGAGAATTTCAATATGAGTGACTAACGTTGATCTACGCCCGGTGATGAGGGAAAAGGAGAAACGTCAAACACTGAACGATTATACACCAGGACTGTCCCTTGAAATTTAATGACTATTAATTACATATACTTTATAGTTCCATCTAGTCAATACATAACTACTCCCAAAAGTGCAAAGGTATCACAAACGAAATTTTGAAGGGACTAACGAATGCATAGAGTTCCGGGAATGCGGTGAAGAAAAGCATCCAGATAATGTAGATATCTTTATTTTGGAGCAATTTCTAAACCAACTGCAATGAACGTGTCTTATAATGTTTTTTCGCCAAATGTAGTTACCCACAAGACAAACGAATTATCATCTACTTATATTCTGCCCAAAGTTTCGGAGCATTATTCACATACGCAGAATCCACCGATCGATAAACGCATTTATGAGACTCCGGAATCTCTGACAATAACATCAACTTAATCAAACAAATGTACGATTAATACGGTAAGCAAAGGAACCGTTCACCATTACTTTGACAAAAAGGTTTCCATGGTTTCCAAACGCCATTATTGCACGTTGCACGTTTTTCATCATCGAAGGGTGCTTGTGATTTATTACAACTGATCTCCACAACTGTTGTGTGAGAAAACTTTCCTTGAACGACACCAGTCTGAATAATTTTAACGTCATCGGCTAATGATTCACATTCACCTGAAAAGTCAAAATAAAAGGGAACATAATGGATTCCATTAAATGGCTAATTCGTATCAAGACAATTCTCTCATTGTTTGTTTCGTGCATAACTTTATTTCACTTGTCGTTTCATTATTTTGTTTCAGCGAGTGTCTCTTGTTAATTTAAACATAAAAGTTAGCTGAAAGTAAATTTAAGTAAATATAATAGCTGCCAGGACTTGCAACTAAGCACCATAAACCAAAATCCTATAAATCGTGAGTATAAAGTATTTATTTTAAAAACACATAACATCCTTACACTGCTTCTCTTTTAAAATATTCTAAATAATATCGTTTGCATGCCTTGACAAAACAGCATCATTTTGTATGAAACTCCTACAAATTGTATTTCTCCATAATCGCTACCTTTGTGAAAGTAGGATTTGAGCTAAATTGCCAAATAAATGATGGTTCTGACTAAAGGAGAACATAGTGGAACACAAATTCCTACCCAGAAATAGTTTGTGGGCAATATTAAATTCTCCAAATCTAATTACTGTGTATTTGAGTGAGATTCAGAAAAGTTGTTCAAACTTTGCATCACTTACATTAATTAAACAAACATGGGTAGTGGTTAGCTTAATAAAAGCTTAGCTTACAATATTAAACATGGAAACAATATATCTAATTGAAAATAATTAGCATTCCGTTTCACAGCTAGAAGTAAATAAACTACCTTCTGATTCGACTTTCTCGTCACACGTCTTTCCGGAGAATCCTTCTAAACATCGACATTCGTTGTCTCGCACGCACTTCCCATTTATGCCGCATTCAGGGCTACATATTGCTGATAGAAAGAAAATAAATTTCGCACTGAAAACGCTATTGTCCTTTTGAACTGTTCGATTCAGTCAGAGACATAAAATAGAAAAACACCGGAATTAGTTTTAAGAAAGAGCTAAACTTGATTACACAATCAACACCGACTGATGCAAGTTGGAGTACACATTTAGTGAGAAGCTAATGTCCTTATTATCTGTGCTGATGGTTTGTTCATTTGCTTGCTTCGGCAATAGTAATATAAAATAAAATTGTACGTGTCTCCTAACTCACTCAACAGGATTTGTATTCATACAATCAGCGTATTACTTCAAGTGCCGGAGTCATTAATAGGGCATACCGTAATCAATAGGTGTTAACTGTGTTCAAAATAAAAATGTGGCGAATCAAACGAAATATAAATACAATATTCAATAATAATCGCAGCTACTGACAAAGCAAATTATAAATCCTGTGTACGGTGACCATCAATCTTATCGACTTATGTGAAGGATTATATCAGTTTGACTATAAAGAAGATATTTGAAGATGCTATGTTTTCCTTTTTAATTTTCAAAGCGTATCTATTGAATGAACTAATTTATCAGGACACACCTAATTGCATTATATTATTTCTTTCTTGACTTTCCAATATTCAGGTTATATTACACATTCGATCTATAAATATTTCACTGTTAAGAAATATATTTGTTTCTTTCGAACGTTGATATTTACACTTGTATGTTGTATTTCAGTACCTACTGCAACACACACACACACACAAACATATATATATATATATATATATATATATATATATATATGTGTGTGTGTGTGTGTGTGTGTGTGTGTGTGTGTGTGTTTACTTTTTAGAGACCTACAGGCTGTTATTACCTTTAACACGTGTGTAAGAGGCCATATCGTCAATAATATGACAAATAATATTGCTGTACATCACTTAAAATTGCGCGTTGACATTCGGGGCTTATTTTCCTTTTTTATATTTTATTGCTTTCATACCATGTCTGCAAGTTGAATTTCCTAACCAGGTCCCTTCTTCTGAGCAAACGAGATAACTCTGGTTTGCCAGCATGTATCCGTCATCACAAGAGGAAACTCTAACACTTTGTCCAAACAGATAATTAGATTGTTCTGGTTTGACGGTTCCGTTAAGCGAAGGATGCTTACATCTGACTGAAATGTAATTCAGATATTGAAAAAGAATTCTATTCTCAGCATGAAAAAAAAAACAATTCTCAACATGAAATGATCTTAAGCCTCTTTATTTTAATTTTATTCATAGCGATAATTAACAAATAATTATACCACACCTGAAGATAAACAATGTGTACACCTTCCTTAAATATCCATCGTAATATAGGTATGGTCAGATAACATATTTGTGAACTAATACACAACTGTATTTAAGATCATATTCTCTGGTCACTTTTGATCTGTAAATTCCACCTGGGTTATCCGAATGGTTTGAATTACTTATGGTCACTAAATTTGATCTAATTTGTATCCATTAACATTATTGGTCAATGTCTATTTTTAACATTGTAGGTATATTGCTTTGCATGCTAAACACTAACCTGTCTTTTTTAATCAAACAAAGGAATTTTCTGCCTTTTAATTAATGCAGTTTTGTCTTAATCCAATACAGGAATGCAATGCTATTGGATCATTTCAGTACTTTATTTTCTAACTCACTGTTGGAATTTTGTGTCATTTGATTATTATTTACTTACTATGTTCTAAACCATTTAAGCTCCTTAAAGCCACGGCTACGTCTCTTTTCTGAAGTGTTTCCATTACAATGATCAAATCTGGTATAAGCGATTTAGGTTTGTCTCTCATAACAATATCCCTCCAATACTGAAGAATATGTAATGCATTCCTTGAAGGTTCATCATCTGCTAAAATCACTTTGTTGGATTGAACCCCCAATGCTCTGGAAAGGTATGCCCATATATCGGCAACACCATCGGCAATCATTCGTAATGTTACATCCCTTAATCCTGTAAATGTCGAAAATATATTTATTAAACAACACTGTTCATTAAAGACCAAACTCCTATATAAATTTGTTTGGGCCTTCAAATGTGAGTCACCCTTTCAAGCCCTAACTATATATATATATATATATATATATATATATATATATATATATATATATATATATAGCAGCAGAAAGAAATCACAGACCAGGATTTCCCGTCAAAATGAAACCTTCTATAGAAATAATTTCGTAGGAAACCTTTATTTTTATTTCTAAAAGCTGCTACGAGGGGTTATTTTCGTCATAAACAGACCCACATGCATATGGTATATACACAAAAAACATCAGTGCGCAGACAAATTGTTTTTGAAACAAAGCAGAAAGAAATCACAGACCAGGATTTCCCGTCAAAATGAAGCCTTCTATAGAAATAATTTCGTAGGGAACCTTTATTTTTATTTCTAAAAGCTGCTACGAGGGGTTATTTTCGTCATAAACAGACCCACATGCATATGGTATATACACAAAAAACATCAGCGCGCAGACAAATTGTTTTTGAAACAAGGCCAAATTTATTTGGTCAAGATAAAAATAGTTATAAATTAAAATCATTTGTACATAAATAATAATGAGCGTCGGAGAACCACATTCTGCTAGATTAGCACGAGAGCGATTAGCGGCAATAAAAGCATATCTTCCCGTGAGAGAATCTGTCAAGAGAAAAATACGAGCATACGAAGATGCAAAACTTGGATTTAGTGAATTATCTACGGAGTTATTTAAACCGGTCACTGAAACCACCGAAAAAGTTATATTTGGAGATATAAAGGATCCTGAAGTAAAAAAAATGTGGTGTTGTTCCTGTGTTAAAAGATTGAGGAACGAATTCGACTTCAGCCAGCACCTGTAGTTCAGGTTGTAACTCAAACTACAACTGCAGATAAATCTCAGGAAGAAGAAGAAGAAGATCAAGCAACTGGTAAAGTTTCTGGAGCTGAAAAATTCACCGACGAAATTATCAATAATATAAAGTTAATGAAACCAATTGAATTAGTTAAATTTACCGCAGAAAATTATGATATAAATAGACGAAAAAAAACTTATGAAACCTGAACATGTCGAGGGTGTATCTCGTGAAAATTGGGCAAGATGGATTTTTATATATATAAAGATGTTAGTTGGTTAAAGGTGATGATCCTGAATATATCAAGTTTATTAATGCGGTAAATACTTATGCATCACTACCAAAATCAACATCGTTGCAACCTCCACCTGTGCAACCTCAACGAAAACAAATATTTCCTGAACCTCAAAAAACAACCACCTTTGCCACATAATATATTTACCGAAGAAGCTCTCGAAGAGTTCGAAGACGATGATAAATTAATTAATATTGCCATAGCTGGTTATAAAGAGAGAGAAAAATATATAAAAGATAAATCTGCCGCTAAACAACTTGAACTAGGCGATTGGATTCCCGCGGTATATTTTGCAAGTAAAAAACTAAAATTAATTTAAAAGACGAGGGATATAAAAAAAATTTTGATGAATTAAGTAAGGTAAAGAAAATGGCTCAACAACAACAACAAGATCAGCAAGAAGAAGAAGAGGAATATGAAGACGAAGATATTTCTGATTTACCACAGGATCAATCAACGATGCATAATATTATGACCACTTTGTTTTTTAATAATGAAACTCTCGAAAAAATTAAATAACCTGAAGGCTTGGAACATATAATTGGATTTCAGAATAAAAAAAAAACATATCTAGATAAAAAATATCTTAATAAGGTTGGTGATCATGACTGGATTCCTGCGCTATATTTTGCTTCTAAAAATAAGCCAGTTAATCTTGAAGATATAGAATATAAAAGATTTAGAAAATATGTATACAGAATGAGAGAAAAAGTTCTCAAACCACAAACCAAAACCGGCCGCGGCTATAATACTATTTGTCCTGATAGCGTTATCAACGATGCATCTCGTCTAGAGGTACTTATGGGAGGGAAGCGAGCCGGAAATAACTCACATGAAATAATCTATGAGGCATCAGATATTTGTCAACGATTATTTCGTGGTGGTATCATAGATGTTCATATTTATAGAGATCTCATTGATGAACGTGTCGATTAGATTAGAGTAAATAAATAATGATCATTCACAAACATCAACGTAGACCTGTACAGGTTCGCGTGGTGAATTCTCGATTGCCCGTATACAAATATATTCATGGTAACGGATTAGGCGATACAGTCGCAAGTCTTGTTACAAGAGTGGCTCCTAAAATTGGACCCGCCGCTAAACAATTAGCAATGAAAGCCATAGGAGTAATTGGCGAAAAGGTTCTCTCTAACGTTGGTAATTTAGCTAGTAAAGGTTTCGAAGCTGTCAATGGTAAAATTTTAAATTTAGTAGGCCGAAGAAAGAAAAAACCACCGCCTAAGCCAGTTAAATTACCTAGCACCGACGTAATGCCTAGCGATATTAGTAAAATAATAAATGGCGCGGCAAATCAAAAATTAGCAGAATTAACAAATCAAGAAGTCAATAAAATTGTAAATCAAGAAATTAACAAAATAGCGCGTCAAGAACAATTAACACATCAAATTCCAGCAAATACAAGTTTTATATCAGGTAATGGTCTTCGTTTTAGAAGATAATCTTTATAATAAAATGTTTGCACGGACATCTAACGAGGCATTCGACATGGACGAACCCGTAAGTAAGGACACGTCGGTGCGTGATTATCAATATTATTCGTATTACGCAGTGGATCCCAATAGCGAAAATCGCGTTGAAATTCAGGTTCATGACACAACCAGATATTTTCTTCCATCTGAGGCATTTATCGAAGTTACTGGTGAAATTTTAAAAGCCGACAATACCGCCTACGCGGATGATTTCAAAATCGGATTTGTCAATAATGGTATTATGGCGTTATTTAAGAGCGCCACATACATGATTGATGGAAGAGAAATCGAATCAATTACAGATAATGTTGATATTGCTACAACAATTATAGGCCTAGCTAGGTACTCAGACGATTTTACCAGATCGGCTGGTCCTAGTATAATGTTTGCCAAGGATAATGCTGATCATCCTGAACATGTAGCATATATTTCTGCTATACCACGAAACGTTGCTGGCGACGCTGACGCTACTAATGTGCCAGTACTCACACGTATTAATCCCAATTACAACCTCGGATTTACCACGCGAAAAGCCATGTTACAAGGTAATAGTAGAAGATTTTCCTGCGCGATTCCATTATCGCATGTATTTGGATTTTGTAGACATTTTAGAAAAGTTATTTTTGGAGCGAAGCACATAGTTACTTTTATTCGAAGGGGTAGCAATCATGCCATCTGGCGAGAAGCTGGTGCTGGTGCTGGTGATGCCGGTAAAGTGGTATTAAATAAATTTATCCTGTGGATGCCAGCAATAACTCCATCTTTGATTGAAGATCAAAAATTACTCTCATTCATGGGTCAAGGTGGTAAATCAATTATGTCGTGGTTAACAACAACTACTGACTCCATCGATGTAGATATTAACGGTATTTTCACTTGGCGTATTGCCTCACAACAAGGTGTTTCTGCACCCAGACATATCTTTATTGCTCTTCAAAACGTTAACAGATATGATCAGCAGCATGGTCATATGATATTTGATAATTTTGCCGCTAGCGAGGTATCATTAAGAATAAACGGACAACAAGAACCATCTGAAGAAATATCGATAAAGTTTGAAAATGTCTCGACAGCTCGTGCGTATCATCGCTTATTAAGTTATATGGGTCGAGATCAAAATATTGACACAGGATTACAAATATCACAGTTAGATTTCAATACTCGTTACCGGATCTATTATTTTTCACTGGAACATCTTGATTTGGTAAAACAATCTGTCGTTGACGTACATTTCAAAGCTAGAATTAACACAGGTGGACCTGCTAGAGCGATCGCGGTAATACTTAGTGATAGAACTATGATTTTAGAAGGCATTAGTGGCCGAATGAGAGTCATTGACGCACCCGTGGATAAAATGTAATCTAAATTTAGATCAAACTAATTATAATAAATGCCATACGAACATGTTAGTGTGACTCTGACTCCGGGTCAGGTAAAGAAACTCCAGTCATCGACGACCAAAATCTGTGGGGTAAAATTAACGTTAAAGAACGCTCAAATTCAAGGTGGGCCAAATAAATTATCCTTAACTAAAACTCAACATGGACGTTTTACCAAGGTTAAATTAGCAAATTCCGGCGTCCACGTTGAACTTAGTCCCGGTGCCATCAAAGATATGATTAAAATTGGTGGATTTTTTCCTCTATTAGCAGCTATTCCAGGAATACTTGCAGCGACGGCTCCGCTGATAGCAAAAGGCGCATTAACGGGTGCGGCCGGATACGCAGGTAGCAAATTACTAGAAAAAATAACTGGAGGGCGATACGGTAAAAAAAAGGTCGCGGTCTAAGATTACCAGGAACATATCTAGGATACGGTCTAAGATTAGCGCGATAACACCAATGTCAGATTTAGATTTATCCAACGAAGCAAAAAACAAAAAAATAAAATTCTTCAGAGGCGTATTTATGCGAGATCAACTTCCGGACAAACCGAACCGCGACGAATCTGGGATAATAAATCTCGATTCAAGTATTGGTCCAGGAACATATTGGGTCACTTACGCGATAAATCCGCGTGAAATTATTTATTTTGACTCATACGGGTTGGCGCCACCGAAGGAATTTCTCAATTGCGTGTCAAAATTAAATATTCCAATTTGGTATTCGACGTTACCAACGCAGACGTTAACTGATGCACCAATATGCGGTCCTGAATCAATTAATGTTCTTGATGCAATTTCACGTGCAATTGATCCGTATCACAAAACAGTACTTAAATATACATCTAACAAATATGGTTGACATTTATGGGAGATCCGCATTTAGAAAAGTGGGAATAACCGATGTTGATTTATCTAAATATGCAACGCGGGATGATCTTAATAATCTTTTATCAATAGCAGGAATGAATCCTGACGATGTTGCTATTTTTCAAGATAAATACGGAAAATTACGAACCAGTAATGTTAAAATAGGTGATATAATCAAACGAGCCGAATATAAAGCTCATGTAGGTGAATTTCTAGAAGCTCAGGAAGAAATTAATGAAATTAATGAGACAGCCGCCGAAGTAAATAAAAAAATCTGAAATTAACACAAAAATTACCAAAATTAACACCACTGTCGATTTATTTGAGGGAACTAACGCACTAATTCCTGGAATTATTACCAAAACTAGTTTTAGTAAATTTCCACCACCAACAACACCGAATCAATTTATAAATTTAACATTTACGACGGTGTCGGGATCAGCAACATGGACACAGAAAATAATACATTTACGTATACGGCGCCAATTACCGGCTTGTATCAACTATATATTTTATCCAAGGTGAGATTTAGAATTATTGCTAAAAAATATAAATGGAGACACACCAGCGATAGATTTCTTGGATTTTTAAATATTCCACTAGATAAAGATTCCGAAGAAACATTTGAGTTAGAGCCACCAGATACAGCCGCAACAACGTCAACAGATTATTGGTGGTGCATGGAATTTATCGCCGAAATACCTCATCATTTAGTTGGATGCAAAATTAATAATGACAACATATAGATATAATCAGGCGCGATCATGGCAGGATTCGCTAAAATTTTCCGTAGATGTGTATATGGCAAAAGTAAAAAAATAGCAGCGCAGATTAGTTGCCATCGATGTAGCTGTGTATACGACAAGCGCGGTTATTGCCGGCGTGGGCATAATATTATCCGCGGTAACAATGATGGCGCCGGTTGTTGTAACGATAGCTGTTTCTGCGTCAACGATGATCGCGGGTGTTCTTAGTATTATTGCAAAAAAAAATATCTTCGTCTACCAGTGAAAAATTATCTTCGTATGTAAATAAATTAAATACAGTTACTGCCGCGTATTCGAAATTATCATCGTTGCTTTCTGAAAGTCTCAATGATGGAATTATATCCGATTACCAATTCTCGCTAATGTTAAAGATTGTCGATATTAATAATGTCGGAACTAGCGCAGATTGTGGCAAACACAACGTCGTCAGTAACAACAATGATATCGGCAAGCTCGACTAAGCCAGAATTTAGCATTAATTTTCCAACAACAATTCGCGTCAACGAGATTGCACTATCACAGTTACGTGTCTATTACAGCTGGCCCAATATTAGATCAGAATCATTTGGTGGTTTATCATCGAATAATTTGCTTGTTTTCGCTAATAAAAATCGCGATGACGGCACTCCAGATTGGACCGTCGTTGGACTACCAACAGGTAGTTATCAAATCGAACAAATCAGCGAGGAACTTATTTACAAAGTGAAAAATATAACCGGCGATAAAGAACCAGGAATAAAAATATCCGTACACGAACCAACGCTAACGTCGATGATTGAGTTAAAATCACCGTATACCGTAGATATTTATAAATCCACAATCAGAACCGTATTAGGATGGCCTGAAATTGCGCCGCCAATTCCACCAGCGCCACCAGAACCTAAAAAATCTGATTATGTAACTGACAAGGGGGGTTTCGCAGCAAATATAATAGGGTCCGATATTAGTTTTATTTATTTTTATCATGGAATACGATTTGACAATAAGGATGATTATCTTCAGACCACCTTTAATTTTTATGAAAATTACATGGAATGGTACTTTTATCGCACAGTTCCACGCTTAGGTCGTATTGGACCTTTTGATTTTAAATTCATGATGGATTATTTTATTGAAATTAATCAAGAACATAAAAGAATATTACAACAATTACGGCAGTATTTTCAGGAGTGTATTTTTAACACATCCAGTTTATTATGTAGCGAGATTAACAAACTCGTAGAAACATTAAATCAACTTGCATCCGATATGGAATATTATCATCAAAGAATGATTCAAGAAATAATTAATGATGTTTCTTATGAAATAAAATATGAGAAAGATATTAAGAAGGAAAAAGTTATTGAAAAATCAGGCAATAAACAAAAATTTATGGACGCTTACAAATTGACCGATGCAACGCTGCCAAATTATAAATTTCCCGGCTATACCGCACCTGAATTAAAAAAATCTGTCACTGACACTATTGATGAGTTATTTCCGCGATTACACACCGCGTGGGAAAAAAAAATTACAACCAGCATCAATACTTAAGACAAGGAAGGCATATTTCGCCAGGCATCGTAAATATAAATGACGTTATCGCGGTTAATCTTCACGCGGATATCATTGATGGTAGTTACAGCGCAGACACATCTGTGTCAGAGCGAGCTCAACAAGGATTTGTTCTTTATTCGTTTTCTCCGGACGTATCTCCGGGATATTTAATCATAAAAGAACCGGTCAATCCGTTTTATTTGCGATGTCATAATCGATTATTATCAAGAATTAATTTTAAATTAACAAGTCAACAAGGATATTTACTTGATATACGTGGTGAAACATTAAGTATAAATCTGCTAGTGAGATCTTGATCTTGTCCACCCTAAAAAATGACATAAAAAAATAGATAAAATACAATAAAAAAGTCAAATTTATTTATTTTTTTTAATTCTCAGAATCGATCAAATTAATTCTCACTTACTAATTTTTTTAATTGTCTAGCACGAACATTAATAACTTTTCTTGATTCGTATTCGTCAGATAATTCCGATCTGATCTTTTCTACATACATAGATAGGGCAACAAAAGCCTTAATTTGTGCCTCATTAACGGCTGCCAGCGACTGATACATCGCTGACTGAATTTTCTTTATAAATTTATATTCAGATGGCAAAACATATCTATGCTCGAGTTTATTCTGAGCTAGTATTTCAAATTCAGAGATAATTTTATCTGTGTCTAAATCTGGAGATAAATTTATATTTTTATTTTTTAAATCTTCGATTGCGTCAATTATATTGTTGATATTTTCCTCGTTCATTATACAATATTATATATCTTTAAGTATACTTATTTTTGTAAGTAAAAAAATTATACTTTTTGTAAATATTGTTTTTTGTAAATAATAAAATATTATTGTTTTTTTGTAAGTTAATTAAGTATCAGCGGAATATAATAAAACCCGATCCATTCACCAAATTTATATGAAAATGTTGATTTATATATTTTTTCTGCAGCTCGTCGAACTGATGCGCGTCCGAAACCAAAATATTTTGCAGCAGAGAACATTGATTGAAACAACATTTCCTCGCCGGTTTAAACATTTATTGATTTGACGGCTTTAGGAGGTTTTTTTGAGCATTTACCGGAATTACCGCGCAAGTTATTTTCACTAGGAGTAACCGCCTGAAGATTAAATATTTTATTGTTAAGTTTATCTCCGTCAACGTGGTCAATTACAAGACCGACTTTGATGAGTCAGTTGAAACATTCGTATACAAATCTGTGATTGAAATAATTTCCCTTTCTGGTGGTAAAACGAAGGTAACCAACATTATTCATATTACCGACAGGATTTCTTGTTCTACAATGCCTGACAACACCGTCGCATGATGCCTCGTAGTTATCAACGATTGGATGACTTCTGAATTCCTCCATATATAATTATTTATTTGTTTAAATCATTATTTGTTTGAAACTTATTAGGATAATCTTCTTCACATGTAATAACCGTGGAGGATTTTTTATCATAATATCGCTTTAGTTCTCGATAGCGTTTTCCACCACATCGCAAACATAATCGGGTTTTTCTTCGTGTGCCAACTTGACAAATTATACATTGCTGTGGTCCTAAACTTCCTCCACGAACAGCCTGCATATGTGCGCCACAATAATCATTTTTACATCATTTATCACAGTAATTCATCGAACCAACTAACAGCCATTTGCAACGATTCATTAATATTTAAATGTACGTTTAAAATATAATAATGAAATTAGTTGATCTTGACGAGGCTGAATATGACATTTCTGACGCCGATCGAGCCAAGAAAGAATTTTTTGACGATGGAGCGGTTCATACGTGGTCAACTTGGAAAACTAATTCCATCGATGGGACAATGACCAAGGAGCGAGCTAAGAAAATAATTGATTATATACAGAAAAATCACCCTAATGAGAAATTTATTTTTGGAATAAAATTTATTGTACAGATGCCTGACGGCGTATGGATTATTCGTGATAAACGAGATCCTATAATTGGGGGTAAGAAAAATGTTATTCTGATGCAAACAGCCGACCCGGATTATTATTAGGCATAGATAAACCATATTACGTTAAAGCTTACCCAGTCAGCGCGGTCGTTTATGGAATTTATCGACTAAATAACAAACCGGACATTAAAAATCTGCCCTTAATGAAAAAATCTTCAGTGATAAATTGCGTAGCCGAGCGTGTAATGGAATACATAAAAAATGCAAAACGTGGATCAGGGTTGACCGCGCTAAGGTTAGAAAAAATAAATACCTGGGCAGGAACTGTTATTGATGGTGCTTCAATAAATGACGTAGCAGCGTTATCACGGTAATTAAAATTTCCCATCGCGGTAAAGACATTATCGGGAGAAATTTTGTATGATTCCGCGTATAAATCTCGAGGATCGCCAATAATAATGGTTGATCATAATTCACACGCATGGTCGCATGCGGTAACGATATTTGCACGAGAACGCGTAGTTAAAATTCTTTGCAGATAATTCTGCCGCAGATAATTCTGTGGAAGATATGTTTAAATTTATTAAAATACTAAGTAAATCAGATCCAATATCAGTTTGGTTATTTTCCAGCGAAGATAAATATGATCAATTTGTGTTGCCACGTGGTGACATTTACAGAAATAAATCTTTACATGACTCAATGAGCGAATTAGAATATAAATACTCGATAAATCCCGAGCAGTTATTGACCAATTGTTTTACCGTTCCATCAGTTGCCGCTCACGCTGCCAGAGAGAAAAATTCATGGAAGCCAACGCGATGTGAATTTCTCAAAGATGTCCAAATGAGTTGTGTTGAATATGGCCATGGCGGATTATGGAATACTAAATATGATCATGAAAATATGATATCTATCGACATGTCCGCGTGTTATCCAGGAAGTTTTCTAGGATACGGTGATTGTACTAAATATTTTGCTAAATTTGGACATCCTTGTACCGAAATGACGCGAGTGTCGATAAATGGACCATTACCTGATTTTCCCTTAACTGGATTTGCCCGCGTTGCATCATTCGAATTTGCCGATAATTTACATAAAATCAGCTAAGTTTGGTTTGGCCGGCATTTTTCACAACGACGTTGGCTTCATATAGCGCTGCTGCAATATATGTTAGATTCATCTATGTTGACTTTGTTGACGGTCAGTGAGGCAATTATTTCGCATAAAAAAAAAAAAACATCAGTGTGGTTACCGACGGATTGTGATAACGCTAAAGATATAGGTAGAAAAATAATCGGTAAATTTACTCAAGGCGGCGCTGTTGATCATAAACGTCGCCATGCTAGATTATTCATGGACGATGCTGAATTAGATTTTATTCTTAATGATACCGCGTCGAAAGGTATATTTTGCAGAAGAGAAAATATCTTCATCGACGGAGCAAAGTTAGGTACCGTAGTTAGTTATCTTGACGGAGAATCTCCTCAATATACTCATTTAAGATCGTCAATGCTAGCATATGTAAGTATTAATTTACTTTCCATGATAAATAGATTCTCTGATATTGCAGTTACGGTAGCGACTGATTCGTTTTACATTAACGATAAATACCTACCTAGGTTAGAAAATTTTATCGGAGATGGTTCATGGGGCACCTGGAGAATAAAAAATGAAGATATTCTTGGTTATTGTGAAGATGCTGACGTTGAAGATCGTGATGAATTTCACCGCGGTAACATAGAAGAAATCTCCATAGCGGTATCTGTACATGATCCTATTTCACGACATAAATTTGTATATCTGAATGGACCCGGCGGCAGTGGTAAAACTTCTAGAGTGATACATTTATTTACGAATTCAGATATGACTGTGTTAACGCCAACACACAGATTAGCACGAGAAATGAAGCAACGCGGCGTTAAATCTTGTACTTATCATAGTTATTTCAAATACAGCGGTGGTACATGGGATCCTGTACGGATGGGAGACAAATATATAAATAAGGTTATAATTATTGACGACGTTTGTACAATAAATTTATGTGTACTAAAGTTATTCCTTACATGGCTATCACAGAAAAATACCGCCGTGATAATGTGCGGCGATCATGGTCAACCAAATCCGATTGAGGGTGAATCTCCACATGCCTGGCTTAAGAATTTTGTTGATTATTATGAAGAAATTGATGCCGATTATAGATCCACAGATAAATTATTGACCGAATTTAAGAAATTAATTCGACTACAATCAGATAAAATTCAATGTGACGTTATGAGAAAGATAATCAGCGAATCATCAATGAGTGACTTTCTAAATTTATGGCGGCCTGATCATTTAATCGTTGCTAGTAGAAAAATAGTCCGTGATGATCTTCAGGTAAAATTATTTAAGTTACATCGTGAGAAATTTCCAACGCTGCCAGTACCGTTATGTTATAGGCCGGCAGATACTCGACGACAAAATATTGATGTAATTATACCAGGAGGAGAAAAAAAGAATTTGGTGTTAAATGATATTATTAATGTTGATATTGATTTTGTTAATGATGCGCTAAATGCAGAAAAATCTCCATGGAAATTAGGTCATGCAACAACGATACATTCATCGCAAGGACTAACTATAGATAGTCAAGTTTGGATTGTCGATGATAGAATTATGTGGTCAAATTTAGTTTATTTGGCCGTATCTAGGGTTAGAAAATTATCTCAGTTGGGACGGATTTTACTCGAGTGATTTCGGTGGTAATTGAGTATCGGCGGGAATTACCTGTAATTCTTCTCGAGTAAAGCCGCGTTGAGGAGCGAACGAATCTAACACGTACATTGCCGGCCTCCCAGATGATCTTGTTACGGCAGATATTTTATATGAAGTTACGCTCCAGACGGGGTCAGTTGCTCTTTTTCTGCCACCTTCAGCCTCGCCGTGTTTATATAAATATCTAACGATGATACTACCTAGTACGGGTTGTGTTGAGAAATCTCGCCTTGATATTGGTATAATCGCGTTTGTAATTGCAATTGCCGGTCTCATTTTTATTGTTCGTGTTATTTCGTTCTTTATTGCGTTAATTACCTCAGGCAATCTTGACACCCATTCCGGAGATCGTTCATCACTGATAAATTCTCGTGCATATTGATATCCGAATAATCGCTAAGCAAGTGTTTTATTAAATCGCTCAACGATTGCCTGATCTCGATGAATTCCTGCATGACCGCGTCGAATATTAACGTTATTTTTTTTCATCAGCGACGAGACCGCGCCGAGAAATTCCCTACCTGGATCAACCTGAAGAAGATTTGGCCAAGTTAATAATGATCGTGCATAAATTTTGTTAAATGCGTTTGCAACTTCGGTGGCCGATTTAGTTGCTAACGGCGCCGCTTCTTTGTATCTGCTAGCGATGTCAACGACGGTTAGTACATATTTGTAAGTAATACCATTAACAGTGTCGTGTGGAAGAAACATTATGTCAGCTTGGTGAACCTCATTAGGAACACTAACGTCAAAATGAGCGTGAGGAATTTTCTTAGGCGGAGGAAGATAAATTTGCCAAACGGCTTGTTTTGATAACCAAGAAGCTGCTGTGGGAATTTTTACTTTGGCGGCCTATGCAAGTTTAGCAATTGCAGATTTCCCTCGCCAGAATCCTCGTGGAGAATAATATATTTCCTCCATTATTTATTACCAGCGCCGAATACTAATTTGCCTTTCATCGAACCTTTGATTAACCACGTTGCTAATTTTTCTTTGAGAGATTTATCAGGAATAGCGTCCATTGCGTGAATTAATTTTACATAAGCAAGATGTCATTGTTGTAAATCTCCGCTACGATAAGCGAGATCATGAATGTAACATGCGTTATCGATGGCATTTATTGGATCTTCCCAGGATTTGGTTGATCATTTTCATCAAGTCTAATATCTAGTCGTGTTCCGGGTCCGCAATAATTATATCCGGGTACGTGTTTTTCTCCAGGATATTTAGCCCAAGGAAGGCCAGGTAATTTACCTAAGCTGGCGGCGATGTCACCTCCATGTCGCTTTTTTTTTTAATAAATCTAAACTTGCGTGTGCCACATTTCTTACATTTACCTGTAATTGCACTTTTGTTATTACGCGTTGTGACCTCAGTTAGGTTTTCTGTTTCGGTACGCGTACGACATTTTACGCAATGTAAATCCATGATATTATTATATCATGAATGTAATTGATTTTTCAGCCAGGAGAAAACGCGAGGAAGTAAAACATCACGCGGCATTACCAAATTCGATTAGAATGATTATAATGGTCCATCTGGATCAGGAAAAACACAGTTGTTGTTAAATTTGATAATGAGATGGCTAAAATGGGACAAATTATATTTAGTTGCACCGTCAGTTGACGATCAACGTTGTTATCGAGTTTTAAAAGATTTTAACGAAAATGCGACCGAAATTAGTGAAAATATCATTGAATTTATCACGGATATCAATGAGGCACCATCCGTGGAATACATTGACGGAGAAATTAATAATTTAGTCGTATATGACGACGTAATGTTGGACAAACAAGCAAATCCGGCCAGGATATTTTCTCGCAGCCGACATAAAAATACCGACGTTATTTACGTAACTCAGTGGTATACACAAATTCCTTAAGTTATCAGGGATAATTGCAATATTTTAGCGGTATTTAACGGCGTCGATACGCACAGGTTAAGAAATATTCATCAAACTTGGTGCAACGGTAACATGGATATAAATAAGTTCAAAAATTTATTTAGTCGTGCTCAGTCAACACCACATGGATTTATTACGATAAATTTGCATGATCCACGTAGTCGATATCGAGTCGGTCTTGACCAAATATTTTAGCAAATAAATTTGTCTGCGCGTTGCTTGTTTCAAAAACAATTTGTCTGCGCGCTGATGTTTTTTGTGTATATACCATATGCATGTGGGTCTGTTTATGACGAAAATAACCCCTCGTAGCAGCTTTTAGAAATAAAAATAAAGGTTCCCTACGAAATTATTTCTATAGAAGGCTCCATTTTGACGGGAAATCCTGGTCTGTGATTTCTTTCTGCTGCTTATATATATATATATATATATATATATATATATATATATATATATATATATATATATATATATATATAATGATGAAAATCGCGTGGTCTCGAACATACGACAAAACTATTTAAGTACTGGGTTACTTCGAAGCGAACGAAATACTAAAAATCACATACAATTGCAATTGCAAATACATGTTGCCCTTACACAAATACATCTCATAATGCCCAGCAATAACTACATAACTACTATACTATGTACATCCTTTTTATTCAGGGACAGATAAAACGAATCATATGTTTGCTATGCTGTAGAGGTATGTCATAACAGTTATGGTTTATATTTATAAATACCATTTTATTTTCGCTTTCAAACACATTTTAAGCTCTACTTTGTGAAAGAAATAAAATATATTATTATAGGTTGTTCGACAGGTCAATTATGGAGAATTTGTACTTGCTCATGTAAATGGAAACACCTAAATAGTTCCAACCTGGTACTGGAGAAAACAAAAGTTGTAATTTGGGGCGATATGGCCTTTTACGGGAACTAGCATTTCCCTGTAGATTCAACACATGTGGACATTGAACCAATGACAAACTATGTTAACCTCTATAGCCTAAAAGCGACTATAACATTGCAAGTACAATCTGTACACAAGATGGCACCTGTGACTTCAAAATTGATAATTAGCACTGCCCTTGAGGACAGGTGACACAGATGCCTAACCCAACTCTGTATGTTAACTAAGGAAGAAACAAACATGATTAGGGGTCTTTTTGATCTAACTAACAAAGTATATCGGAAGCGTGACATCAATTTTCATAGCCATAAGGATGGTCGTTTTTCACCTCCTTCAAAACTATAGCCTGTCCTTTGTGATTTCAAAATGAAACAAAAAGAAGAATTAGTTACATCTTGCAACGACCCAAACATATGTTAAAAAGCCGAAAAGAAGAAGCAAGAAAAAAGATAAAACGTACTATTCAAAAGGATGTGAGTGAAAATAAATTGTTGGGGTATTATAATACATCTTGAAAGAGTTTAATCTTTGGAGAGAAATGTAAACTTCTCTGGAGAAACCTAAGAGAAAACGTTTTGCACCTATACCTAAATATTTTGCTACATAAACTTAAGCTTATCCAGTGTTTGTAGAAAATGTATAATATTCAAGCATTGCCCATTCAACCAAAAACTCATGTCTTTGCCTTATAAAATAAATGTGTTACTGAAATGCACAAAGAAACACTTTTGTTTCTGGAATATTCTCATGACACAGAATCATAATAAAATTTCAAAGCACATCATAAAAAATCCCTTTTTCATCTTGTTACTGTCTTTGATATTTTTAATATTTTTAATTATTTTATTTTAATGGGTGCAGATGTTTGCGTTCTTCAATTTGTTCAGCTCGTCTCGCCTTTTGTCATTTTGCACTCGTTTGCTGAAATGGTATATTCTACTGCTACTGAACACTCCATCTCTATCTCGTTTTCCTTTACTCTGAGACACTGACTATTCTACATCATCAAACAACAACCAAGCATTTGCAATGAGAAACCAGAAGCAAACGACGACGTTCTTTGTTGCCTCATACTCTATGGGGAATGTTGGACACTCTTGATACGAGTGATTCGGAAGATGACATGAATGATCTCAATCCACATCTATATGCATTCATAAGACCCAGCGATTCAGAATTAGCAACGAAAAGCAAGCTTTTATTTGGCCCTTCTCTACTTTTCCCACATTCCAACTTATCACAAATTGACTTAAATTACCTCAAACGTAACTCGCACATCCTAGCATAGAAGATTCATACATTTGATATAAGGACAAATTTAGATGAGTTGAAACAAAATTACCAAGTTTAAGAATAAGATTGTTCGAGGTTATCCATCACTCACAACAGTTTGAAATATGTGTGTGGCAAGTTTACTTCACAAGCGGAAATCGTTTGATCCAAAGTATTCACCTACAACAACCTGATACTTACATTGACCTGCAAGATGGAACAAATACTCTTCAAATAACAAGATTCATATGAAAGTGGTATTTGAAACCAAAAGAAAAAAATATGTGTTATCCGTGGATAAACTTTCGTGTAATAAACGAAGCATCACCAAGACTTTAGCAACCATCAAGATTAAATGTGTTTCGCCAGAACCTTTGTTGTGAATGAAATTTTAGTCAGACATTAGCAAACCACCGGAATGGAAACGAGCATTATACAATCAGATATTGCCAACGTCAAAGAGGAGCAGAACTCATTTAGGAACCAACAGGCATTCTAACCACAGCTCCCGAAATGAGAGAAATTAACATGCTAACTTCTAGCAATTAATCAATATGATTCATTCAGATCGTTCTTGAAGGTCTCGTGTAGTTTACATTTATCATCAACAGTATCATTTCGATGTTTTCACTAATGTTAGTGTGTTCTTGGATACAGCTACTTATTGTAACAAATGTGACCAGCCATTTAACTATCGGTAATATTCATGGTGGAGAGATGTATGTTGTTTAGCTTCAAGATCTTGCCTTCCTGAAGAATTATTTTAATGAAATGCCTGCAAGCGAACATTCGTCGTATCAGAATGTAACCAGCAACGTCAACAGGAATGTGCTTGAGGATTATGTTCCTATTGCACATTTTGATCTTATCAATAATACAGTGTAACGCATTTGTGCAGTATACAAGCGGCATAGTAATTAGTTATATTCTAACGTATGATAATGAACCCAGTGCACCAATGAATAAGCAACAAACAAGAACCGTACAAATGTGGATTCTATTATTTCTGACTTTGTATGTTTTCATGAGCTCGGAATGTACATTCTAATATTGTTGTGGCCTATAATACCTGTAAAGATTACATTCAAGCGCCTGTATGGTATCCATATTGAAACTGTAACATGATTTGTTTTCGCTGAATATTTTGAACAAAGAGGAGTTGTGCCGTTACAGAACCTGTCAAAAATACGTCTCAGTCGTCGATTAAAATCTATTCGCATACGACGGATAATTTATTTTCAAATATTATTCAGAATAAAAAGAATGAAATGTTTAAAACCATCTACTTGAAAGTGGGATACAAAGAATCCGTGAGCTATTTATTAATGCCTTTTATTAGAATGCGTCAACTTAACGGAATTACAGAAAAGGCTACTAGCCAATTTTCAAACTTGGAAGATGATATGAATGACCCTGGTACAAAATTATCTGTCTCCACACGACCGAGTCAGTTAAGAATAACCAAGAAACACAAGTTGTTTGTTGGTCTCTATATACATTTCGCTTCTTTGAGCTTCACACAAACTGACTTAGGACATTGACAACAACTACCTATCAATATCCGGTCAACTTAAGTCTAAACTCCTAACAGATAAATATCATGCCTTCAACACAGTGTCAGTATTAGAGGAATTGAAACGAAGGTGCCAAGCCTTAGGACAATATCGTTTAAGCCAATCTATCACTCACGACGGTTTTAAATCTATGTGAGTAGAATTTAGTTTAGCAGAATTTGTTTTGTTCAAACTCAACACGTCCGAAACTCTAATGATTGCTTCGACATAACCGATGGTGATGTGATGTTAGTTTGATTTTTAACGTAACTTTAACAATTTTTCAGTCATATCGCTACGATGTCTGCAATGTGCCAGTTTATAGTGATGTCTAGCACTGGGGCATCATGCCGCAGACATGTAGCATTATATCCCACCCAGTCACATTATCCTGACACCAGGCCTACCAGTCATAACACTAACCTCTTAATGCTGAACGCAAAGCGAGGCAGCTGTTAGTACCATTTTGTAAGTCTCTGGTATGACTCGGCCGAAATCGAACCCACGACCTCCCGCATCCGAACCGGACGCTCTAACCACTAGGCCACCGAAGCGGTTCATAACCGATGGAAAAATGTTCTTCATACCACAATAGTTTCACCTGGAGGGAGTAGCTGACAAAACATTATATTATATTTGTGGATCAAGATACTCGCACCAAACGAAGTATCTCCTAGATTGTAGCAACCATCAATATCATAAATGATTTAATCCGAGCCTTCTTGGTGAGTCTAACGTAGTCAGAGATAATCATTACGTAAGAATGGAAATAATCATATAAATGATTAAGACAATCGCTTATTGTACAATAACGAACAGAAGCATGATTCATAAAAAGGAGGCTTTCCGAACGAGAGTTCTAGAACTTTATAAATCAGGTTATGTCAACTAGTTTCAAAAATTAAAGAAACACGTCATTTTGTCACTCTCTAGACAACATAGATCAAGTCAAAGATTGTTATCTAACTTTAAATAGTAACAGCTTAGCACATGTCGAACAGCAGAGAGGAAGATGTCTCTTTGTCCAAGTAATACTAATCTGTTTGTAGGGAAAATAGGCTCAATATCAGATGTTGTCAACGACTGATAGGTTGTTAGATCCAGGTCGATACTGCCAACTCATCGAACATGAAGACAGATTATCCGTGAAGTGTTAGTCTTGGTGATTTTACGAAGAAGACGCTGTTTGCATCATCATTACATCGCCACGACCACCCATTGACCAGTTTGGTAACGTCATCAGTGCTTTTACATGACCACCATCCCCAGCGTATGCCTGTGGGATGTCTTCCAACCTTTACAAGATCAAGCGCTTTACGTTGGTCTTTGGATCGAAGACGAATATTACAACTTTGATCTGAAGACTATATTTGGACGTTTACCAATAAAGGAACCAAACAGTACAACTATCTGTACCATGACAAACAAGGACAAATTTATATCATATGAAAAGTGAAAAGACTGACACCAATCTCATCAGAGTCAAGTGGTCATCATTGACTAGCTAAACGAACCATTACAGGATGCGACCAGGACTTTTCCGTAAATACGGGGTCCTTAACAACTTAAACGTCTGTCACATTATCCATGGCACAATATAAACTTGGAGAAATGGTATCCAATCGTCTGCGAAAATCCAGCATAATAAACTGGACAGAGTCCAAAACATAAATACCAGTCTGAATACATACTTCCGCCAATGATGAATGCGACACAGACGCAGAGTAATGGGCTCGCCGACTTGACATTCAATGAAGGAAAGTGTTATGCTTTGACTTAAGACCAGAGTCATGTCGAATCACGAGCCATGAACCATGCAGCGTGTCCTTGATGGTTTGCTATAGAAATCGATGGCATTTGTATACCCAACTATGAATCGCAAGCATGCATCCCAAAACCAATCTAGATATTCAAGAATTCAACCAGACTTATAAAACAAAGATGACACAAGGTGGTAATGAAGTTCAAACTCGAAGAAGAAATACACCCAAAAGAAACCTAATTCTTCAAATAACGAGAAATAGATCAGCTAGAAGTTAAATGTGCTTATGATAACCTCGGTCTGTGACACTTTCTTCATCCCTCTTATCTTCCTCTTCCAAAGTTATTGATGATGCCAGTCAAATTTAACTTATCACAGGTTTTTCCCCATTTAATGAAAACATGGAAACCTATATATAAAGGGACCTTTCCATCGACAGCTGAGACTGTTATTGATGATGGCTCTGCATCCAGAAAGGTGGCATCTCATAAGACAGTGTTTATAGTATGTGTTGCAACAAGAACTTCTACTATTTAGTCAGTTGCCAAACGGCTCAAACGTTCGATCTGTTCTAGTTTGGATAAACAATGGAATGTCGTGTCAGTATTTACTAATTCCAGTCATCCAAATAGAAAGCAAATCATTCAAACAACACTTGAAAACATCGTTACGGCATATCATAATTGTTTCAGCGACTTGAAATGAATCGTTATTTTAATCTTAAGACATGAATAGGAATGGGTAAGGCTTCTTCACATTCTTCACAAATTAGTGAAACTGTAAACCCCAATTAGTGAAAAGTTACAGATGCTGGTTTGACAGGGAAGCTTTCTGCCCATATTGACATTATCGTCGCTACAATCTGGTAATTCTTGTTACGGTTGATTACTTTAAGACGAGTGGTTCTGTGAAACCAGGTCAGACTGTAATGGACGGACGAAATTTACCGTTAAATCCTTACAAACGGTAGGAGCAACAAATATCTTATTCAAAATCAGACGGATCAAAAATAAATGTTAAACTTGAAACGATACGTTTAAGTTTTGCAACGGTACCAGTTGCTTCATCTAAAGATTGAGACTATACTTCTAAACCTATGTTTAAAACTCCTGTCTGCTATTTTTCCCTCCAGTATGACATCCGGTTCTTCAAGACGATCACAAGTGGAGGTCGGCGTCAGAACTATAATGTTTACCCTCTGTTCAGCAACAAAACAAAGAATTTGCACCACAAATAAACAAATAAGTTAAAGGTAAAATAATTTCAGATGACGTTTGTTGAAACGTAGTTTCTTCCTCATAATGCCTATCGGACACGTTAAGCATCGCAGTCCAAAATACCATGGGAACCTAAAGAAGCGAACATTAGTTGACTGAGTAGCAACGGCTACCATACTGCGAATGCTACTGGCAATACATGAATTTAAAATGTGTCTCGTGCCGTCAAAATAAACTAATTATCTACGTCTGCAATATGTGCAACAAAGGACTATTTTAAAGTAGCCGAATTAAGATAGCATAAACCGATTATCACGCCGTACAATGTAGGTTACAATTAAATACATTGCCTTGTGCCATTCACTTGTTTTCAAAATAGATTTATGTAGTTCCTTTGATAGGTAAAACACGTTCAGTGTAAAGGAATTTTAGACATTGTCTTAGAAGAAAGTGTTCGATACCTTCTGCAATGGCATACAACAAAAGTCATCGACTTGCATCAACGTGGTTTTCAAAAGACTTGCAGTGACGCCACATTCACTTGCTGAAAATTAATGTCATGAAACTGTAACGATTCATAGATCCGTAAAAACGATGTGTACATATTTTTCATATCAACATGCTCTCAAGAACAACTACGTGTTACCAGGTCTAGCCAAATATTACAATCAATATTAGCATTGTATAGCTTTAAATCAAATTCAATGTGTTTGATTGATTATTTGGAACATTGGTGAAGGAAAAAACATCGGAGACTGAGTCCGTATGGGAAACAAAACAAAATACACTTCGACAAAGGTTATTTACTCAACTGGACAAAAGAATTGTATTTTATCAAGGCACATGTGAGTTCAATTGTATATTGTCTATCAAATGCTAGATATTATTGATAAGTTTCAAAAGAGCTTTGTATAGACCCAATATGCAATGCAAATTTACCTCGACTGAAGAAGAGTCAAAATAGTTGCACATCATATTCAATATCTTAATGTCCATTGAAAAGACTATCGTCCTAGCTTTAATAGTTGGAATTTAGCCTCACATGTCATCGACAATAACAAGAAGTAAAAGTCGCTGCATGCCATTAAACACTACAGCCGCTTATCCGAGTTCATCCCTCCAAAACCTAGATTATGAATCGTGTATATAATGTGAAGAACGCGTCCTGAAACTATAACTCGTCTTTTCGAGTCAAATATTTTGACCCGAAATGAACCGCTCCGGTGGCCTAGTGGTTAGAGCGTCCGCCTCGGATGCGGAAGGTCGTGGGTTCGATCCCCGGCCGAGTCATACCAAAGATTTACAAAAATGGTACTAACAGCTGCTTCGCTTGGCGCTCAGCATTAAGAGGTTAGTGTTAGGACTGGTCGGCCCGGTGTCAGGATAATGTGACTGGGTGGGACATCATGCTACATGTCTGCGGCATGATGCCCCAGTGCTAGACATCACTATAAACTGGCACATTGCAGACATCTTAGCGATATGACTGGAAAATTGTTAAAGCTACGTTAAAAGTCCAAAATCACATCACATCACTGACCCGAAATGGGTCATTGAGACTGCTATAGGGAATCTGAGTTAAAAACAGGGAGATAAACATGTGGTATATTTTACTGACCAGTTTTATTGTCTCTATCTTCTCTAGTCATTTGAGAAAAACAACCGGACAGTAATACAAACATTATCCTCGCTAACGCCAGTCATTACTCTTCCAGGCTCAGCAGCAATCTTCTGAAATTTTTGCAATCTTTTCCTCCATTGACATAGATGGGCTTCTTGAAGACCAAAGCTTTCCAACTGTGAATGACCAATTTTATTTGGCATTATTTAGTGGCAATTCAAGGATGTTTACAGACAGTAAGATGTTTTTTTCACAGGCAAAGTACCGCAGTGATGTAGGCAACAAGTATTATTTTATATCTTTATTATTACCCAGTACTGTCTTGTACAAAATATTATATCCTCACTATCAAAGATTATTTTCAAAGACAGTTCTAAAATAAATTGCAACAGATGTGTCATTTGTACCGTGGCTTAACTTACAAACCATGTCATGTTTTGAGAGACACTTTAACATCAGCTTTTCTAAAGGGTATCGCCATCTTAAAATCTACATTCACCCGGGGATTGCACGCTTTTATATTTTCTGATTGGCTCAAGGAAAGCAATTTTCCAAAATGTGCTTATTGAACAATAGGGTCTCACATCAGCAGTAAATAAAGCAAGAAGACAATGTACGGAATCTACAGGAAACAAATCCTGGTTCGCAGCAACGACACGGCCCAAAGAAACGTTTAACAACGTTAACCCTTGCGGACACGCAACAACCAAACAAAACGGGTTATAAGAACGGTCGGAGATTTAGAAGTTTTCGGTTACTAGAAAACCCATTGATGCATCAGATTCCTGCGAAGCAAACAAACTACACCTGTTTGCCATTTCACAATGCAAAGATCACAGTTAATACAATTTCCTTCCGTGTCTTGTTTGAACACCACACCTCCAATCGAAATTCAAGTCAAAGCGAAAACGGAAGATAGCCTTGGTCTCAGTAATAATCAACTGAACCTGAAAGTCAAAGGTCACAAAACGGACAACATCAGTCCATAGACCATTATCATAGTAGCTCCCTTCAATAATTTGATACACTCGCCTTTATACCTGAATCACAGCCTGAAGTTGAAACGAGACACATTGGATGTCATTAGTGAGACAGAGGTGATAGAAGATTACGATTATCACGATGTTAGTTTTAGATTGTCTTTCTACACCTAAACGTCTCTCATTTGAACTGAACATGGGACGTATATTCGTGCAAGATTTAGTGAGATTTCTGATACAGGAGTGAATCAAGATTTAGCAAGGGAAATTGTCACTTTGATAACAGGTAAATAACTCATTCGCGAATCGATGTAGGGGATAGTATATATTATGAAAGATTGGGATAAGGAGACGAGGGAACAAGAAAAACAGTAAAGGAGAGGAAATAATAACTCATCTGCACCAAATGGCTAGTATATCGGTCATAACCAGGCTACTGCACAATAATTGCCAATGGATGTGATTTTTATGTTTAACTAAGATTTTTCTATTCACAACTAAAATTATGTAAGCACCCAGCTGTATTATGTATGATAGTATGTTTTGCGTGTATGTGTTCAAGTATGTTTGCTAACATTCCTGCTCAATTGTTTAAGTGTGTAAATTCATCCCTCTTCAGTTACATAATACATTTCTGCTGGCTGGTAAGTGTGGAATTTTTGATGACCACAATGACGTGTTGGATAATAAGGTTGGAGTTTTGTATAGTAGATGACTGGGTTTTAGCCAACACAATGTTATTTTGGATGCTAAAGGCTGTTTGTTGCATAGTAAGTGTGGGGTATTGGACAGTAAGTGTGGTCTGCTGTATATATATATTGGTCACTGTTACTTTGCATGTGGTGTGTTGCATAGCGAGTATGGGGTGTCGGATACTAAGGGTGGAGTATAAGTGTTAGTCACTGTTAGGGTGTATCAGATATTAAGCGTAACTTTAGCATTACATTCAATGTATGAGGCCATGGAGTCCCAAAACCATTGAACTTTTAACTCAACGATACATTCCCTTTTGAAGCTATAGTGGCCGGAAAATTTAAACCTAGTTATATCATTCAAGACATAGAGAGGCCCAACATACGCAGTGGCATAGCTTGAATATTAGCTGCATTTCCGCTTAAGGCCCTACATGCCAGCAATGAACAACCTATTGACAAAAGACATACGTTTAGATGTACAAACGTGTTTTATATATGGCTTACTGTTAAGTCACGCTAGAAGACATATCGAACCACTTTACTATTTATTTTACTAGAGGCCATGTCAGACCACTTTAATATTTACGAGCTGAACATCCGCATTGATCACAAGATTATGCATGGAAGTTTACAATATTAAGTAATAATGCATTTGGACGGAATAATAAAGGCTCCATACTTTTGATGTAAGTGATATATATCTAGCGTAACTAAAAAAGCATACGTGTTTTCCTTTAGTGCGTGTGTGTCTGTGTATGTGTGTCCAAAATACGTACAGATAACACTGGTCTACATGTTTTAGAAGTCGTCTGCTTCAAAAATAAAATGTGTATTTATTATAGATTTTTATGTGCTGAATTCGAATACGGCAAATAAAACAATTGATTGGCAACAGTTTGTACGATATTTAAGATGTAAGAATTTACGACTGTGCAAACTGTGTAAATAGTATAGCTTTAATAATAAGTTGTAAACCTAGGTTTTTCATGTGTTTATGGTTGCTTTACGTGATAATATTTCATATGTCCTGTTGAAGTAACACTTTAAAAAACAACAAGAGGGTTAAACTGTTATATAATTAATGTTTATTATGAAACAAAACGCAAAACACTATCAGTATATATAAGTACATAGTGTCAACTCGGCGATTCTTGTCTAGTCTCTTGCATTCATTAACTGGAGAATCACTGTCCAGCAATAGCCTGTAAGCATTGACGTGCTGTAGTTCGCCTAATACGTCATTTATTCTTCGTTAATTATGATTTATATACTATCCAGGGCAGTGACATACTAAAAGTTTTGAATTTTTCCTTCAAAAGGCAAAGAATGAAAGGAAGTACACAAATTCTCGGTTTCCTCTGCATTTGAAATTAATAAAACGCCATGCATAACATGCAATATCCTCTCAGCTGCTCTCTCTCTCTCTCTCTCTCATTATTTCCTATAGTAAATTAATCAAAATATTTAGAGGGTTATGGGTGAGCTAGAACAAACTATACGAGCTGGATTTATACCAATTAATATACAAGAGAGTGAGTCGCTATAATGGTATGTAATCACTATCCCTGGAAATTTGCTTTGTTTTGTTACACTTTACAAATGTCACAAAGTTGCAAAAGCCTGACAAGACAAAATAAATGTTGTATTTCTCTTGGATATATCGACAAAAACTAATTCTGTTTTTCTAATGTGTGTTTTAATATCAAAAATAAGATTCTAGCACTGAATTATTTCCATGTGTTTAACATACTGAATACATACATAAGAGAAGGGCACAGAGACAGAATAATTAAGCACACTTTAATAGTATATAGAATGGCGTGGAGAGCATTTAGGCGTTTCCAATTTTAGTTTTATATTTGGCACTACGTTCTATCCCACTTAACCTTAATTTATTTTCTTATAAAATATACATACACTTTACAACCCGTGGAGTAATGCTCAACGAAAATGAAGTCACCAAACACTTGAATCAGTAACATGCAAAACATCCAATGGCACTACTACGGTAGACAAAAGTAAGCATTATGATAACTATACTGCATGTCAATGTTTTCAGTCAGGAGTGTATTAATGATTGCATCTACATAACGGATTCTCTCTGTGTAATATAAACATTTATTCATTTTACTACGCCCAATGACATGAACGTTACAGATACTATACTTTCAATGGCCGTGACGCAATCACGGAAGAGGACAATATTAAATATGCCATTATTAATACTGTTAATCACATTATTTTGCATATCATGTTGGCACGGATGTTTAAGCTTGTCTTTAATGTGTCGTCGGAATTCAAATTGCGAAATCAGCTTTGTTGGACACGTAGATGTGTCTATTGATATTGTCGAACTCGTCTGCCGATATTTGCTAAAAATGCTTATAAAACACAAAGACCTATGAAGAAACGATCCTCATATTCAAATCATGGATGATATCCATTGTCGGCATGTTGACGTATAATGATATCATTTGGTGTTTGATACCTTAGCTAATGTCCGTAACATGCAGCATCGATAAGATTTACAGATGCCTCATAAGGCCTTTGTTGTTCGTTAGAATAAATGCTTGTACTAGTCCCACAGTAATCGTATCCAGGATTTTTTTCTTCTATACTTTTGCCATTATGTTCCTAGCATTTTGAGACTGCAACATCACCGCCAGTTATTTTATTTAAAAAGTTTACGGCTTGAACTGACTGTTTCGTACTGAATACAAATTTTCTTGTCTGAGGCTCTACCATTACAGATACGAACTCATGCTGGAGTTGAAGTACGTGCTCTCATGCGACATATCAAAACAATATGAAGACATCATTATATTGTACAACAATTATATTATTTAATGGCAAAAAGAAAAAGGAGATTCACGGATCTATAAAGATCCACATTCAGAAAAGTGGATGTTTTTCGGACATTGACTTCTCTGCACAAATAGTGCCCATATTACTCAAGCATATTTGTGATAAAGCCAGTTCCCTGTTTCGAAAGTGAGTTCGCGTGTAAATTATTCGCCAAGCTAGATCATGAAAACACTACTGCTGTTGAATATGAATTTACAACGGCTGACATGCGATTGGTTGTATGTGATTGCGCCGTTAGCTGATAATCAACATTATCTTGACGTTTTCACGGTTATAAAGAAAGCTTGAGTAATAAAAGTGTCTTCTACAAATATAGATTTAATTTTCACAATTACTGAAACATGCTTCATTGACGATTTGGATGCAATTTTAAACAATTATGTTGTTTACGACGATGTGACGCATGCAAATTTAATTAATCCCGCAAAAATTTGTTACTGGGGTAGACTCAAAACACCTAAATGATTTACCTAACGACATGCACACGTACCTAAAGCGTGTCGTTGCCTAACGTGATCTGTGGCAACTGTAACATGCTGGTGATATTACGCGTCATTGGTAATCATGGTCTTGGAAACATTCCCTGCACTTTCTGCCGCTGGCCTGTCGAAGGGTGAATTTCGTGATATGTCTAAACGGATCTCTGAGGACCCGTAAAGTCTTCCCACCATTGATTCGACATAAGGGCCCAAATAAAACTATTGTACAGGTCTGGAAAAACAAAGCCTCTCACAGGAACGTACCTCACACGACAATGTACAATGCTAGCAAGTATATTAAATAACCGCACCCGCCAGCTGTGGTAGAAAAGAGTACGAAGAGAGGGCATAAATCCGTTCGTGATGATTCATGATGTCGTAGAGGTTGCAAAACGTTCAAAGATATGTTACAATGTCGATAAACTCCACGAAAAGACCTGACAGCGGCCTTTTAAGAAACAGTCGTACCGTTGATTAACAAACATAAAATTATCAAATATGCCGATCTTATTAATAATCTCTCAAAGGCAACAGTGGAATGGCTGGCAGCCATACAGGAAACAGAAGAAAAATCGTAACCATTATATAAACTGTCTAAAAGCACCAAGAATATAAAAAGGCAACATACGAAATGGCAGGTACTAATACACGCTTGTTTGCAACACATAAATGAAGAAGTCAAAGACGACGTCGTTGAAACTGGAGAAGCCTTTGATGTAATTGCAAGGTGCATCCATATATTACAACGGTACAAGACATAATGCTAAATGTACTACCCGAACGCATGCCATATATTCAAACACTGGTTCAATAATTTAAAGAAACAGATCGCCATAAGTCTTTCAGTAATCGTATTATCATTGCTCAACACTGACTCGTCAGCCGAATGAGTAAATGATAAAACTACCATCAAATACACAGGATAAATACATGAACATCGATTGATTGATTGATTGATTGTTTTTTTTTAACGGCGCATCAGCACTCTTAGGCTATTTAGCGCCAAACAAAGTGTTACTTGTATAATCTTTTAAAACTTATAAAAGGTTCTACATCGACCAGCGATATAAAAGAACAAATGGTTGAAATTAAAAACGGTAAGAAGGTAACGGTGCAAAATAAAGCTTCCCGATCAACGGGAGATGTAAAAAAGATGAATAGGTATTAAAATGGGACGGAATGTATATTGCATAAAACTGCACAAGGTGATAGCATAAAAGTCAGAGTTTAGAGTAAATATTTACGGCTTTCAAGAACTCGATAATACGAGTGATGTTTATATTATCAAAAAGTTCTTTCATATCATGCACAACGTAATAACGATCGCGCGTAGGTTGTAGGTCAAAGCACTCTATCATAAAGTGCTTGACAGTGAATGGTTCATTGCAAGAAACGCACTCTGGTGGGTCTTCACCTTTTAGTATGTGGGTGTGGGTGATATAAGTATGACCAATTCGGATTCTTGCAATGACTACCTCCTCCCTACGAATGGTTCTGTAGGAAGGAGTCCATTCTCCTAGAGTTGGTTTGATTGCATGAAGTTTGTTATTTACAGCATCATTCCATGATGCCTGCCACTTCTGACGTAAGAACTTTCTGATACAAGGTTTAAAATCTGTATATGGTATTTTAAAATCAGATGGTTCTTGAGAAAGGGCCATTTTAGCAGCGCGATCTGCTTTTTCGTTACCTTTAATACCAATGTGGCTAGGTAACCAACAGTATATTATATTGTGGGAGACACTCAGCTCGGTATTTTTTACGAGTATGTTTTTCAATAATGGGTTCTCCAGTTTTCTATTGTGTAGTGACTGAAGTACTGATAGCGAGTCGGAGAAGATGATACAGTTTGAAATACGATTCTTTTCTATATGTTGCAGAGCAAGGTCTATTGCTCTGATTTCGGCTGTAAAAATTGATGCTCCATTTGGTAAGCGAACTTGCGTTGTGTGATTTCCACAAACAAAGGCTGCAGCAGCCTTTTCCTCATCCTTTGATCCATCAGTGTAAATTCTCGTGTAGTTTTTAAATTCGGTGAGGAGTTCATGGTAAGAGTTGTGGAAGATAGAAGGGTTTGTTTCGGATTTTTTTCCATCGTGTAACGTAAAACGTACTTTTGGTTGTTTAATTAGCCAGGGTGGTGTTTCGGAGATGGATGTTTTCTGAATTTTTGAAAGATCTATATTTGTAGTGTCAAGGCTGGATGATATTCTAATGCCAAAGGAAGGTATGGCGTTTGGTTTATTTTCGTATAAAGTTTTGTATTTGGGTTGAAAAACAGCCGAAAAAGCAGGATTCAGAGGGTTTGATTTTAATTTGAGAGCATACTGTGCTGAAAGCATTTCTCTACGATGCGATAACGGTGGTTCATTCGCCTCAGCTAGAAGGCTTTCACACGGGGATGTTTTAAATGCTCCCAGAGCCAGTCTTATTCCCTGATGATGAATTGGATCAAGCATTTTAAGATACGATTTTCTGGCAGAACCATACACAACGCAACCATAGTCTAGTTTGGAGCGAATAAACGTTCTATATAAATTCAGGATGACTTTTCTATCAGCACCCCAGTCAGTGTGTGCTACTACTTTAAGTAGGTCAAGTGCTTTTAAGCATTTGGCTTTCAAGTTTTTTAGGTGTGGAATAAAGGTCAGTTTTCTGTCAAAGATAATACCCAAAAATTTTGTTTCCTCAACAACTGGAATAGGTGTTCCGTCCAGCGTGAGTTTAGGTTCATCGTGGTGTCGTCGTAATTGACAGAAATGCATACATACAGTTTTTGATTTCGAGAATTTGAAACCGTTCGTACTAGACCAATTTTGAATCTTGTTGATATTTTGCTGTAGTTGTCTTTCAATTGTATGCATGTGCTTTGACCGATAACATATGAGAAAATCATCAACATATAGTGAGCAATCCACACCAGGAGTCAAACACTTGGTGATGTTATTAATTTTGATATTGAAAAGTGTCACAGATAAAATACTGCCCTGGGGCACACCCATCTCTTGCTCGTGCAAATCTGAGAGAGTACAGCCCACTCGTACCTTGAATTCTCTGTCGGAGAGGAAGTTGGATATGAAAGAGGGCAGACGGCCTTTTAGACCTAGATCGTGCAGGTCTTTTAGTATCCCGTACTTCCATGTTGTGTCATAGGCCTTTTCTAAATCAAAGAAAACCGCTACTAAATGTTCTTTCTTGATAAATGCATCGCGAATGAATGTTTCTAGTCTAACCAGATGATCGTTGGTGCTCCGTCCATAACGAAAGCCACTTTGGAAAGGAGATATTAAATTGTTAGTTTCCAGGTACCATACAAGCCGAGAATTGATCATTCGTTCCATTGTTTTGCACATGCAGCTTGTGAGTGCAATAGGTCGATAGTTGGTAGGATCTTCACTATCTTTACCGGGTTTGGGAACTGGTATTACTGTTGCTTCTTTCCATATTTTAGGTAGGTTACCAGTAATCCATAAATCATTGAAGAGTTTTAAAAGAGATGTTAAAGATGATTCTGGAAGATGTTTTAAAAACTGGTAATGTATTTTGTCAGGCCCAGCGGAAGTATCATGGGCCTTGTCTAAAGCCTCCATAAGTTCTGATAGTGAAAACAGCTGGTTGTAGCTTTCCGAGTTGTTGGATGTGAATTTTAAACGTGACTTTTCTTTTTGAGTTTTCAATTTTTGGAAGGCTTCGGAATAATTAGATGATGACGAATTTTTAGAGAATGTATCAGCAAGAACATTTGCTATGTCACGTTTTGAGCTAAGATTGTTATTGTTCACTTTTAGATGTCGGAAAGAATTGTGTTTTCTCTTTCCGTTTATTTTTCGGATCGTGTCCCAAACTTTCTTAATTGAGGAACGAGAGTTTAAAGAGGAAACATATTTCATCCATGATGCTCGTTTACTTTCTTTGATTGTGCGGCGAGCTTTGGCCCGGAGAATACGATATTTACTTAAATTCTCGGGCGTCGGATGATTGTTAAATTTTTTCAAGGCTTCTCGGCGTTGCCGTATGGCTTCCTTACATTCCTTAGTGAGCCAAGGTTTTAGGGTTCTTTTACAGTTTGCTGAGGACTTGGGGATAGATTCTTCTGCAATGTCGGTTAAAATAGATGTAAAATGCTGAATGGGGTCGTTAACATTGAAAACTGTATCCTCATTCAGCCTGGTTTTACAGTGTGTTTCGAATTTGGCCCAGTCGGCCTTCTTTAAATTCCATTGTGGAATTACTTCATCAATTGTAGAGTTATGATTTACAAGGGAGATTGGGAAGTGATCGCTGCTGTGAAGGTCATCAGCGACCTTCCATTCATAGTCCAAAAGCAGCGAAGGAGAACAAATTGTCAAATCGATGCATGTGTATGTACCCGTGCCTGGGTGTAAATATGTAGGTGTTTTGGTATTATATAGACACAGATCGTGTCTAGAAATAAAGTCTTCAACTTTGTGACCTCTGTCACTTACATGATTCGATCCCCATAAAATGTTATGGGCATTAAAATCCCCGAGTAAAACAAAGGGTGCGGGAAGCTGTTGAACAAGATTATCGAGTTCGTTTGGTACTAGGTTAGTGTTTGGTGGTAAATAAATAGAGCAAAATGTAATCACTCGATGTAGAGTGACGCTTACAGCAATGGCTTGTAAATTGGTGTTTAAAGGAATGAAACTATGAGGAGCTCTGTTGTTCACAATAACAGAAACTCCTCCTGATGCCCTGTCAACATTTGGAGAGCAGGTGTTAAACAGGGAGTAGTTTTTAAATGTGATATTGTCTGTATCTTTCAAGAAGGTTTCTTGAAGGCATAGTACCGCAGGATCATGTTCGTTTAAAAGCAGGAGAATATCATTGTAATTTGCTTTAAGTCCTCGACAATTCCATTGTATGATAGTGTTTTTCATTATAAATTTAAATTAAAGATTGTGGAGCTAGGTTAGACCTTTCGCAGACGGAATTTGTTTTGTTATTTCTCTGGAGGAAGTACGGGGGTGAATTTTTTGTTTGTAGGTCTGGAGTTCCCTTGGGCGCATGGAGCAGATTCTTCTGCATCCATGCTCTCGATGTCTCCAAACCTGTTATAAAGTTTGATGGGGTCATCTGACCCCTTTTGTTGCCTGTTTCCGTGAGATTTTTTATTCTTTGGTGATTTAGGTTGTTGGGTATTATTAAATGTAGTCTGAGTAGATGCCGTGTTTTTCTGTGCTTGGTAATGGGGGGTGTTTGAATTTGGTGTTGAATCGGGTGCTTCTGTTTGTGTTTGAGCGTCCTTCGTTGTTTTAGGATTGCTCTTCACTACAGTGGAGAAGGATGGGCCAGGATGGGCTGTTTTTGCCTGTACAATTTTTCTGGCTTCTGGATAGGGAATATTATTTGTGTATTTTACCCTCTGAATTTCCTTCTCCTGTTTCCAGGTATCGCAATCCTTGGAATTTGCGTGGTGCTCTTTTCCGCAGTTGACACAATGCGGAGTTGCTCTACAATCAGATTCCTGATGAGCATTGTCTCCGCATCGGCCACATATTTGGCTCTTGGAGCAGCGGTCTTCGTGATGGCCGTATTTTTGACACTTATAACACCGAAGGGGGTTGGGAATGTAAATCTCTACCTTTACTTGCAAAAAGCCAACTTTCACCACTTTGGGTACAGTTGGCCTGTTGAAGGTGAGTACAATGGTGTTGGTGTCCTGCAGATTGTTATTACGTTTAATACGCATTCGTCGGACTGCAGTGACACCTTCATCTTTCATTCCTTCGATGATGTCAGCGTCGGTGACTCCAGCCAAGTCACGGCAGCGAATCACGCCTTTGGACGTATTCAGTGTGGTGTGAGCGAATGAGGTTACTGGGATATCAAAGAACGTTTTCATTTTCCTGATATTGTCTGATTGACCTCGTCGCTCACACTCAATAAGAAGACAACCCGATTTCAACTTTTTAACACTTTTAGGTGTGCCAATCGATCCTGTGATAGTCTTTTCGATGACAAATGGAGATAGTGCGGCAAGCGGTTTCGTGGCATCTTTTGACTGTATGACCATGAAGCGTGGAAATGACTCCACACTACATGGTTCATCGTCAGACTCTGATAAGGGTTTCGATCTTTTATTTTGATTTTTTTTGGAATTATCCATGATGGCTAGATTAAAAATTCAGCACCCGTGCTCCCCACCCACCAAGGAGCCCAACAAGGGGACACTTTTCAAGTGTCAGGGATACACAGATGCCATACTCAGTTGATAAAATTACCTTTGAATGACCCTGAAGTCGCCAATTTCTAAGGTCGGTAAAATTACCCCCCGATTGACCCGTTAAGCCACCGCCTTCTAGGAAGCCTTCTAAGACTTGGAAAAGTGAAATATAAAGGAAAAGAATATAGGGGCAACGGTGGTATCAAGAGAGATACAAGGAGAGAGAGAAAGAAGGTGAGAAAGTTAATAAAGACCTCCTAGGGCTCGGCGTGACCAGCCGATTTGTCGGAACCGGGCCCATCCCGACCACCCGTCTAAGAGAAGTAGAGGCCAAAGTAGTGTGTTGCAGGGAACTGCTCAACTACCAGGATCCTTTCCTCCCCCGACACGGGACGCAACCCACGGCAAACAGGTTGCCTCTACTTAGTCGCCTTTTACGACACGTAGCGAGGCACGTCGGGCCAATTCTACAACCCCGGACCCGCAGGGGGACATGAACATCGAACGACCGAAAGGAAAGTTTAGGGAGTTAACAGGGCAACATAAAAACCGGTGAGTTTAATGGAACCAAATAAGCTCCCAGTGACCGGTGAAATTATTTCTACAAACGTTTAATGCATCTAAAAGCAGAAGAACAGACAAAGGTGACAATGTATGGAGAGAATATATGACATTATACTTATTTTAACCAGTAATGCCCTCACGGTCACAACAAGAAATGTTCATAGGTAAACAAATATAATAATTTCTAAGGTAACAACAAGACAAGAAAGAGACGGACAGTTCTAAGACGTTCAGCGTGTGCACCCAAAGCAAACAGTAGGCTGCGCTTTCAAAATACAAATCCCAAAAGTTTGAAGAACTGACAACACATTTGTCACCTGTGAAAAATCAGAAGAACGACAACATGCAATGAAACCAAACCAAGGAGATACCGCTTTGCACTAACGATTGGAAACACTTCTAAAATCAATTGTGGCCATTTGCAGTGCATCAGAATATCAATAATGATGAAGAATCTATTTGTGAGTCTTAGCTTGCCAAATAGCATTTTGGACATAAAAATAGATCGATCCACGAACTTGCTGAATGCATCAATTATGTGTATTACGACATCGATGATGAATTCTGAGGCAACTGAAACACTGCGCATTTTGTGAGAATAACATGCTGCAGTTCAACAGGTTGTATTAAATACAACCTAGATCGTTACCTCAATGGTTAAGATCTCATGAGAAAAGCGAACTTTGATGTCACTCTTTCTACACCTATTATTTCTGGCGAGTCCTGCACACTTAAAATTTCATTAGCGTCTTTGAGAATTTATTACAATTAGCTTCATATCCGATCACATTCATATGGCGATCATAACGCGAATAACTCATTTGTGTTTTCAGTACACACTAGCGCCGACTACAATAGTACTGAACTTCCTGCCGGTACGAACGACATATGATCAATCAATGAAGAAATTCGAGGAAGAATCGCAATGTTTACCAGCAAAGACTCTACATTTTATATACAGTAACATCAGCTCACTCTTAGATCTGTAATTTCCATCGATTCAGTGTCGATTTCTGTTAATATTAAACAATAAGAGAGTTTTTATGTTGGGCTGACGAATTTATTAGGCATGAATTATTATCGCCAATGACATTATCAAATTTAACTCAACGATGCAGATCAATCAAACCTGTCACAGGTATGAAGCGGATTTCCTCATGTGTAGCCTGCCAGGTTAATATACTCTTTGGGTTTTAACCAACTGTGGAACCGAGTGATTTCATAACGATTCCGCCTGCATTGCCTATGTATCTTCCATTTCATAATGGTCAGTAGATATGTTTTACTGGTATCAGTATGGATCAAAAAGGGCACATCGTAGATCTATTTTGTGAAATGTTGATGATATAAATATACTTTAGAGATCGACATAATAGTTAATAGAATGACTGTCATACGTGGATGTGTAACACAAGTGCGTGTTGAAAACCCGAGAAATGCCGTTTGCGCGACATATTATGGAATTGGCCTGGCTGTTGCTATTCATATAGTGCTGACAGATACAACAAGGATGCTCGTGGAATTGCTTCCACGGCTGCACCAATTGCTAAACTCTTTTAAATGCAGTCCTTGTTTTCAATCAAAACGCTAAAGCGGGTCTCTTGAAAAACCTGGGATAGTGAGCGGTTTCGTCCATGCGAGATCGATTACAGGAATTAATGACTCAAGCACCATCAAAAGCGGCTACGCTACCCTCAACATAAACTAGGGCGACACCCTGATTCGGTGATTGCAAACCTGACAATTGGGAGTGGGACAACGATTGTGCATAATGTATTACACCTAAATCAGTAATCTATAAACAAAGTCTCAGTTCAAATATGTCAAATCCCACATTTGACATAAACGTGCCATTGTTGGTTCATTGACACAAAAGAGATTTTTAGTATTACTCATATCCGGCTAGGAAACCAATCAACTAAAAGGGAATCGGAAGTGCCAGATACTAAACGTTTTTTTCATAAATATGAAGTCATCTTGGAAATTTTAGAGAAACTTGTACAAAATGAAACTTCGTTGTATTTGTATTTGTTAACAGCTAAATCATTAACTTGTTTAAATGCAAGCGTTATTCCATAGACAGAAATAAATTGAATCAATTCTTCACAATGCTATTGTTGCCACAAATATATAGAGATGATGATGCAAGATCAGCTTTTCCAACTGTGGTGTTTTTTTAAGGACACGTTTGATAATCCCAATCTTCAAAAGTATGAAGTTAGGCTACATCGACAACACAGTAAGCATGTTACTGATGTAGATGTACAAGCTGTAGTCATAAGCAATATGGGCACTGTCAACAACAGATTTTCGTAGTTTTAAGGAACGCTTTGTGGGACTTCATTACCATATTCGTGTCAATTCCCCGCAGTCACATATTTGGGTTTCACAGATATACACACAAGGTAATTTTATGCCAAACATAAAGTCACATTAACCCATAAAAACAGGTCCAATGATACAAACTAGCGTTATGGAGCGGCCCATGCTGGTAGAGTTGTAATAGAAACACATTGTTTATGCCTGTCTTATCCCATTCATTTAATCTAGTATCACGATTGTTGTCCATTATGCAATCTCGAACTGCTTCAAGGCTGTTGTTTCTGACACATGCCACAGATACGTACCCTACACGTACTATTGACGTTCAGATCACATGGCAAACCTTACCAGAACATGTATTTGTGGCATTTCAGCATACAAATCAAGATCAAACACGAAGATGATTTTTAACAAATTTAAAGTGAATGAAGCTTCTCGTTAAAAGGTCATCGGGTCATCAAGAACCGTCTGAAGTAATCTGCTTGAAAACAGAGCCGCCAATTATATTGTACATGCATATCACAATCTGTCGAAATGTTTACTTTCTCTTGCAAATTTACCGACATGACTTTAGGGGTTACATAATTAGCCAAGTACATCCTCACTGCTTGTCATAAGAGGCGACTGAGTGGTGGAAACCTCATTGCCGTGGATTGCGACCCATGGCGAGGAAGTAAAGGATCATGGTAGTTGAGTTGAGACTTCACGATACAGCACACTACTTCGGCCTCTACTCCTGCTACACAGGTGGTTAGGATGGGCCGGGTCTCGATAAACAGCCTGTCACCTCAAGCCCTAGAAGGCTGAAATGTACTTCCCACTTTGTATATCATTTGATGCTTTGTATATCTTTTGATATCATTGTTACCTTTACAATCTACATCTTTTTTTTCTCTCCAAAAAGTAGGCGGTGGCCGCACGGTACGATAGGAAAATATCATTGCCAAATGGGTATACCACCTGTGTATCCCTGAAACGATGTCGTGTTTTTGAGAAATTAGTAGTAGAGTGAGTGAGCACGGGTGATCAACAAACAATAAAACATAATGGATAATATAAATATCAACTTTGGAGAACAAACACAGTAATCGAATCTGAGGATCAGCCATGTAGCTTGGAGTCATTTCCAAGCTTCACGGACAATGCATCAGAAGGCAATGCAAAACCGCTTTTCCGCACTATCGTCATATCTGCATAAAATGACTATACTGGTCTAATCAGCACCCTAATAAATGTGAAGAAATTAATATCAGGCAGCTTGCTTTTGGAGTGTAAGCGAATAGACGAGAGTTAGAACATTTAAAAACCTCAGAACTTCGTTTCATATTCCAGTACCCTCGTTCGTTCACACATCACTAACTTCGTTAAAGGGTGTGATTTGTTGTCGCAACTTAGCTGGAGTCGGCGACACACAAGTCGTCGAAGGGATGCAACATCACTGCTCAATTCCTATAAAGCGTAATGGAAATGTTGTAGGTCACCTATACCGTCATATTCACCATCAACACATCTAAATTAGTGAAGCCAGTATTATTGCCAGTTACGGTCGAGATATATATTTCAAACTCACTTCAAAGTTTCAAATGTCAGTCGTACGTACATCATGAAGGCTGGTGCTATAGCAGTCCAGTATATGGCACATGCAGAGACATTTATCGTCGGCGACCCGAGAGCAAAGCCATTCCACGCTGCGTTAGTTGCGAAAAGAAGCACTGGAAACAGGAGGATACACAAATGGCAAAATACATATCTGATTCCAGTTTTCGGACGACGACGAGAACGATCGTTTCCGATACCATTTAGTGACATAATCGGTATATGTTTTAACGAAGAGAGTGCTCGGCCCCCAACACAACATCTCCTGAAATTTAAACCTTTCCCCAGCATATATTTTCTATGATTGTATGACATTTATACCGTTAAAAAATGATAATTCGGTAGACGTGCGTGTAAATGTTGCACATGATCAATGTTATTACTAGAAGAACTAGGATGGACCATCAATATTACTTACGTGAAAAAATAATCGAAGTGGAACATCAATTGCTAAATAAAACCACCAATAGAAACGGGCTTCTTGAATAAAATATTTAAACGTTCATATCATTTCGCTAATATAAATTGCGGAATAGCCGAGGCGGCAACTGTTGAAATATGTGTGGCTAGAAGCAATGCAATAGCAATTCTTAACGGTGTAATATTGTTGTCATTGCTGTATCAATAACAACTGACTTAACTTGTGGTGCTGGTAAAACAAATTCGATACGATTGCAATGACGAGTATTTGTTTATTTAGAACTGCTTGTGGCGGTATAAAATGATAATCTCAACACGATTAGAAAACTCTATACTGTGGTTATCGAGTATAAAATAAATAGTAATCTAGGCTGTGCAGGCATTAGTTGAAAATCACCTACAAATCCGAGCACGGATAGGGATCCATGTGGTAGCGGTTATACAAACAATAAAGGTCGATTAAAAAGACTACAGTTGGCAATTGAAAGACGTCTTTGCCGACTACTGATCTGGGTCACCGCGTCTGTTTTGCATGGCTGTCTATTGTTTGGCCACTTCAGTTTCGTGGATTATAAATCCTCTGGTTACAAATCGTATATGGTTTTCAATATCAAATGAATAAAGTCATGACGGATAAAAGTTAGTGACATATGTAAACCAAAAACGGGTAAAAAGCATACAGTTCCTCTGTTCAATGGTGAGTAAATCATAATACTGACTTGCGTCACCAGCTTAAGTTACCGCATGTTTCTTCTTCGCTTGGCCTATTACCAACTCATTTCGAATTATCCATCGGTTATGAGAGCAATAAAATGATCAGGCTGCTACTTTTCATGATTGTCAATATTTGCGTCTTTGACCAAACAATGATTGGAAGTAGTTAAGTGGGATACTATACGTACAATGGGAATTAACATTACGGAGACCCCTGGGACAATATACGTACAATGGAAATTTAACATGGCGAAAAATCGTGGGTCAATATACGTACAAGGGGATTTAACATGGAGAAAAATCGTGGGACAATATACGTACAATGGAAATTTAACATGGAGAAAAACGCTGGGCCACTTTAGGGACAATGGGAATTTGACATAGAGTTTGGGTCTGTCTAGGGACAAGGGAAATTAACATGGGGAATAGAGTTTGGGCTTTTGGGATTTTTTTTTTTTTTTTTTTTTTTAAAGTTTTTTTAAATTTAAATTTAAATTTAAATTTAAATTTAAAAAAAGGGGGTAGGCAATGGAAAGGCTAGCTCTTTTCGAGAAATATGGCTGGCCCTGAAAAGGGCCTTTGGGTTTATGTTAATGTATTAATTAACATAAATGGTACCGCATTGGTCTTCTTCTTGTCCTTAGGCTACGTCTCACTGTTGGTCCGTAAATCAGCACTCTTTTCAGGCATCCTTGTCTTTCTACGTAGATCCTACGTATCCACAGGCTGGTGTTTGTCCTGTGGACAACGGCCGACTTGGATCGGACATACATGGGTATGTCCGTCCGGAACATCATGGAAGACACAAGCGTAGAAGATTGCACATCGGTCCACATCTTGAAGCGACGAGAACAGGTGAATCAATGCACTGAACTGCGCTTATTTATAGGTAGAAGCAGGATTGAAACGGATTGAGTTCATTCACCAATCCAAACACGCGTTACAAAATTCAGTCAGCCCGCATCCAATCCGAAGAGAGTAGTCTGTGACGTCAGTTGGTCTATATAGATTCGCTAGCGCTTGTGTGCAGTCAATCTATGCGACAGTGATTCAACATGACGGAAACTCAGAAAACGATCCATTGGGGTGCAACAGCAGGGGAGACTGCCCAAGGGAACCCGGACTTACTTTCAGAAGAGGTACATTGGGATTTTGTGGATTTTCTTACCTCGCAAGAATTTGTTCCGGAACCTTTGTTACCTTCTTCATTACCGCAAGTGGAGAATTTTAGACAGAGACAGAAAGAAGAATTGGAGAAATTTATGCAACGACAAAAGGAAGCGGAACAAGCTTTTCTCCTACAGCAACAGCAACAGCAACAAGAAGAGGTAAGAAAAAAACAACAGCAACAACAGCAAGAAGAAGTAGCAGCAAAGAAACAAGAGGGTGAAAATCAAACGGCTACGGTACTGTTGGACATTTTAGCGGAGTTAAGAAGTCTGAAACAAATGTATCAGACTTCTTTATCACGACCGAAGAGAATACGACCTTCCCGAGCTAAACACGCCAACCCTGTGACTAAGCCTGTCGTACCACCCTTAGTGATTTCAACCCAATCATCAGAAGTAGGCCTTGGCCGTGGCAAAGGCTTAAGGCAGTTAAAGTTGATTGGTTAAACTCACTCCTACACCATAAAGAAAAAAGGCCCTTTTCAGGGCCACCCACATTTGTCGAAAAGAAATACAATTTCAATTTGCCAATAACTCAAAAATAAACCCACCCATTTTACCCTTATAGTACGTGTCTGTGTATGAGTGCGTGAATGTAGCTTCTTATTTTAAAATCAAAACTCAAAGACACTTACCTTATATCATTCATGTATTCTTTTATCAATTTTTTTACAATCCAATTCACAATTCACCACAGAACACTTTAAAAAGTTCGTACACTTCTTCTTTTTCATTATTTAGTCTCTCTGTTTTTTGAATTTCTTCACCGTTTTTTCCTCATTTTCTTCCCTTCTTCTTTTCTTCTCCCGTTTCTTTGCCTCTTTTAAATATAATTGTCTTCTTTCTTCCTCTTCTTCCTCTGAAGAATCCCTCTCTTCTTCCGAAGAATCCCTCTCTTCTTTTGAAGAATCCTTCTTTTCTTCTGACTCCTCTTGTTTCTTTTTTGGGCAATCTGGAGACCAATGTCCTTTTTCTTTACAATAATAACAGGTATCTTGACTTTTGTCTTTTTTAGCCCCTGTTTTTGTTCTTTTTTGACGGTCTGGACACTCTGAAGACCAATGCCCTTTCTTCTGACAGATATAGCAAGTATCTTGACTTTTATCTCGAAAGGAAGGAGAGTAGTCTGTCGGCTGGTCTGAAGAGAATTTTCTAATGACCCCTCGCAAAGCTCTGACGAAACGTTCGATTTGGTTAGTCTCTTCCATCGTTGTGCTCGGCTTGAGAGTGAAATGAATAGTGAAAGGACAAGACACACACCCTTTTTATATACGCTGGTTTGCCAAGGCTATAAATTAGTCTATGGTGTTTACACTTGAGTCATTTGACGTTTTGCACTCAAGATGAAACGATCCCATTCATTCGAGAAGAAAGAAGAAGAAGAAAGTAAGAGGCAGAAACGTGATCTATCGCCTCGTACCAGGGCTGAAATCTTGGCACAGATTCATGCCAGTGATTTTGAAGAGGACATGAGTGAACCAGAATTTGAAACCTCTAAACCAAGTTCGTCACCCTTAGTCAACCCTGAAAAATACTATTCCATTCGAGAGACGGAAAAGCGCTCCTCTAGAAAATTTAGAACCACGGCTTACACCTATACGGTGAAGTTTAAAGATTTCAAGGCCGACGTACCCTTGGAGAAAGCAGAAGGGTTCATCACCGAGATGTGGGATTCTTTGCTCACCGCACTCAAGCGACAATGTCAACCCAAAGAAGACGATCGCTTGACACTATCCATAGATCACGACGGTTTGAAATCCCCTGTTTGGATCGAGTTTAGCAGACCTGCAGAACTAACCCCTTCCAAAATCATGGACAAGATTCAACACGTACAACAATCTAATGACCAGTTTGACATCACCGATGGTAAAGCCACACTGAAAATGGCCCACGTCTCTCTTCCTCAAGGGACAGGACGCAAAAAGATGTTATTGGTGAACGAGCTTCGCACCATTAAGCGTAGTCTTGTCCAAATTCACAATCCTCATGACCAGATGTGTTTAGCCCGTGCCATCGTGGTGGGACGAACCTATGCCAACAAGAACGACACGACAGAATGGAAAAGAACCTGGAACACTATTCAACGATCCGATCGAGCCAAACAACGAAACGAAGCAGAACTCCTGTTGCAACAAGCTGGCCTGTCCAAAGACACACCCTGTGGCATTCTTGAGATGCAAAAATTGCAAGATGCCCTAGCTCCACGCTACACCTTGAAAGTGCACCCTCAAGAAATGCGCGGGTCTCTGTGGTTTCGAGGCCAGGATTTTAAGGACGGAAAATACATTCATGTTTATCATCACGATGACCATTTCGATACCATTACCAGTATCACCGGATTCCTGGGATACGGTTATTATTGTGAGAAATGTGATTATGGTTATAACAATCGAGAGCAACACAAGCATTGTGGATTGAAATGCCCAGGATGTTTGGCCTCTCCACCCTGTCTGAGCGAAGAACCAGTGCCTTGTTCGACTTGTCTGCGCACGTTTGTCAGCCCTGCCTGTTACCAGCAACATTTGAAAACACAAGGTTCACAGAAGAAATGTGCTTGTCAACTCCTGAGATTGTGCCCTACGTGTGGACAAGGCATACGTACCAACAATGCCAAGGCACACGTATGTCGAGGAAAGAAAAAATGTCACATTTGTCACCACATCGTGGACTTGGAACACCAATGTTACGTGCAAAAATACCAACCCCCACCAGAGAAAGAGGACGGTCACAAGAAGAAAGGCAATTTCATCTTTTTCGATTTCGAATGCATGCAAGAGACTGGCATTCACATCCCTAATTTCTGCGTGGCTCATCGAGCGTGCGAGAAGTGCATTCAAGAACCTATCTTCAGTCATTGCCCTCACTGCAGCTAGATTCCTGGAGGACGTGAAAAAATCTTTCGGGGACCAAACACGTTAGCCGATTTTGCCCAATGGGTCTTAGACCCCATCGACAAGACGTGGAGCCAAGAGGACATCGAACGTTACGGAGATTGTCATCGTCATGCCACGGTGATGGCTCACAATTTCTCCGGATACGATGGACAGTTTCTTTTGAGGTACTATACGGAACATGGCACCGAACGTCCTAAAGTGATTTTGAACGGAGCCAAAATCATTTTCATGCAAGTGGGACAAGTACAGTTTAAAGATTCGATGAGTTACTTGGCCATGCCTTTGAGCCGAATGCCTAAAACGTTTGGAATGACAGAAATGGCTAAAGGGTACTTTCCACACTTTTTCAATACGGAAGCCAATCAACATGCTATTCTACCCCATTTGCCTGAGGCTCACTATTACGACCCCGACAACATGCGTACCGAGCAACGAGAAGCTTTCTACGCTTGGCACCAAGCTCACGCCTCGGACCCTTTCGACTTTCAGGAAGAAATGTTAAAGTATTGTCGTTCCGACGTGGACATTTTACGGCGTTGCTGTGGAAAATTTCGAGAACTGTTCATGGAACACGGAGGGGTCGATCCTTTGAAAGAAGCTTGCACCATTGCCAAAGCGTGTTCCTTAGTGTACCGCCAACGATTCATGCCTGAAAACACCGTGGCTGTCATCAGTCCTCAAACGACCCACTATGTCAAGCGTCAATACTCGGTCAAAGCCCTACGTTGGTTACATTACTTGTGCGACAAGGAAGACAAATGGATTCAGCATGCCCGCAACGGAGGAGGCGAAAAGACCATCGGAACGTATTCGGTAGATGGCTGGGACTTAGAAAACCCCAAGATCGTGTACGAGTTTAACGGTTGCTTATTTCACGGATGTCCCGTCTGTTACCCTGACCGTGACACTAAAAATCAGTTTTTGCAACGAACCATGGAAGACTTGTACCAGGACACTTGTCAGCGACGCCTAAAGTTAGAACAGCAAGGATACCAAGTGGTGGAAATGTGGGAACACGAGTACGATCACCGTTTGAAAACCGATCCCGAGTTTAAACGCCTCGTGGAAAGTTACCAGTTCATGGACCCGCTGAACCCGAGCGATAGTTTGTACGGAGGAAGGACCAATGCCACCTGTTTGCTGTACCAAGCCGACGAAGAGAAAGGAGAAGAAATCAAATACTTGGACGTGTGTTCGCTGTATCCCTACGTGTGCAAATATTGTCGCTTTCCTGTAGGGCACCCGCAATTGTTCACGGAACACATCGACCTGAAAAACATTCGACAAAACGAAGGCTTGATCAAGTGTAAAGTTTTGCCTCCCACGAACCTATACCATCCCGTCTTACCTCACCATTGTCAAGGCAAACTGATGTTTCCATTGTGCCGTACTTGTGCCGAAACGTGCAACCAGGACCAACCTTGCCATCACAGCCAGGAAGAACGTGCCTTGACGGGAACCTGGGTCAGCGTGGAATTGTTCAAAGCTCTGGACATGGGATACCAACTGTTAGAAGTGTACGAAATTTGCCACTTTCCCAAGACACAACAGTACCACAAGGGTGACCCTACTCAGAAAGGCATTTTCGCCGACTACGTGGATGCCTTTTTGAAACTGAAACAAGAAGCCAGCGGCTATCCTTCCTGGTGTCACACTCCCGAAGACCAAATACAATTCAAAGAGAAATACTACGCACAATAAGGCATCTCTTTAGACCACATCGAAAAAAACGAAGCCAGGCGATCGTTTGCCAAAGTGATGTTAAATTGCTTGTGGGGTAAAATGGCACAACGACCGTGTTTACCCAAGACGGAATATTTGACAGAACCTTCCCGCTACTTCCAGATGATTCACGACAAAACCAAATACATGAAACACGTCGACGTCGTTCGAGAGGATTTGATCTTGGTCAATTACGAAGAAGATCTGGACTTTGTACAAGACGACCCTTTTGGAAATGTCTTCATTGCGGCTTACGTGACAGCTCATGCTCGCTTAAAATTGTACGAAGCTTTAGAACTGTTAGAAGAACGCGTCCTGTACTTTGACACGGACAGTTGCATTTACATCCATCACCCGATTCAACATCACCCTGACATCGAAGGAGACCGTTTAGGAGCCTGGACAGACGAGCATCCCGACGACAAGATTCTAAGTTTCGTCAGTGGTGGTCCCAAAAATTACGGCTACGAATACCGGGACAAACAAGGAGAAGTGCACACGACGTGCAAAGTGAAAGGACTGACTCTGAATCATCGTACCAGTCGAGTGGTCAACTTTGGGGTATTGGAAGAAGCCTTGCAATCGGGATAGGATGGAAACTTTAAAGTGACCACCTATCAACCGAACAAGATTGTACGTTTACCCACTCACCACATCGTCAGTCGACCCTTGGAAAAAGTCTATCAAATTGTATACCAGAAGCGAGTGCGACTTCCCAATCACTTCACCTTACCGTACGGTCACGTCGGTATTGGTCTGTATATGAAAAGGAACCCTAGGCAAGATCGATAGTTCATTGTTCATTGAAGTAACTTACCATGTCGTTGACGAAGAAGAAACCAGATTGGTTAGGAGTCAAATGTTGGACATCACCGAGACCAGGGTTTTGAGGCTTGGACACAAGAGGTGGCCCAGTATGCACGAGAGTTATTCAAGGAAAAAAGTTACTTTTCAACCTGTGTTAGTGACGGTGCCAGAAGAACCCGTCACCCAGGACAGGACTGTCGTGGACAGGCCTGAAAGACCCTTTCGGGAGGACACTTGTGTGACCTTACCCCTACTATAGAACTGGTTAGAACTTTACCCAAAACATGTTGTACAGACACTTGTGTTTATTCCACGTTCATGGTTATCATGTGCCTTTTATTCTTGATACTTAAGCCTTTGGCTTTTATGCATTTTTGTCTTTCGTACTCATGTTTGAAACATTCAATAAACGTGTTCTGAAAAAGTATATAAACTCTTGTCTTGTTTGTTTTTCGTGTCACAAGTGACATTTCTCACACCATGGCTACCTCTGCTGTCTCTGCTCCCTCTTCCTCTACTGTCAAAGTCATCGACGAACACTTAGATCGTGCCAGTTGGGAGGCTTTGTATCTTCGCCATCCCTTTAACATGCTCATTGCCGGACCTAGCGGTTCAGGCAAAACCGAATTCGTCAAACGTTTGATCGAACATAAACATCATTTGATCGATCGACCCCCTCAACGAATCGTGTGGTGTTACAAAGAGTGGCAATCGGCGTACAGCCTCTTGCGAGAAAGTCAAGGCGATTCCATCGTGTTTGTGGAAGGCATTCCTAAAGAAGACGACGGCATCGTTTCTGACTCCCGTCTAACCCATTTGGTCATTTTCGACGACATGTTAGGAGAAGACGAAGAAGAAATTAAACTGTGGTTCACGCGCAAAGGGCATCACCGTAATGCCAGTGTCGTTTACATCACCCAAAATTTGTTTCAACAAAGTAAAGCCCATCGCACCATCAGTCTCAATGCGCATTACGTGGTCTTGTTTAAAAGCCCTCGAGATAAATCGCAAGTGCAAGTCTTAGCCAAACAGTTAGGAACGCCTTGGCTGACTCAGGCGTACGACGATGCCACTCAAACTCCACACGCCTATTTACTCGTCGATTTGAAACCTACGACTCCCGAGGATTTGCGATTTCGTACCCACTTGTTTCACCACTGGTGCCAAGACGGAGGGCCTGTCCTGTACACGTCTCCGTCCTCGACTTCATTTCACTCCCCATCAAAAAATCTATAAAAACCTCAGACCCTTTTTCGTCTGTCTCACTCTCAGTGCGAACATGACGTCCCTTCAGTCGCATCTTCCCGTCAAATTGATTCGTGCCTTGTATGGCATCAGTCGAGAAAAAGATCCACAAACACGAGCTCGTGTCTTAGAAGCTAGTCTCAAAGAAGTCTTACGATGGTTCACGGTGACGGCACGTCAATTACTCCAAGGAATCATTCAGATTCCTCATCAAACCAAACGCTTTTTCGATCGAAACAAAGTCGCTTTGGTCCAACTGGCCGATCCCCGCATCGACACTCAAACCAAAAAACAAATCATTTTGAAACCTGGAGGGAGCGGTACTCTAGGAGGGGTCATCATTCGCTCACTCTTAAGATGGGATCCTAATGCCCCCAAAGTTATACCCAAGACAAAAGTCCAACGAAGCCCCAAGAAGAAAAAGACCAGGTCCCCAAGGAGAACTTCTCCAGTGGCAGGACCCTCCTCTGACCAGACACCACCCTGGAAAAAGAAAAGAAGCCTCCAGAAAAAGAAAAGTCCACAGAAAACTAGTCGCAAGAGAGGCACTTCGGCCAGGACGCAACCTTACACTCGCAAACCACGACCTGCCACAGCGGTGACTGCGTCTCCGGCAGCTTCACGTTTGTCCACTTCTCCGTTAATGACACCCAGAACTGAAGAGTACTTGGAGACGTTGATCACACCAAGAACTTCTCCGTTGATGACCCCCAAAAGAACTTCCCCAGTGGCAGGACCTTCCAATTTAGTGGCAGTGGCTGCTGCTCACAAAGTACCTTCTCCCAAAATCAAAGTTCAAGAAAGATCGGGCATGTTCCAAAGTTTACTGGATTTGTCCAAGCAAGAACTGGCTCGATTTAGTCCGTTGCGTACCCCTGCACGACGTGTCATGCCTGTCCTCAAACTGATACGACGTAAAGACAATCAGTGGCGACGCGTTCCAGTATAAAAAAGGCCTGTGACCAAGTCGGGTATCAGTGTTTTTTCGGTGCTCCTGAAGACTCAAAGATGTCACCCTCCAGAAAACCCCAAGGAAAGAAAAGGAAAGGACTGCCACCACGTTCAGCCAAACATGGGGACATGTTATCTGTCCTGTCCAAAGCTTCTCCACCCCTACAAAAAAACTCATTCAAACGGCCTCCAAAGAGGTCATCGATACCGTGTGCGAATGTTGTTTGAACATTTTGAAAGGCACGATCCCTTTGTCCAAACACCAGAAACAATGCTTAAGCAAACATCGTCACGTTCTTCGCCAAATGGTTCGAAAGAAAATTCCCATTCGTCAAAAAAAGAAGATGTTAGTGCAACGTGGAGGTATTTTACCTCTCTTGTTAGGCCCCATACTGAAAGGAGTCTAGGGAACCATGTTGGGAGGACTGGTGGGAGCAAGATAAAAAGTCCCAAGATCTCAGAATCGACCCCTCACAACCCCATGGAAGGACGAAAACTAGCTTTAGTGCCTTACAAACGATGGATGGAATACCATCGGTGGCAAGAACAACGCACCCCGCATTTACCTCCCAATCCCCATTTGAGCGAGATGTCCCAGTTACAACACGAATTGCAGTCCTTGATGGATCGCCAAGATTTGTCCGAACCAGAAAAATCGCAAAAGTACGGTCAACTCTTGCAACGACTGCAACTCTTTCACCAGAAAGCTTTAGACGAAACAGCTCTACCCACTCTGAAAGATTTTAAGACCTTGATGAAAAGTCCAGCACCATCACCAATACCAGTACCAGTACCACCAGTACCCGTGACCAAGACAGAAAAAGGAGAAGAAGAGGAAGGGTTTCAAACTCCACCAGAAAAAAATCGCAAGTTAACAACACCACCTACCTCCAGAATTGGATGGATTAAAAAGATGATGGCCACCCCAAGAGAAAAAGAAAGTGAAGACAGAAGTGAAACAAGAACAGATATCCCCCGCTCAGACATTCTTCTCCTCTTCGACGCCTATTGCTGGCCGCACACGCAAAGCATTGCAATCCAAGAAAATACCCCAAGAGAAAAAGAGTAGCATCCTCCAAGAGTGGGTGTCTTATAAACACACCAACCAACACAAAAAAAATGGAAAAAGTCTTAGCCAGCATTTACTACGATCCCTCCCATCCTGCAGGTTACGCAGGAGTTCAAAAATTGTACCGTGCTGCCAAAACTCGACTGAAAAGTCTCCGTTTACCTCAAGTGCAACGATGGTTACAAGAACAAGCTACCTACACTTTACACAAACCCATTCGACGCAAGTTTGCCAGAAGTCGCACCCGAGTGGAAGGCATCGATCATCAATGGCAAGCCGATTTAGCCGATGTCTCTCATTTGGCCAGCTACAATCGTGGCTACAAATATTTGTTTTGTGTCATCGACGTCTTTTCCAAATTTGCCTGGGTCGTGCCCTTGACTTCCAAATCGATCAGCGAGTTAGTGCGAGCCCTGCAACGAGTGTTGAAACAAAGCGGTCGTCAACCTCTTCGATGGCAAACGGACAAAGGTACCGAATTTCTGAACCAAGCTTTCCAAAAAGAATTAAAGAAACGTGACATTCATTTTTTTACCACCGAGAATCCCGAAACCAAAGCCAGCATCGTGGAACGTTTTCAACGCACTTTGAAAGAACGCATGTGGAAATATTTTACGCATCACCACACTCTGAAGTACATCGACATCTTACCGCACCTGGTGCAAGCGTACAACCAATCTTACCATCGAAGCATCGGACGTGCCCCGCAAGACGTGTCTCCCGAGAACGAAGTGTTGGTGTTTGAGCGCCTGTTTGGTACGTCCCCGACGAGAGCTGTCCCCAAGAAAAGTGGAGAGTTGGCCGTAGGAGATTGGGTGCGCATTGGCAAAACCAAAACGCACTTTCGACAGAGGTTACTTACCTAACTGGACGACCGAATTGTTTCGCGTCACTGGACGAGTGCATGGCCGTCATCCTGCCGTCTATAAATTGGAAGACATGAACGGAGAAGTGCTCAAAGGAACGTTCTATTTGCCCGAGTTACAACGTGTGACCAAAAAAGAAGACGACGTGTACGACATCGAAAGCATTCTCGAACGCAGAACCCGTAAAGTGGGCAAACGACGTGTCAAAGAAGTCAAAGTACGTTGGAAAGGATATCCGCCCAGTTTTGATTCTTGGATCGACGCTTCGCAAGTCATCGACTATAAAAAGAAGTGACCATCATGCCTTTTCACACAGCAGACGCAGCTACGTCGACCACTCCTCCTTCCCCTAGTTCTTCTGTGCAAGATTTACAAAAAACAACCCTTGTGGGTGTGGTGTGGAGAACGTGTGCCTAAAACGCAAATCGTCTTTTTCTGCCAAATCTTCGTGGTGTATTGTGTCATCGGGGCAGCCATCGCCAATTTGAGTTTGCAGCAAGGAGACAAACAATTGTGGACCATTTTATTGAGCAGTTGCATCGGTTACCTGCTTCCTAATCCCTCCCTGAAATTCACCTCGAACGGGAACCCCGGGAACCTTGTGTCCAGTGCCAGTGCCAGTCACCACTTCAATTACAACCAGAACCCCATTTTAGACGGAGACACGCCTCTGACGTCCAGTAACCCCTCGGACAGCCACAGAACTCTGGAATTATGAGTCACCAAAACCAATTTTACTTAACTTTACCCAGTGACAGTTCCATGGAGGTGTTTCCCAAGAACACGTTGTGCTGTTACACGGCCAAATTACCTCAGGCCATCCAGTTAGATCACGAAGCCCATTGGGAAGTGGCTTTAGTAGAAATGATTCACCCGACCCAAGTCCTCAATGTCCTTCCCAATCAAAATTTTTTTGATGTGGAAGTTCATGACGAGCAAATGCAACAGTGGATGGATAGCAATGTCAAATATGACAAGAAAACCCGTACACAAAAGTACACCACCTATCACTTGTTCATTCCCCCAGGCTATTATTTTAGTGGTCAACATTCGGTAAGCACCATAACCTCCAGGTTTAATGTCGTGTTTCTGAAAGCTTTGGAGCATGTCAACAAAAATGTCACCATGGAGTACCACAAAGCAGCTCGTCGCTTCTTGATGAAATTTGAACGAAGTAAAATCGTGCCCATTTTATTTTGTCCTGAATTGTTTGACATGTTGGGCGGAGACATGGACATGAGAAAGGCCATGCTCAAGAAAAACGAATTACCCATCGTTTACGACAACGAGTCTTTTAGCAAGTTATTTCGTGCCCCGGTAGAACTGAACCAAGGACTGAATTTGATGTTCGTGTATTCCGATGTGGTGGAGTACAACGTGGTGGGACACACCTCCGTACCGTTACTCCGTCTCATTCCTTTCAAAGTGGATTCTGCCACGAACGCTGACGAGGAAGGTGGAAACACTTACCACGTCCACCGCGAATTTGTCCATCCTCACTATTTGCCTGTCAGTAAGTCGTATTTGGACACGGTCAACATTGCTATAAAAGGAGATCTGGGACAAAATATTCCATTCACCAAAGGAAAAGTCACGGTGAAACTCCATTTTCGAAAACGGTTCTCTCACGACTCGTAAGTAAGTCATGTATCCAGTGTACCGAGGGGTTGCTCGACAGCGAGGACACGGTTTAGGAGACATGTTAAAATCGGCCTTTCGTTCGGTGGCCCCGGTGTTGAAACCGATGGTGACACGCGGATTGCACGCCTTGAAAGATGCGGCACTGACGCAAGGCAAAGAATTTCTCTAAAATGTCATCATCGACAAACAAAACCCTAAAGAAGCCTTCATGAGGGCAGGCAAAAATGTCTTGCTGCAAACGGGCAAAGACATTTTAGGCCAACGAGAAACACCTATAAATGCCCTGCACGCTAACGAGTCAGGCATTCAGCAAGGACAAGGCAGAAAGAGACGACGAAGAAAAGACCCTTTCACCAGACTTCAAGCGAGAAAGGCCAAGAAAAGAAGAACCGTTCGAGACTTAGACGTTTTCGATTATTGAGAAAAGAGACAAAAAAAAATGATGCACCGAGAATCTTGCGCTTGTTCCAAGACGGAACTGGATCTGTTTGTCATGCCCCCTACCATGATGACCATGCAAGAATCCCAGTGGGTGGAATTTCACCCCGTCTCCTCACTGACCGATTCCGCTCTCATCGAGTTTGAAATCAAAGGACAGCCCGAAGATTACATCGATCTGAATAGCAGTTACTTGTACCTGAAAGTCAAAATTCTAGATAAGACTGGAGGTGCTATAGACGATGAAGCAGTAGCTCCCGTCAACAATTTCATGCATTCCTTGTTCAGTGGAGTGGACTTGTACTTGAATAACAAACTGGTCAGTAGCAGCATGGATACTTACCCTTATCGTGCCTACCTGGAAAATCTCTTGACGTACGGAATAGATGCCAAGAACACTCATCTCAATGCCTGTGTGGTATGGGAAGCTGACGAACCTACCAAGTTTGAAATATTGGAAACTGATGAAAAGAAAGACAACAATGATGGATTTCTAGAACGAAGAAAGAGAATCACGGGAGCCGACACAAGTTTAGAACTGATGGATCGTTTGCATTTGGACATGTGGTTGCAAGAAAAGTATTTGCTGAACGGGGTGGATGTCCGCCTGAGACTGAATCGTAGCAGTGCCGCTTTCCATTTGATGGCTGATAGTGACGGTTACAAAACCAAAATCCTAGAAGCCAGACTCTACGTACGCCGTGTGGAAGTGTTACCTAAAGTGGGAAACGACATCAGTCAGACGTTGAGTAGAACGACCGCCAAGTATCCCATACGACGCGTGGAAGTGAAAACCTTCACCATTCCCAAGGGACAGCGATCCATGATCGAAGATCATCTGTTCCAAGGACAGTTACCCAAACGTTTGATCGTTGGTATCGTCGAGAATACAGCCTTCAACGGAGCTGCCGAAAAAAATCCTTTCTACTTTCAACACTTTGGCGTGTCCAAAATCGAAGTCAGTCGCGATGACAAGACCTTGTGTACCCGACCTTTCGAACCTGACTTTACCAAGAAGAATTACTTGAGATCGTACTTGTCCCTGTACGAAGCCACCGGACAGTTAGGAACCAATACCAGTCACGGTATTACGTACGAGGATTATGCAGGAGGCTACGCTTTGTGGGCTTTCGATTTCACTCCAGACCAAGGCAGCGACGAGGGACATTTCCACCCTATAAAATCCGGCCAGATTCGTTTGGAAATTCAGTTTAAAGACCGAGACCCTGATGAAACGGTGAACGTCATCCTGTATGCAGAATTCGATAATACCATAGAAATCAACAGTTTGAGAGAAGTCATCCTAGATTACTAGAAACCATGGAAGACTGTTATCCCTCTTTACCTAGTGGAGAAACTTTTAGTGTTGGATTATTGTTAAAAAATGTTAGAGTTCTTGTTGTTTAGTGTTAAGTGATTTTTGAATTAAAAAATGTTGTGTTTTGAAAAAAATTGTTTGATGTTATATTGTTGGATTATTGTTAAAAATGTTAGAGTTGTTGTTTAGTGTTAAGTGATTTTTGAATAAAAAATGTTGTGTTTTGAAAAAAATGCCTTTGTCTTTTGTTTAGCTATAAGAATGTTGGATTGATGCTCTTTCATTTCTTACTATCCCTCTCATGACACTCACTAAACGTTGCGACTCAAAAACCGTGTGGGGGGATGTTTTCCTTCACGTCCGCGCTTTAACTTTAAGAACCGGGTTGTTTCCAGTCTAACCATCCATTGTCGACTCATCCTCCTAAGAAGATGTGCTCCAAACTAGCTAAACTCAACGAAGCCTACGTGAATTTGCATAGGGTCAGACACAGTCTGATACCGAAGCCAGAAGAAATAGAGAATGTGAGAATGTTAAAAATCACTGAAGACCTGATAGAAGAGCTCTTCAGAGAAGAAATGAACAGGGAAAAAGAAGAATGGACAGAGAAGTACAGACTTCAGAGACAGCAGCAACAACAACAACAAGAGCAGCAGCAGCAGCAACCTGAACCTGACAGAGGCTTTGTCGATTGCCGTATCGACACCAAAGAGTTCTTCTTTTCTTTCCGAAGAAGCAGACCTATCGCCAGAAAGTCTATCCTCAGAGGACATCGCATTCTTAGAAACTAAAAAAAAGAATGCCATAGCAAACAAAAAAACAGCCCTTTTCAGGGCTACCCCAATACTCTAGAAAAGAAATAACGATCGATTTGCCAATGTGTGTAGGTAGAGTAGTGTGAAAATAAACACTAACTCTTTTTTAAAAAATGTGAGGGTATGTGTTTGTGTGTTAGTAAGTGCTTAAGTAAGTTGGTATGAATAGTAGATTAAAATCATGTTTTTTTTGGTGTTTGAGGTGTATATTTGGAGTTAGATTGGATTGCTTTGCGTATGTGGATAGTCTAATGAAGTGATTTATAAAAAAATTTAAAATAGTGATGGGTAGCATAAAAAAGCGAGTGTTTCTTTTAGGTCCGCGCGTTGTTGTTTTTGGTCATGATGTAGGTAACATCAATTTTATGTTTTTTTAGGGGGATGTTTTCCTTCACGTCCGCGCTTTCACTATAAATTGAAACTCGCTGGGCAGTCTAGCTACCCTTGTTGATTGATCAACACCAAAAATGAACACGAGACTGTCTAAACTGTTGGAACTTCATGTGCATCTGGAATATGCCAGGCGCCTGTTGAATGAACTGGCCGCGGAAGCCATTGTGGAGGAGGGAAGGATAAGAGAGGAGGAGGAAAGAAGAAAAAAAGAAGAGGAGGAGAGAAGATATAAAGAAGAAGAAGAAGAGGAAAGAAGATACAAAGAGGAGGAGAGAAGAAACAAAGAAGAGGAGGAGGAGAAGGAAAAGAAGAGAAGAAGAATAAATTTCAGAATCCCAGAGAGCGAAAATTGGGATTCTGAAGCGACATATCCTGCCTCTGCTCTCTCCCCCAAAAAAGTAAAAAGTAACTGGGGAATAAGATGTGTATGTGGCGCCAGGCCTGGAAGGTGCCACCATTAACCAGGTGTCCATGAAGTTCCAAAAAAGCAGCCCTTTTCAGGGCTACCCAATACTCTAGAAAAGAAATAACCATCAATTTGCCAATGTGTAGGTAGAGTAGTGTGAATATAAACACTAACTCTTTTCTAAGATAGTGTGAGGGTATGTGTTTGTGTGTTGGTGCTTGTAAGAGCTAAGGTATGTTTGTGTGAATAGTAGATTATGGGTTTCTTTATTGTTTCTTAGCGTATGTGGAGAGTATAGTTTGGGTTTTGTAACCGCTCACGTACGATTGTGTGGATAGTAGATTATGGATTTTGTTTATTGTTTCTTAGCGTATGTGTTTGTGTGTTTGTGTTTGTGTGTTTGTGTTTGTACCCGCTCACGTACGATTGTGTGGATAGTAGATTATGGATTTGTTTATTGTTTCTTAGCGTATGTGGAGAGTATAGTTTGGGTTTTATTATATGAAATGAAAAAGGGACGTTTTCCTTCACGTCCGCGCGTTGTTTGGTCATGATCTAGGTAAGATCAATTTTACGTTTTAGGGGGATGTTTTCCTTCACGTACGCGCTTTAAGTATAAGAACCCACAGTATTCGTCGTTCAAACCATTCTGCAAAGAATAAAAAAGAAGATGGCTTCTAACCAAATGGACAAAATACAAACATTACAAGACGTTTTAGACAACTTAGGAATGATGGAGCAGATGTTGATAAGACTGGTTGAAGACCATTATTCCTATAGTCCCCATCGTGTAAAGATGGAAATTAATAACTTAAAAAAGGTAAAGGACAAGATTAGTGGTGTCATGAAAGAGATAAAGGAGGAGAAGGAGGATGAAGAGGAAAGAATAAGAATAAGCAAATGGAACGAAAAGATTGAAAAAGAAGAAGAAAATGAGAAGAGGAAGAAAGAAGAGGAGGAAGAGAAGAAGAAAGAAGAGCAGGAGAAAAAAAAGAAAGAAAAGAAGAGAAAGAGTGTTGGAGATAAAATAAGAACTTGGTGGAGAAAAAGAAGAAACTAGAAGCAGAAGAAAACCCAAAGGCCCTTTTCAGGGCCAGCCATATTTCTCGAAAAGAGATAGCCTTTCCATTGCCTACCCCTTTTTTAAATTTAAAGTTAAATTTAAATTTAAATTTAAAAAACCTTTAAAAAAAAAAAAAAAAATCCCAAAAGCCCAAACTCTATTCCCCATGTTAATTTCCCTTGTCCCTAGACAGACCCAAACTCTATGTCAAATTCCCATTGTCCCTAAAGTGGCCCAGCGTTTTTCTCCATGTTAAATTTCCATTGTACGTATATTGTCCCACGATTTTTCTCCATGTTAAATCCCCTTGTACGTATATTGACCCACGATTTTTCGCCATGTTAAATTTCCATTGTACGTATATTGTCCCAGGGGTCTCCGTAATGCTAATTCCCATTGTACGTATAGTATCCCACTTAACTACTATTGGAATTCCTTAACTTAAACCAACTTTCAAGATTGAAACTCAACAATACGTGATTTAATATTATGAGTAATAAATATACATGAAGAATTCCCAACAAAATAAGGAACATGTTAATTGCAATCAATACCTTTATAATCAGTCTTTTCAATAAGAACTATGAATATTGTGTCATTCTGTTTATCAGTTCACACGTTAAACGGTCCTCACGCAGATGATTGAGTCAATTTATTCTAGAAAACAACGTATTGTTGACGAATCATTTGCTCTCACTTGACTTGATAACATTATAAACATGTAACAGTAGCAGCATTTATTCCATTTTATTGGCATTGCTAGCTTTGCAAAAAATGATTCGACGTTTTATAAGTGTCAAAAAGTGAGACCTATGTATTCTGGACCAAGAAGAAGAACAATATTTGTAAAAATATTAGATTGTCTATAATCTCATCTGGTCGCTCATTATTGCTTGTGATGAGATTTGTATCACGTGTTATGTTCTTCTTATTGATCCATAATACATAATAATAGGAATACATGATGTTAGGATACTCTTCTGATAATGTGACGCAAATCACGCTAGAGCAGAAAGCTGTTCAACAGTACATTCTGCTACGACCGTTTGTATGAAGACTATCCCGTGGCTATTGAAAAGAATGAACCATAGTGTCCAACGCTACCTTTTATTGAAAAGGGTTTTGAAAACTTTTCTTCCTCCATCAATGCATTGCTTGTATAGACAATCATAACTGTACTGGAATCTTAATGTGTGTATGTGCATGTGTGTGGGTGGCTGGGTGCGTGTGTGCACAAGTGTATGTGCACAAGTGTGTGTTTGTGTGTGTCTCCATGTGTGTACAATAAAGAGAAAGAGAGTGAGCGGATTTTACCTTTACAGTTAATTAAAGTGCCATTCCAAGATGCAGATTTGTTACCATTTACACAATGTCTGATATTGCTGCTGTCACCACTATACTGCATTTTAGTTGGGAGACATTTAAGTTCGACTCTGGACCCTAAATCGTATGTATGTGATCCAGTCTTTCTCGCCCAGTCTGGAATACATGGGGCTGGACACATTGTTGATGCTAAATAAATAAATAAATAAATAATAATATTAATAACAATAATAATAATGATAGTAATAACAATAACATTATCTTTCTGCTGGGCCATCTCTTATATAATAATAATACTAATAATTACAATAATAATAATAGTAATAATAATAGCATTATTATTATTAGTAGTATTTTATTAACGCGTTTTAATAGTAGTAGTTGTTGGAACATTGGGCATATTCTTCATACAGTTAAATAAGAACAGTAATAAAAGAAAAGCAAAGTAGAGACACTTAAGAGAGACAAATAAGATATACAGGAAGCAAATATCACAGTTCCTGTCTCAGGTGTAACGTGTGTATCAGTAATCTTTACAAGCAATGGTTATATCAAAGTGCATATGAACTATTCAGATTGTACGTGATGTGACAATGAAAATATGTTTTACAATTATTTTAAAACATTTAACCATCTATGGTAAGTAGAAGGTGATGAAGCATACTCGAGAACATTATTTATGAACTATATAGATTGAAAAAGAAAAATAATGTCAGATTTAGCAAAATACATATAAATATAAAACTCTCGAATGATTGTAGTTGCAATCTGCTGAATGACAATTTCGCTTGTGGGAATTTTCCATTATGTTCTTAAATTTATTTGAGAAATACATGTAGTGCTTCATAGAGGAATTCTAAACTTTGAGTGTCTCAGAATAACCTGATAACCTTGCTAAAGGACATGTATTCAGGTTACTTTACACTAAAGCCCTGTCATAGATTTTTGTTTTTTTCATAAAGAAGTAATGAGCATTGTACTCAATGCAGCAATGTTTAGTTTCTTCTAGCGACGTTCTATTGCACCTACCAATTAGCTTAAACATACCCTTGATTATTAAAAAGCTCGATTTTCACAACAATTTAGTCCTCTCTAACGATGTTTGAAAACAAAGATCAAGCATTGTTTCCGGGCTAGACATGAATATTACGGTTTTATCGCACAACTAAATTTATAAAATTATTATGTATCATACTAACAATTACGTTTATCTCTCTGACACGTGACACATGTGCCTGACCAGGTACCATCCTTCTCACATGTTCTGTTTGATGGGCCATCTCTTATATAACCAGGGTTGCATGTAAATGAAGCCACTGTACCCACATTATATATATCCTGTGGCGAATATGTTATCCAACCATTTTCAAATCCGTAATCATCCAAACTATGACAAGTGACATCTGAAAGTATAAAGTATGAAAAATAAAATCGCCATTTTAGTAGGGTTTGATTTAGTTTCATATTTTCTGGCATAACACCACAAATTGGCAATTTAGCAACAAAACAGAAATGTAATGCCAAAAAAACATGCAGGAGTGTCAATAGGCCCTATACTTCGTCCTGGATCCATCAGGGGGTACTTTGAAAATGGTACTGCAGTAAAAACAGAATTTGAGTTAAAGTAGAGAAGGCAACTTGAAATCAATCAAGAATGTGTTACATAATGAAAACCCATAAACTATGTTAAAGTTTCTACCTATTTTTAATTTTATATATATATCTGTATATTAAAAAAGAAAAATGGTGATACTGTCAAGTTTATTATGTCCATCTTTGAACACCAAGTGCACGTTCCAAATAAAATGCCAAGTTTGCAGTAGATAATTTTTGTTCGCTTCCCGGTATATATCACTGTAAGAGTCAGGTCTGTCATTTTAGGTTAATAACAGCCGCCTTTCCATTCATAATAAGGCCGGATTAATGATATGGCATGTTCTGGTATCAACATTCTGCATAGCAGAATTCAATTGGGCGCTGTTTAGGTGAATCTCTTTATCATGTTGCATTTTCGTACTTTGCAGTTGTTTTTGTTTTCGTCAAACACACACACCCACACATCTATATATAAATATATATATATATATATATATATATATATATATATATATATATATATATATATATATATATATATATATACATACATGTGTTTGTGTTCTGTATGTGTTTGTGAGGGAGAGAGAATGTCCGTCACTGCTCAAGGGAAATTAGCGGCCATACGAAATTACTAATTTGGTCATAGTATTGTACAATAATTATTTGGTCATAATATATTTTGTAAATCCTGAATGTATAAAATATGTACGAATATGGAAATGGAGTATGCGTACAGTAATGCAATTATTTATATGCATAGTATAGTTCTTGCAATTTACATTAGTGAGAAGAACCAATATAAAACTATTATAAAACTCAGTTAATTTTTTTTAACGGCATATACACACTTGGAAAATTATATACTGATGAAAGAAAGGAGAAATGTGTGTTCCACAGAAAAACATTGCATGCTGATCCAAGCACCAAAGATTAGATTCTTTTAAACTCTAGTTCCGCTGACAAAAACTCCAGTGGATTATGACTCTTTTGAAGTGAGGTTGGCTTAATGTTGTATTCAATGACTAGACTCTTCGGTTCCTCAGAACTGATATAACACAGAGACAATGTGAAAAATAATATCTACAATGACCAGTCTTTCCCCAAAGTTTGTAAAATGGTTTATGCCAATTCTAATTCTATAACACTGGAAATATATTTATAAGCAAGACACTTATAAATCTGTAAGTTATTCCTCCACGAGACAACGTAGGTACCTAAATACGCTGTTTCGTCGCTGAGGTGCATTTTTAGCAATATATTTGGTGTCAAATTAGTACAAGAATTACATTTTCTCATTTGACAAACATTGTTTGATCGTAACCGCGAAGTTCATCAGGGTGACGCTTTCAGCATGCATATCATTTCCAATAATCCTCTATCAACTGTCATCAGATATTGCCTCGTGTTACGCACATCTAGACTATGTTCTTAAATGTCTATCATTGTTGGTAGTCCTTTACGCTATTTGTCATTTGCAAACAGAATCTTGACATAAAACTTTTGTCCACGAGTGTAGATTATAAATAGGATGTTAATGTTGCGTTTGAGTTTGGAACATTCTAGCCTCTGTCTTGCTCAGACGCGGTTGTGACTCGCGTCTCAGTCAAGTGAAAATGCTAACAAAAAGGGATTTAACAACAAAATATTTCATTCCTGCTACAGGCCAGTTTGTAGGAATCCATTGTTAACATCCATTTTGGTCAGAATATAATATAATTTGAATAGAATAATTCTGTATAGGCATTGGAATTACTGAGGTACTCATTCCATTTCTGGAGTAACACGCTACTTTGTAATTATCGTAAATTCATTGAAAGACGTGTACTGATTCGGGACATTCTGTGTCTTTGACTTGTGTTAGGATATTCACGATTCATCAGGACTTACTTCACAATAATGTACGTGCCCATTCAATTTTCACTCTACATTGTAGTATAACAAAATGCTTGTTGATTTTACTTAACATTATTTTATTTCGTTCTGATGTTCAAGTCTATAAAAATCTACTGGACCGCGTTTTCAATTGGCTCGTGGCGTGCATGGTCTTATAATTTATCAAGACACATAGAAGTTATGCCTATATTATTTTCTTTACTCTTACCATGGTCTTTTTTACTACATTGACTCGAATAGTTATGTTGGACGTTAGTTTATTTGCTTTTGTAGTAACGATTCCATTGATTTCCTTCTTTCACAGATTTCTCCCGACAGAAAATAGTGGGATGGATCATTTTTATGACCTCTCAACTACTGTTTCACTTGTTAAAATTGTGTGGTTTCAAATAATCAATTGTTCCATCAACAACTACCTAAAATGATCTAGACTTTAGTGTTTAAGGTTGGTATTTAGCGCGATCATATATATATATATATATATATATATATATATATATATATATATATATATATACACATATACACAACAAATATTAGAACAACATTGCATTTATACTGTTGGCATATCAAAATGTGTTAATACGCATATATAAACATTCTTTCAACAGTATGCAATCGATAATAGATTGGAAGGTAGGTACAGAGAGATAGAGAGAGAGAGAGATAATCGATAGCCTACTGTTGAAATGTTTCAAAGATGACTCGTCATTAATCACTAGAGACGTTACCCAATAGGAAGAATATTAACTTTCCTCGTCCTCTCAGTGAGTTTAACATGGTAAACAATCACATCAAATAATTCCTCTCTCTCTCTCTCTCTCTCTCTCTCATGCATAATATACAAATCACGCGGACATTTTTGGATTGCGAGAGATAACGCAGTATACTGTCGATACTATACGGTAAATTGTTTGATTTTGAGGCATACGCATACTGTAATCTGTTTGATGCTTATTTTTTATATACTTTTTCTTAAACTTATACTATGTTTCTAAAAATTAAAATGTTCGAAGACCGCTCCCCTCCGCTTTTTATATCATTGTGTTTGTCGCTCATGCAACAGACTAACCGCCAAACAGATAAACATAATATTGACAATAATAAACATAATTTATTTTAATTCTTGCAAGTCCCCAAACAACGTCTCTCTCTCTCTCTCTCTCTCTCTCTCTCTCTCGGTCGGTCGGTCGGTCGATCGTGATAGACCAAAATAGAACGACACAACCGAAACTCTACATTTAAATAAGGGAATCGCACGTATAACCGACCACTGGAAATGAGAAAGAGAGAAATGCAACCGAAAAACACTTATGGTAATTAATAGTGTTGACTGAAGCATAATAGTGATTGAAAGCAACTATAAATACATGTTTGAGTTACTATATATTGGTTCAAATTTTCCCTAGTTTATATTCCACACGCAAACGCATCGGTAACTCATTGTATATTATTCAAGATGTTAACCCTGCTGCGTGTATGTTTTCCACTTTCTTAATTTAAACCGTCTTTCATGTTTATGCGTGTAATATACACATTTAATCAATCTAAATGAAAATAGAGCTTAAAACAGACAGGAAGCAACTATGGGATTAAACATAGCCTCTAAAAGCACAGAACTACATTTTGCAGCTTACAACAGGCACTGCTTTGAGTTCATTTGTCCATACCAACAATACACAGTTGCCTGTTAAAAATCTTATGTCCGCTTAAAAGGAATATATATATATATATATATATATATATATATATATATATATATATATATATATATATAACAAAATCATATGGCGACTAAAAGTCCTTTCAAGTGCACTGGGTCCAGCAAGGGAGCACGTTTGTCAGGGATTGATTAAGATAAATGTAATAAACTGACTACGAACAGTGCAAAACTAGTATCTAATCAACCTATGCGCGTTCGACTCTCAATGAGTCTTTTTCAAAGACAAATTCAAAACAAGACAAACAAATAAAACAGACAAACCGTTCTCTTTGTAAAACTTTACATGAATATGAATTGTTGCGGATGCTGAAAGATATTTTATATTGACCTAGAAATAGATGAGCCATAGCGTCATCTGTTATTTTAGTTCAATTTATGTACGCGCAAATTATATCCTGGATATTTCATTGCTGTAGTTGTACTTATAGGTTATTGGGTGACTAATAAGCAAATTTAGAGAATTATTGAAAAGAGAACATGCCGACTGCAAATATGTAATTTTATTTGTCACTGGCTGTCTTGGTTCAAACCGTTTGGTTTCAAAGTTCTAAGGCGGCTTATCCAGTAGGATTCATTTTCTTTTCTGGTTTCTCAACTCCATTTGGGGTTGTGAGCTATAAGTGTTATATCACTGAAAGTGTGGCCATGGGAGGAGAAGTATTCTGCGACTGGGATTCTGTACCGCTTCTTTGTCATCCAATCAGATCAACTGTCTTCCTTTCTGATAGAGGTGTATTCTGAAAAAGTTCATATTAGATATGTATGAATTATAATTTAGATTCGAATATTAAAAAAAATTGTTGAACCTACTTTTACATGTAAAACGGATCTCCGGTTCCCACTTTCCAGTCTCACTACACGTAAACGTCCCATCACTGATCGGTCTGAGTTTCTCACTGTCTTTAGTTTCAGGCACTTCTACAGGATATCCGGTCGAATCAGCATCCGAATAGTCATATTCATAACCATTCTTAGACCCAGAGGATGCGTACATTTCATATCCCAACTTACACGACACCACGATCTTATCCCCTTCTTCTAAGCGTCGATCCACAACTACTGTACCGTTCTGGATATGTGTGACTTGCATTCCAGGATCATTAGGAATACTACATCTACCGATATCTGGAGAGTTAAAACGTAGACACTATGGATAGTGAATTCTAAAATAAAATGTAATATTTCAATTGACTCCATATCTTCTAAAAGAATATATAATTTAATATGAAAAGTTAAGAAATAAAAACACAAAATTATTGAGTCTTTATGACTTCAAGTTTCTTTAATCGTCAGAATTCCCTATTATACGCCCTTATTTTCACATTTATAAATTGGTTTTACTATTGGATCCAGTTCAACCGCCTTTACACGATAAAGGATGGATTACTGTCTTTATGCAAAGTTTAGATGTTCCGATGACAATTGTACATTGTAAAATGCTGCATTTTTAAAGGTGAGTCTTAATCAACTATTAAAGATTATTTTAGCATACAAATATACTTAAATAAGCAAGATTATAGCAAAAATCTCTAGATACCAGCGCTAGCATACTTTCAGCTATCGGATGCATTATATGCAGAATATATTGAGTAGACATGAACAGACATGTTATGATATGGCACAGATAAGAACATGCATATACTGATATGGTACAAATAAATATAGACATGTACTGATATGGCACAGATAAGAACATACACGTACTGATATGGCACAGATAAGTACAGACATGTACTGATATCACACAGATAAGTACAGAAATGTACTGATATGACAAAGACAAGTACAGACATGTACTGATATGGCATAGGTAAGAACAATTGTTCTTGTATGGTTTACATTCTGGTAATTACTTTTTCCAAATTAATACAAAATTAGACAGTCCGGTTTCAACAAATACAATAACAAACGCAATATAAGCCAAGGCAGTTTTAAAATATAAAGAAAGTACCAAACCTAGACAATCAACGTCAATAGCGTAAGAGACAGTCAAAATGGGAAATGTTTTCATCTGAAAGATATAGTAGCCATTATATTTCTTACCATCCTAGCCAGTTGCGACTTTGGCAGTAAAGAATAAATTTCACAACAGTGTAATCGTTAATGAATCGTCAGCAATCTGGAACGTAGTACAGTTATTTCAATTCTATGATATTTTTCAAAACTTTATCCCAAATAGTGTCATAAAACCTATGAGACAGAGAGACTGATCACATTACCATTGACTCGGATTCTCAGAAGATTGTTCTGCATGTTACTGTCGAAAATTTTAATATCAAACCAGTCAGAAATGTGAAAGAATTACCTTTGACACATCCTTCAAATGATGGAACCCAAGTGCCATTTGAGCAAATACTGTGATTAACCTCCTTATAGCCTGACGGACAGACTGGTACCATTCGCCGTCCATGTGCGATTTGATCACCTTCCTTCCTCGTTGCATTTGTTTTTACAAACTTAAAAGTGCCTGTGGGTAATGTGCATGTTTCTGAAATACACAATTATAATACTAAAACGCATACAATATATTTTACAAAGTACTACCATACTTCGTCATTTGACACTTTAAATGACTGACGCAAGGGCCTCGTTGTAACACAAACTAGTTATAAAATATCAAAGCATATCTCTCAATACTTAGAACATCCGTTTTCTTCTTATATATACATCATAAATCTTGACCACAGAAATAAGTCCTTCGATGCAATTTTTGAAAATGAAATTTCTTCTGTATGTGATCATATCATGTCAGTGGAATCAGTTGCCATTATAGTAGTTTTATGTGTAACCTGCAGCAGAATAACATATTCTTCCTGCATTTTCAGAGAGTTTATTAGCAGACGATACATGTAGCGTATAGAGCTATGTCCATAAGTCCATGTTTTAATACGAATTAAGTGATCAGTTAATAGTGTCGATCAGTGCTGACTTCCCTGTGTTAAATAAACATAATTTTGTTATGTTTAACAGGTGGAACATATTGAGACAAATTATAGTCAGTTTATGAATGTATGAAATGATATTTTACTGATAAGATGTATTTAAAATCGTCATTGATTGCAATAATTACTGCTGTGTATTTTCTTCATAGTAAACTGTATCGAATTCTTTGTCAAACATGCATGATTAGTTGACGATAGAACCTGTAAAATAAGTAAAAGTTTTACAATCTGTTTTGTCTTGACAACTTCACATGAAACTTCGGATAATGCTGCTGTGTTACACACTATAATAAGCATATAAGTATTCTGGTTGAGCCATTTACATGTCTATGTCTGTATCACATATGATTTCCACACTGTATATCAGGTTTAAAATGTTAAATCTGGTATCTCGGTGTACATCTAGGATACTATATCATGGCACATTTTATTGTCTACGATTAAGGTAAGTGTGCGGATTTAGGATGCAAAAGTTTAAAGGAAAAATAAGGAAAAAAAGACAGACCATACTGCTACTTTTGCTCTCTTGAATTGGACTTCAATCGGCAGGTTATTTGGACAATGAAGTCTTATAAAGACTGACAAAATCACCTATATACTAAACACCCAGTTATACTTGAATTCACGAATGTATATTGCATGCATCCATGTGGACTGTTTGCAAAAGTTTGTTTCAGCATGTCCATAACGAATGTATAGGCTGAAAAACACTTTCTTGTTTTGATAGTTTCGATGGAGATATGTATTCTTAAAAACAATGGTTATCTCTTCATGAAATGGTACTTTATTTTCTTTTCTTATTTTAAATAGTCTTTATTGTTTAAAGTTACTTTCCTTTAGGTTCCAGGTGATGATGATTGCTATTTGTATGTTATAAATCTATATATCTTTCTCGTCATAGAAAGGTAGAATAGCTTCCTCTTCGTTATAAATAACGATATTAATAAATGTGAGGTTTACTTCTGTGTGGGAACGACTGGATGAGGACAGCAATCCATGCAAGATACACAAGCAGTGTACAAACCTAATTAGAATAAGTGCAGAGAGGAGACGGAATGTTTCTACACATATGATTTAGTTAACGTTGCTGGTCAAATTTGATTTACGTAGGGATCGAGGTCTTGAACAAAGTCTCTAGGATTCAAGATGTCTTCCCTGTGTGTGTCAATGTCTAATACAATATTAGCTGTGCATCTCATTACATATCACTTTTTACTTAGTAGAATATTATGCATGCGTTTACTAACATTATGTTGAAATTAATATTCTAAGCCGCTAATTCGATGACTGTAATGTTAAGTCTGTTTTTTATCTCGTGTAATCAATATTTAATAATAACTAATATTTTGTTTCCTTTTACATAATATATACCAATCTAAGATTCGTTATCCAATTCAAAGATGAAATTTATTCTTTATAAGCATTTTTTGTTCTGTGTTCTCTTTTGTAATAATAACTGGTATATACTCAGGCCATCGCTTTATGATATTAAAATATTGCTTGTATGAATAACTTATAAGAACCAATAAGAGATTCCTGAATTTTTATATCATCACGAAGAAACCTGTTGATGACATCGAATTTGTTTATGCTATATCTAACATTATATAACAATATATTCATATTTTCAAGCGTGAAAATATATAAATTATATTTCTACTGAAATTACACAAATGGCATGCTATGAATTTGTTTGACCGACCCAAATCAAGAACATATTTAGTAATGTAAGTGCATTTAACATATCAACATCGCAAATATTAAACCTGTAAATTATTGTAACAGTCTATGTCATTATAAATCCATGCTTCTGGTACATTGTTGTTTTTGATTTTGCGGCACGTTCTGCATAAACAATTAGTTTAGATGACCAATCGATGAGCTGATACAAAAATAGTGCTATTTTCACGTTCTAAAGTCAAATAAAATAAAATATTTGTACCAAATTATTAAAATAATATTTTCACATGTTCCTAGCAGTTATGTTTCCTTATGCTCATCAATAAGTGCAAGATGTGCCTACAATGACTTTGCTACTCGTCAAAAAAGTTAATTTCATTGTGTTTCACGATGATGTTAATTTGATATTAACGTGCGAGGAGACGTTCGTTATATGTATTAATTTTCGTGTATGTGGCACTTATACTCATACCCTTTTGTAGTTTTAAATAATATTTAATGAGTTTTAAAATATTTCGAAAATTGGAATCCATGGAATAAAAATATGTTTATGCTGAAATTTTCTTGACAAATATGTTTTAGTAAATGGGCAATAAACTGAACAAATGATAACGGAAACATACTAGCACTAACACACACACACACACAAACACACACACACACGTACACTTGAACAGCACCAAACCTGTAAACACTAGACGAGATTAGTATTTAATCAATTCGTTCCAGCTTACTTTTGCAACTGAATTTAGGTTCCCATTCACCATCACTGCATTCTGTTACAGATGATGTACCATTTCCTCTATCACTTTTATCAGCATGGAGTTTTGATGATGAGTCACAAGACGCATTCAGTTTCATTCCATGTGAAAATATTCTGCGTTCGTTGACTAGTGTGCCATTCTTGATGATGGTGTACTGAAAGGCTGGTTCATCACAAACTTCTGTAACATATAAGAAATAATAATAAACTTATGCATGGACTATACAAGAGCTGCAGTAAACATTCTGTGTAATAACAGTACATTTTCAGACATCGACATTTGATTATTTCAAAGCATAAAATTAATAGTGACCTTCAAACAGTGAAATTTAATCGCAGTATACTCGAATCATTGTTAGGTAAAGTTACTCTCAAATTGAAGGACTATTATTGAACTTAATAGTTTTTCAGTTTGTTTTCTTACTGAAAATGTTAATAAATGCTTTTCATAATTATATGTTTTAAGAATTGAGGTTAACCCGTTGTTGCTAAAATGATATGTGCGTACAGCCAAGGATCGTTATACACGGTTTCTGGAAGTCCTGTAAAGAATGCGGTTTTTAATCAATCAATCCGTCTCACAAATGTTTTTGTTCTTAAAGCGCTATGTTTTGCTAGTATCAATATTTTTACATATTTCTACCAAGTGAGTAAAGTATTATGAAACTTCAAGGCTAAACATTGAGGTTTTTGTTTCCGCTTAAAGATTAATCATTTATTCCGAACACCTCAACTATGTTGTTTTTCTAAAATGACATTTTCGAACACTTGCATTTAAAAGAGTTCTAATCACAGAAGTTGGAGCAGAACAGGCTTCCCTGTGATACGTGCGTTCGAGTGATATAGAAGGAATATATAACGCGTTGTACTGAATATCATAGTTCAGGTAATGTACAATACGCTGTGTACCGAACAGTTACGTTGCAGAACTTAAATGATGTAAACATCTGCTGATACAACTACAGTCAAAATAGTTAATAAATCCCTTCGAACAATATTAAATTATTTAATTGTTGGGAACAATTACAGATATATTATGGGATCGTTACCATAGAGGTAGTCTCCGATTGCTGAAAATGTATATGTCTTTTCTAATCTTAATTTGTAAACAGAGTTTCTAGTGTCTATGACATTAAAGTCACAAAGAGAAAATAATTTGTGGCTGGTCGTAAATGTGGCTAGGTGTTGAACTAATTGTGTCAGTTTTATTTGTTAAAATATAGGAAAAGTACTTTATGCGTCTGATTGCCTTTTATTATTGGTTTGTGGGGAGAGATCACAATTAATGTCATATGTCAATGGTGAATAAGCAGAAACATTATTCAAGTCCCACGGCATATTACAAAAATAGAAGAACTAGTGATAAAATTGATTGCGAAAATCTGCTCAACTACAAGGTAATAAGGACATAGGAAGCAAAAGGAATAAAATAAATGATGAAAGAAACTTAATATGGATTATGCAAGCACCTCCACATTTACTGGGTATGGGAAATATAAATTCGGGTCTTTGAAGCACGAATGTTTTGCAAGCATTTGCATCCCTTTGACTTTGTGCAACCTTTCGATACTGAAGCATACTCTAAACAAAATCTAGCATTTGATGTATAGTCCTATGTTACATTTCAATCATACATATCAGCTTGTGGCAACGTATATTCTTTTATATTCCTTTTCCATGGCTTCAAATAGTTTTGTAAAGGTTGACTCTTTTCCCGAGAGCATGTCATGATTATATATGTAATCGCATGTTTCATATTTTCCTTAGGAAAAAATATATTTGTGCATGTTTCATCGCCTCATGTATACATTTCTCATCTGTGTGTTGTATCAGAAAAAGGTAATATTGTATAATTATATCTCAGTGCCACAATTGTCTATCATAGTAACAATATCTTCATTTCCCTGTATTTATTTGCTTCTCACGGGCTTTGGACTTACTTCCAAATGATAGATTCCACACGCGATATAAACCGAGTGTTCAAATGTGACAATGCTCAGGAACAGAGTTTTATGTACGTATGTATATGTATGAGGCTGTAGTGTTCTGTTTCACTGTTATCTTCATAACGGTAACAGTAACAGAAGAAATGATAATGATAGGTACAACGTATTAGTGGTCTTTAAAATAATAGTAGTTATCATAATAATGGTGATGGTGGCAATATTAAAAACTATTAAAAGCACAAAATAGCAAACTTCAAAATAAACTTGAAGGCTCCAGAGAGAAAATCATTTGTAAAAGCCTCTATTTCCCAAATGAAAGGCTTCCACAGAGTATTAATTTTGCTCCGGCCATCATATAAGACCACACTAGGACGACTCTCCCTCCCTGCTGCTGTTAGGAATATTAATTTAAGATATTTTGTCGAGACCGATTCGATATCGTGTTCGTGGGTCATGCAAATTTATCGTTATGAATCCATGCGGAGTCAACAAAGCATGACTAAAGAAATTTCTAAATTTAATAATATCCATGTCTCCAGAACACCAAGTTTGATGAATATTTCTTAGCGTGTGCGTGTCAACGCCATTAAATACTGCTAGAATACTGCAATTATCTCTAATCACTTTCGGAATTTGTGTGCATCTCTGAGTTACATAAATGACATCAGTATTTTTATGTCGTCCTCAAGAAGATATCCTTGCATGATTCGATTGTTTGTCTAACATTACGTAGTCATATACAACTATATTATTGACACCCCTGTCAAGATCATCAACAGACGGTACGTCATTGATATCGGTGATAAATTCAATAATATCATCGTGATATTCATTTAATAGTAGCGCATTTTCATTAAAATCCTTTAATACCTCATAGCATCGCTGATCATCAACTGATGGTGCAACTAAATATAATTTATCCCATTTTAACCACCGCATTATCAAATTTAGCAGCAATTGTGTTTTACCCGACCCAGATGGACCTATTATTATCAATCTGATAGAATTCGGCAATGCCGCGTGATGTTTAACCGGTTCATGTTTTTTTTTGTAGCGGAAAAATCAATTACATTCATGATATAATTATATTTATGGATTTATATTGTGTAAAATGTGCGCGTACTCCAACAATAGACCTAACTAATGCTGTCACGCGCAATAACAGATCAGCCGCGAGGTGCATGTGGAAAATGCGGCACAAAGAAATTTAGATTTACATCATCTGGACAACGAGCAAAATGAAATCTATTTAAAAAAATTTAAAAAACGGGCTGTGAAATTGCAGCAGAGTTTGCCAGGTTACTTGGAATACCCCGGGCTAAATATCCAGGAGAAAAACATCTTCCAGGATATAATTATTGTGGAAATGGCACTCGACTTGATATTAGGCTTGACAACAATGATAAACCAAATTTAAATGAAGATCCCATAAACGCCATAAGTAAAGCATGCTATGTTCATGATATTACTTATCGAAGCAAACTATCTACAACAAATGCATCTCGCGGATGTAAAATTGATTCATACGCTAAATTCTATTCCTAATAAATCAATAAGAGAAAGATTAGCTAGTTGGTTAATAAATACTCAAATGAAAGGCAAATTAACGCTAGGTGCTGGTAATTAATATTATGGAATCGATTTATTATTCTCCGGCTGGATTTTGGAAAGGTAAAGCGGCAATTAGCAAACTTGCCAAGGCTGCTCGAGTAAAGATTCTAGTTGCAGCGTTATGGTTATCTAAACAGGCTGTGTGACAAATTTATCTTCCGCCGCCTAAACGAATCGAGCACGCACACTTTGACGTTAGTGTACCTAATGAAGTTCATCAAGCTGATATTATGTTTCTGCCACACGATATTGTTGGTCAAAAAACATACAAATATGTCCTCACGGTAGTTGATATTGCAAGCAGATATAAAGAAGCAGAGCCGTTAATAACAAAAACCGCCGTTGAAGTTGCTGATGCATTTAATAAAATTTATCAACGAGGAGGTCTACGGTGGCCAAATTTACTTCAGGTTGATCCTGGTAGAGAATGCTTAGGTGCGGTATCATTTTCAATTAAACAAAATAACGTCAAAATACGGCGAGGGCACACTGGAATTCACCGAGATCAGGCAATTGTTGAAAGATTCAATAAAACACTAGCTGAGCGATTATTCGGATATCAGTATGCGAGGGAATTTATTCAGGATTCAAGATCATACGAATGGGTCGAGAGATTACCAAATTTGATTTCAGCAATAAATAACGAAATAACACGAACAATAAATATGAAACCGGCCATCGCGATCACGAAAGCAATTATACCAATAAAACGACGCGATTTTTCAATTAGGCCGGTACTAGGTAGTATCATCGTGAGATATTTATATAAGCAAGGCGAAGCTGAAGGTGGTAGAAAAAGAGCAACAGATCATATTTGGAGCGTTACAGCACATACAATATCCACCCTGACAAGGTCATCGGGAAGACACGCAATTTACATTCTTCACTCACTCGCTCCTCAACGTGAATTTACTCGTAAAGATACCGCTGATACTCAATTGCCACCTAAATCACTTAAGTAACGCGTCTGTTACATTCTAAACACGCCAAAATGACATTTTCTCGTGTATGACCATGACGGTTATTTTTTATGTCAACGGGGAATTGTCATGAATCATTCTTCTGATTTTTCCATAACATTACTCAATTAAAAATCGCACAGTGATTATTTTATTGTTGGTTTAACGACATTGCAAAATCAACATCTAGGGCAAAATTGTAATTGTTTTATCGTATTGTTTATAGCTGGATATATTTTTCCTAATTACGTCACCGCATGTTTCATCGTTAATTATCAGCCCATCTAGGACAATTCGTCTCAATTGAGATATTTTTCTGACTCTAGACACGGCTAAATAAACTAAATTTGACCATTCTATGCGATCTTCAACAATTCAAACAACTATATCTGAAATATTTAACTCCTGTGATGAGTGAATTGTCATTGTATAACCTAGCGTCCACGGAGATTTGTCCATATTTAGTGCCTCTTCGACGAGATCGATATCAACGGCGACAAAATCATTTAACACCAGATTCTTTTTTCCTTGCCCCGGCACATCAGCGTTAATATTTTCTCGTCGGGTATCTGCTGGTCGATAACATAACGGCACAGGTAATAATGGAAATTTCTCTCGCTGTAATTGAAATAATTCTCGTTGAAGCGTATCTCGGATTATTTTTCTGCTTGTAACTATCAAATCATTTGGTCTCCATAAATTTAAAAAATTCTTCATAGATGTTTCCATCTACCAATTATTTTTCTACCTAAATCTTTTGATGTTTTTTCGTCATGATCCATTGGCAACCAAACTGATGTTTCTTTTTTATATGATATAATTGCTTCACTGACTATCAATGACGTTCATATTGCTGAATGTAGCATATATTGCAACAGCGCCTTTTGAACCCAACGTTGTTCTGAAAAATGTCTGCCAAACCAAACATAACAAATCTTATGAAGATTTTTAGCAAATTCAAATGATACTACACGAGCGAATCATGTTATTAGAAAATCCGACTACGGACCATTAATTGATAACTCGCGTCATTTCGCTGCTAGGAAGTCCAAATTGAGCAAAATATTTGGCGCACTTGCCTAACCCTAGGAAACTTCCAGGATAACACGCAACCATGTCAACGGATGTCATATCGCTGCGATTATATTTAGTGTTCCATAATCCGCCGTGTCCATATTCGACACAACTTTGTTGTACATCTTTGAGAAATTCGCCTCGCATTGGTTTCCAAAATTTTTTTCCCTAACAGCGTGAGCTACAACAGATGGAACACTAAAACAATTAATTAACAATTGTTCAGAATTTATATTTTTCCGCTAATTTTTTCATCTTGCCATGTAGTGATTCACTTCTGTATAATTCACCGTAATGCCTTACAAACTGATCATATTTGTCTTCGTTGTGAAACAGCCACACTGATACTGGATCAGATTTACTTATTTTATAAATAAAATCAAACTTGTCTGCGGAATAAAATTTAACAACACGATCTCTCGGGAATATCGTTACCGCGGACGTCCACGCATGTGAATTATAATCAATAATTATAAATAATGACAGTGACAACACCATCAAGTGCGAGGAGGATTATCTGGATAGGTTTCCAAGCAAACCTTAATTTAGACAAATAATAATTATTATATGAATCCAATATTCATGAGGCATCCAATTGTCGATAACTACGAAGCATCCTGCGATGGTGTTGTCAGACATTGCAAAGTTAAAAAAAAAAAACACTTGGTATTGTTGGTAATACTGTTATCTTAAATTTAGAGCCGAGACAAACTATATTACTGTCCTCGTTTTGTGTACAAATGTTTCAACGGATTAATCAAAAATGGTCGTGTAACTGACCACGTTGACGGAGATAAACTAAATAATTATATATTAAATCTTCAATTGATTACGCAAATTGAAAATTCCTCACGGGGAAATACCGGCCGTAACACAAATAAAAGTGCCAAAGCTGTTAAATCAATAAATTTATAGACCAACGAAGAAATGATATTTCAATCAATGTGTTCTGCTGGAAAATATTTTGTTGTTCATCCACGCTCGGTTCAATATGTTGTCGATAAAATACAAAAATCTACATTTTCATATAAGTTTGGAGAATTGATTAAATTGTATTATATTCACCTAATACTTGACGATAACTAAAATCGTTTAAGACGCATCAAGATTATGTTTTTTTATTTTAGAAACATAATATTCAGTATAATAAATTAAAAAAATATCAACAATGTAATTGACGCTATCAAAGAGTTGAAAAACAAAAATAATAAAATTATCAGATGATTTATCCGCCGAAAAGATCATCGTTGACTTTAAAATACTAGCACAAAACAAACACGAAGGTAGATATATTCTACCAGCGGAATATAAATTTATAAAGAAAATTCAGTCATCGATGTATCAGTCGTTAGCAGGCGTAGATGAAGCACAAATTAAATATTTTGCTGCGTTATCTAAGGCAATTGAGAAAATCAGATAAGAATTGTCTGAAGAATATGAGGCAAAAAAATAATTAATACCCGCGTGAGATAACTGAAAAAAATAGTAAATGATGAAAATTAAATTTCAAACAATTAAATTATTTGGATAAATAATGTGCACAATAAATGATTTAATTGCGTTAAATATGTTATCGGATGGTTACCTTTATGACAAAATGATTATCGATGATACCCGTGAACATTATTTATTACCACCTGACATGATGATGACTTTCACAGTTCGTGATGGTAAAATTATACCTATTATTGGTGTTGATTCACCTGATTTAAATTCGTTTTCGCTAATTGCAATAGTTAGTAAGTTTCATGAGGAATTTCAGCGGCGTATTAAAAAACTTTTACGAGGAAATTTTATTTCCCGTCGAGAGTTTCTTGAAGCAGCTGAATATGTAAAAATTGCCTCAGATAAATCTAAAATTAATTATCATACTTCGATGGTATTTGACATTAAAGATTACCTTATTAGGTGCAATTTTTGTGTTCCAACATCATGATAATTTTTTTTAAAAAATGAAGTTATTTGTTTTTTACAATTTTTTACTGAAATTATTCGTTTTTTACTGTTTTATTTGGTTTTATACTGTTTTTTATTGAAAATGTTTGTTTTTTACGAAAATTTTAGGTAAATACCCACTCAAAATAAAGAAATTGTGCAGTTTTCACGATTTTGACTACCAAATATCCCCTCAAAATTGTGAAAATTAAAAGAAATGATGTTTTTGTTAATATTTACCGTTCTTTATCAATTTTTTTTTGGTGGAGAATCTCGATTTTACCAGCAAATTAATATTTAGCGTCACGTTTCTCAAATCTAATAAATTTCCTTTCTGATCTGTTAATCTGAAATTAATTCTTGATAACAAACTATTATGAAATTGCAGATAAACCGGATTAATTGGTTCTTGCACGATTAAAAATCCAGGAGGTTCTTTTGGTGAAAATGAATAATGAATAAATACTTGCCGAGCTAGATCTGACTCTGACGCGTCGGCGCTGTATCTGTTTTCGACGACGTCATAACTAAGATTAACTGCGACGACGGTTGTTATATTTACGACCTCTGGTGAAATATCTCTGCCGTGTCGAGATTGATGATTATTATGTCTAAGTATAGCTGGTGGCGGTAATGATCTTCTCCACGCGGCTAGTAATTCTGGAAATAGCTCATCAATGACATCATTGACTTATTTTCTCAATTGAGGTGCGTTATAAGCGGGAAATTTAAAATTTGGCAACGTGGCTTCCGTCAGCGAGTACGCGTCTAAAAAATGTTGTTTATCATCAGTTATTGTCTGAATTAATAGCCCGTGAACATATTCCATGTCGGATGCAAGCTGATTTAATATTTCTACGCGTTTGATAATCTCATCACATGATGAACCTGATATATTAAAAATGCACTCCTAAAAATGCTGCCGTAATAACTGTAGTTGTCTTTTATGCTCCTGATTAATTTATTTAAACCATTCGATAAAACCGTGTAGTTCATAATGTCAACTATTCTGCATAATAATAAAAGTAAATAATATTTCATCTTTTATTCTAATAACATGAAGTGTATTTAATCTTGCATCTTTCATGACAGATAAAACATTTTTGCAATCTGGAACAAATTCGTGATATGATTGCCTGTCTGTGATATAATCGGATTTTTTAGGTTCTGGTGGATGAGGTGGCGCGGGTGGTTGAATCTCAGGCCAGCCTAAAACAGTTTTAATTGAACTAGCATAAATATCAACAGCATAATTGGGTGAACTTATCTCAATGACCGAAGTTAGCGTTGGTTCGTGAGCGGTTTTTTTTATTCCAGGTTCTTCTCCGGTTATGTTTTTTATTCTACGTGATAAATTCATCATTGACTTCCTCGATTTGATAACTACCTGTTGCTAATCCAACAACGGTCCAGTCAGGGGTGCCGTAGGGTTTGTTTTTATTAGCAAACACAAGCGAAGTATTTGATAATAATCCACCAAATGATTTAGATCTAATGTTGGGCCAGCTGTGATAAACTCGCAATTGTGCCAGCGCGATCTCGTCAACGGAAATTGCTATAGGAAAATTAATATTACATTCTGGATTAGTCGAGCTTACCGAGATCATCGTTGTTTTGCGCGCGGTAGTGTTTGTCACGATCTGCTGAAGTAATTCCGACATTATTATTATTTGTAGCTTTAATAACAGCTTGATTATAAATTGTTATTATCATCGAGAACTCAAAATCAGATATACTTCGGTAATTGAGACTCTCCGATAACATCGAAGATTATTTTGAATACGCGACCGTTTCCGCGTATAATTTAATCTGATACTCGGAAAATTTCTCATTCGTGCAAGAACATACTTTTTCGCAATAATATTAAGGACGCCTGCGACCCTCGTTGCCGCGAAAATACAAATAGTAACAGCTATCGGTGCCATCATTCTTATCGCGGATAATATTATTCCAGCTCCAGCAGCGGCCGCTGATACCGAATAAACAATTACGTCAACGATAACTAGTCGTCGTTGATATGTTTTACTTTTGCCGTGTACGCGTCAATGGTGTTTTTCAGCGACAATTGCTACTCACATGCTTGATTATACCTGTATTCGGACGCGTCATTCATATTTTATTTTATTTAGTAAATAATTGAGGCGTTTCAGATATAAATTCCGTGCACCTTGGTTTTGTTGTTTTGTCGGTTTCTTGGATAGTTTTATTTAATAAAATAGTTATAAATCCAAGAAATCTATTGCTGGGATGTCGCCAGTCGTATTCTTTAGTAATTATTCTGAATCTTATAGAGGAAAAAATATAATGTGTACACGCCAGTGACCACGGCGGTGTATTTGAGAGTAGCATTTTCTGGCGTCCACGTTGATGATCCCGTTGACGTGATAAATATCATAATATTGACCTGCGATGAGGTTATTGTTGGTGGAATCTTAATAAATCCAGTTTTTTTCGATAATTACAGGAAATCAATACCTCAATTCGTTTGAATGTATCAATGCTGATATTGATATCAGCTATTATTTTGTCAATTTCATTTATTTTTGCAGTTGTTTCTGAGGCGGTTTCATCGATTTTTCTGAGAGTTTCATCGGTTCTTATAGTAGTTTCCGTAGCTGTTTCATTAATTTTTTTGATAGCTTCATTGATTTTTTTTGATAGCTTCAACGGCATTTTCATTAACGTGTTTAGTATTTTCATCAGTTTGTCTAATAGCTTCTCGTAGACTAGTAAAATCATTTACGTGGGCGCTATACTCGATTCGTCGAATTATATCATTTACTTAGATATTACTTGTTTTTAATTTTCCGTGTTGATCTTGAAAAATAACTTCGTCAGGATCTATTCCTGATATCGCTAAAAGATTATTAACGTTATCTTTTGTTGCATACTCCGACAAATCAACGTCGACGTGTCTTTTTTTAACGTTCGCGATGAAAGACATCTTCCGTAAATGTCAACCATTATTTATTAGCAATTGATTTAATTTATCAGAAGTGTACATGTGGACGACCTTATGATATGGTTTAGCTGATATTGATAATGAATCAAGGACATTAATTACTTCCCGGCCACATATTGGTGAATCAGTTAATGTCTGCGTTGGTAACATTGAATACCAAACCGGCGCGTTTAATTGTTTTACGTAATTTAGAAATTCCCGTGGCGGCGCTACCGCGTACGAGTAAATAATTCCACGTGGAGTTATCGCGTAAGCAACCTAGTGTGTGCCAGGACCGTCGTATGAGTCAAGATTTATAATTCCTGTTTCCTTCGCGGCCTGGTTGCGCTGGTAATTGATCTCGCATAAATACACCTCTGAAGAATTTTATTTTTAGGTTGTTAGCGGCGTCGGTTAAATCAAAAGTTGACATCGGCGTTATCGTGGGAATTTTTTTTGATACCACGACGGAGGTGTTCCTGACAACCTTAGGCCGCGTCCGTACCACTGCGGCGGTCTTCCTGACAATCTTAGGCCGCGTCCTTTTATTACCATATTTACCTCCAGTTATTTATTCTGCTATTTTACTACCGGCGTATCCAGCAGCACCTAACGCAGCCGCCTTTCCTATCATTGGGGCAACAGCGGCTGCTTTTGCAATTCATGCTTGTATTAAACTAGCGAGAAGCTGGAAGAAACCACCTATCTTAATCATATCCTTGACGGCGCTCGGAGAAAGATCAATTTGAATCCCAGTATTCGCTGATTTAGCTTTAGTAAAATTTTTATGTTGAGTTTTTGTTAGCGACAGTTTATTTGGACCACCGCTGGTAATTTGATTGTGTTTTAATTACTTTTCCCCCGCACATTTTTGTTGTATTTGATTGGAGTTTTTTCACCTGACCCTGAGTCAGTGTCACAATAGCATGATCGTATGGCATTATAATTATATGATTGATTTAAATTAATCTCACATTTGTTCCACTGGAGCATCAATGATTCTCGTTCGCCCGCTAATACCTTCGAGGATCATAGTTCTATCACTAAGTATGAACGCAACCGCCCTAATAGCATTACAAACTGGATTAGTTATTCTGGCTTTGAAATGTATATCAACGACAGATTGTTTCATCAAATCAAGGTGAAAAATAATAGATCGGATAAAAATTTGTAAAATCTAAATGTGATGTTTGTAAACCAGTGTCAACATTTTGATCTCGGCCCATAAAACTCATTAAACGATAATATCCGCGCGCCACTGAATTATTAACAAAATCTAGCGATATTTCCTCAGATGGTTCCTGATGTCCATTTATTCTTAATGATATTTCGCTGGCATTAAAATCGTCAACTATCATTGACTAACTGTTTGATTATATTTAGCAGCGTTTTGGAGAGCAACAAAGATATGTCTGGGCGCAGAAACACCTTGTTGTGATGCCATGTGCCAAGTAAAATTACCATTAATGTTGCTATGGATGCTATTGGTAGTTGTTGTTAGCCATGACATTACTGATTTACCGCCTTGATTCATAAAGGAAAGTAATTTACTTTCTTCTGATATTGATTGAGTCATTGCTGGCATCCATAGTATAAGTTTAGATAATACTACTATACCACTATTAGCAGCTTCCACAGCAGCGTCATCGTTACTCTCTCTCCAGATGGCATCATTACTATCACCTTTTCGATAAAGAACAATTGTGTGCTTGGCTCCAAAAATTAACTTCCTACAATTTCTACAAAATCCAAATATATGAGATAATGGAATTGCACATGAAAATCTTCTACGATTACCTTTTAACATGTATTTAGGTGTGGCAAATCCCAGATTAAAATTAAGATTGGCGCTTTGTAGTACCGGGAATGTAGCAGTTGGTCTAACTATCGTTCCAGCAGGTTGAGGGTCAACCGCAGAAACGTGAGTCAGTTGTACTTTAGGAAATTGTACATGATCAGCGTGATTAGTATTATCCTTGGCAAACATCATACTCGGGCCAGCTGATCTAATAAAATCGTCTTAATATCTTGCTAGGCCTACAATTTTCGTAGCAATGTCAACATTATCGTGGATCTACTCAATTTCTTTTCCGTCAATCATGTATATGGCGCTCTTAAATAACGCCATAATACCATTATTAACAAAACCAATTTTGTGATCGTCTCCATATGTGGTATTATCTGTTTTTATAATTTCAACTACAGCCTCAATAAACGCCTCACACGGCAGAAAATATATGGTTGTATCATGAAACTGAATTTCAATTCGACTATCACTATTTGGTGTTACTGTGTCATACAAGTAATGTTGATAATCACGCACGGATGTATCTTTATCTACAGATTCATCCATGTCAAAGGCCTCGTTGGATGTTTGCTTAAACATTTTATTATAAAGATTATCTTCTAAAACGAAGATCACTTCCCGATATCAAACTCGTATTTATTACTTGATCAGTCCCTTGATTTATTAATTCTACTAATTTTTGACTTGCTAAATCATGTATTACCTTACTGGCATCGTTAGGCATCACCTCGGTGCTTGGGAATTTGACTCGAGCAAAATCAGCGCTTTTTACAGGTTGTTTATTCTGCGTATTAAATTTAATATTCTGTCCTTGATGACATTAAAAGCTTTCCTAGAAGCATCACCGGCAGCAGCGATGGTTTTATCGCGAACAATGCTCATAGCTTTCACTGACAATTGCTTCGCGATAGGTCCAGCTTTAGGAGCTATTCTTGTGATGATACCTTTAACAACATTACCAAGTCCATCTCGGAAGGTGACCCTGTACATGGGCAACCGTGCGTTTACTACTCGAAGAGGCACGGGTTTACGATGATGTTTGTGCACGATCATTTTATTTAATTAATTTTATTTATTCAACAACTAGTCGCTGTACTCGTCCATAATTTCATCAATAAGATTCCTGTAAATATTAGCATCCATGATGCCGCCGTGAAATAATCTTTGACAGATATCAGCTGCCTCGTTGATTATTTCTGATGAATTATTTCCAGCTGGTTTTCCCCCCATAAGAACTTCTAATCGTGATACATCATTAACGACACTATCAGGACAAATAAAATTTACTCCGAAACCACTACCGGTAATCTTAAGAGATTTTAGTAAATCGTAATGTTCTTTTTCTTGAGAGTGTGGTGTATACTGAAATTATTCCTCTGGTCGTTGAGGTTGTTTTTTTTCTATCACTTACTAGTTTTGCAAATTCTATGTATCCGGGATCTTTAATACTAACATTTTTTCTCATAGCAGCAAAATATAATATGTTCTTTTAATAAATAGTTTTCCCTTTGATCATCACAAAATGCGGCAATACTAATTAAATTTTCTCTGTTTTCAAAAATATCAAGAGCATCATCAGTAAAACAAATTACTAGTTTCCAGTGAAGATTGTTGCTGAGTAGGTTGCTGTTGTAAAGGTTGAGTTAGTCCTTGTTGTTGTAATTATTTAAAATATATATCTACTGCATTATCAAATTCAATATATCTGGGATCGGATACTCTGGCCTGATTAACCCCATAATATACATAATATATCCACTTGTACCATGCTTCACGACTTACAGTTTCTTTAGCATATTCAGGGTTTAAAATATTTCTTCGCTGATTATATGTTGACACAGCAATTACAGCTAGTTTATCACACTTTTTAGCTTCTCTTATATTTTTAATACTATTTTCGGTAAATTTTTCAATCGCAGCAACCCTAGCACTAGCTTGTTCTGTATCATCATCATTATATCTGTGTCATCTTCGGGTATTTCTTCAACTTCAGTTTCAGCTTCAGCTTGAGGTTTACGTTTAGTTTGAGGTTTGTATTTAAGTTTAGATTTAAATTTAGGTTTAGGTTGAGCTACAGGTGCAGGTTGAGCCACAGATACAGGTACAAGTCCGGGTCGAGTTTGCTCTGCAATTTGTTTTAATACTAGAAGGATACCTTTTCTCTTACATCAAGATCTTCATTATCTCTTAATAGAACTCGCTCAGTGGTTGCAGTGACAGGTTTAAATAATAACTCAGTGGACTCAGTAAATCCTTGCTTTGCATCTCCAACTGCTCGTATTGTTTGGTTTGACAGATTCTCTCACGGGAATATATTTCTTTATTGCTTCTAGTCGCTCTCGTGCTAATCTAGTAGAATATGGTTCTCCAGCATCCATGATTATAATAATGTTAATAATTTTAATTTACAATAATAAAAAAATTACGAATCGGTCTCGACAAAATATTTTAAATTAATCTTCATATTGAAGTAATGATGGTGACCCGTCCTAGTGTGGTCTTATATGATGGCCAGAGCAAAATTAATACTCTGTGGAAGCTTTTATTTGGGAAACAGGGGCTTTTACAAATGATTTTCTCTCTGGAGCCTTCATTCGAAGAAATAAACTTGGTCTGTTCGCCCTCCCTGCTGCAAAATAAACTTGCTTATATGTTCCGTTTCACTGGTAATTAGCCAATAGGACATCAATACTCTAGATTAAGTTTGGTTTTTGAATGCTTTTTCATTTATATTTTCTGTTCTTTCTTAACATAACATATTCTTAGCATCGGAGTGATCGAACTCATCTTGAGTCGCTTCTGATATATATGAATATTGCTAAATTAGACAACGCAGATAAATATCGATGATTGGCCCTATAACTTTAAATAAATTAATTAAATGTCGCAAATCCATGGCAAATGACAATAAAACCCAATAAAAAAAGGAATTTGCAGCTTTTCAACCACAATGTGTTTGCATGGATCTCGGTCCATATTATGTAAAGATAATTAAAGTAACATATAATGTTATGCTCCCTCTCACGAGTGCAAAATGAACGTGCAATAAAGTGTCCTTCAAAACTTATTGATAACACTTGTCTTTAGCTAAAACGCTTCCGAAATACATGTAATCACTCTTTACTAATTCCGAATCATTGAGAACAAAACTGATGCTTACAATTGATGATTGGCTCTAGTTTTAAAGATATGATGCTGGTTCAGTATATAAGACACTTGATTTAGAAATGGCGGACCATACGTGAGTTATAAAGGTACGGGATCTCAATTTAAACCAGAAATGACTAAAATACTTCTTTGACTGGATCTATTAATACATCTTTGAATGTGTTTGGACAGCTTGTATTCCTCCTAATCGTTAGAAGTTATAAGCGCTTTACAGCATTAGACAACACATAAAACTTACAAAACATACATAATTATATAATTGCAAAAAAACAACCAACATGAAACATATATAATGATATGATTACAAAAAACAACTACCATGAAATTTGAAAACAAAAAAAAAATGCTGAAAATATTTAAGGTAGGAAACAGTATTAGGTCCTTACGTTTGTTATTGCAAAGAAATAGGTGAGTCTAAAGAGTACTCATGAATCAGATCTCTCTGTCTTTGTGTCTATGTTCAGTGGGCAATTCGTTCCATGTTGCAGGGCCCTGACATGCAAAAGACTGTAGTTTATATGACTTCGCTTTAATAGTGGGAATAATGCGTAGACGATTGTCAGAAGAGGAGCGTAAGTATATTTCTGGTGTGTGCACATGGGTGTGGTCGGTTAGTTTTGTCTGACTGTACTACGGAAAAAAGGTTTTAAATGATAATATGCGCTTGGATGCCGGGGCATATTTGTGAAGCAATCTACGGAGGCAGTAGTTACTGAGTAGTTCTGCTGTAGGAGGCAAAGCAAGCTGTTCAGCTTGCTTGGATGTCATGCATTAGTTTGGTTTTATTTATTATACGGAGGATTCTCTTAGTAGCAAAAAACGTCATATGGTTATGAACTGATATGTCAAGATGGCGTATAAGGCAGAGTTGATCTAATAATGGGATACCATGGAGTACCGTAGAAAATTATATCATCAGGCCTATGAAGAATCCAGTCTAAAATTGGCTTGTTTATGGGTGGGCTGGGTAACTGACTGTTTGAGCTTGGAAACATGAATAGAATCTAGGGGTTTTGATGTGTATGGCTTTCAAAGACAGTCAACGTGAAAGTTGAAATCTACTAGAATTATCATATTGCCACCTATCCAATTTCTATGCGCCTGGAAATTCGGAAACCGCTCCAAAAAGAGAAAATTGATCGCCTTTTTACTCTACTAGGAGGAGGGCGGTTGAGGCAGAAAAATTAGATTAACGTTTGTTCCAGTGTGCGTGTCGTTTGGATTAATTCAAATGATGTGTTGTAAAAACTGAAGGTTGTGGTGTGGTTAAGACGTTATAACGAACTTATGTGAATAATGCATATAACTTCTGCTATGTCTATGGTAAGTAAATTTTGCATCACAAAAGCGCAGTATAATCACTGTGGTTAGGAAAGTCTATCATCTTTATTTTGGCTGCAAAATTGGAGACCAGGACAAGAGGTGTGCACTACCCATAAACTGCAAGACTTGTGCAACAAATATTTGCCTATGAGAGAACAGGAAAATAAAATTGTTCTCCTTTTGCAGTGTCGATCATTTGGAGAGAGCCATCAGATCGTATCAGCAATTTTTACTTCTGCACGATGCCTCCAGTTGGGACAGTTGGGACAAAGAAGAAATACTGGACTTGGCATTATCCAAACATTCCATCACTTATACGCCCAGTACCACACGAAGAAGGACTGCCGGTTACTATTGAACAAGAATAAATTCGAACTTGAGTCATGCAGGATAAACTTCTAGTTCGGAACCATCAATGACACATGACTCATATTTTCTCCCATCCTCCCCTTCTGCACAGTACCTTATAACACAAGGTGAACTAAATGACTTTGTCAGGGATTCGGAACTATTCAAATGTAAGAGAGTTGTTGGGCTCCAGACTACAGCAGGAGAATCTACTGACCGGTGATGTTAGGGTTTCCATGTTCCGTGACCGTCAAAAGGATCTGTTTCCATTCTTATTCATGAAAGGTGATGTTGTAGCCTGCATCAAACAATATCATGCAGTCCATATGAAGGAAACATATGCAAACATAAAATAAATTTTGACGTGCTTAAACAATTCTGAACACTAGTGGCAGCATTGTGACCATTTGAAGGTTCTACTTGGCCTTTGGACTGGATATACCATGTACTGTTTTTTGTACTGCAAATTGGATAGTCGTTCGAGACAGATTGGCCAAATTCGTGAACTTCGAGATCATGCATTTGACCGTACAGTGCATGACAAGAAAAAGACGGTATGGAAAGCCTTTCAGTTTGTGGCACACCTTATCTCCGAAACATCAAGGCAAGACAACTACAGCAAGTTGGTGGAAAACCTCGTCAAGGCGTACAAACTCCTTCGTTCCAACATGCCACTAAAGATACATTCTTTTTACCTCATCTCGATCTCTCCCACCGAACTGCAGATCAGTAAGCGACGAGAACAGCATATTGCAACAATGGTTAAACGCTATCGGGACAATTGGAGCCCATCAATGTTTGCAGACTATTGCAGGACAGTGACAAGATGCTCCATTTAATGTATAAAAGAGACAAGCCAAGAAGCGCGGAGTAGACAGTGAATAAGGACTAAAGTATGTACTTACATATACATGATACATTTTGCCTTTTTTCATAATAACTTTTATTTACATAACCTATTTGTTTTGTTTTTAATGTCTTACATATTATGTAAAACAACCATACAACATTACCATATGAAAAGACCAAGTTTTACTATATATGATTAAAACTCTGCCATCTATACAGTATACACAGACGTGAAGTGCACAAACTTAACTATCTTGGAAACAGTATCCAATCAATTGTTTTATGTGTCACATTTGAATTAAGCACATCAAAATCCATAATAAATAGCACATTGTTTCTCAGAGTTGACATAAAGATCACTAGCCCATTTGGAACAAAACTGCAGTTATCGAAATTTTGTCATTATCAAAATGTACGTATATTCAAATAAGTGTACCACATGCCCCTTATGGTGTGACTCGAAGATCTACATTATGTTATTACAATTGCTATTGGACTGCAGCAAGAGTCAAAATAAAAAAGCAAAGTATTTATTGAATGGTACTTTAAAATGATTCATATCACTACGTTTTGGATTCTATTAAGAGATCTTGAACCAGAAAAACAGTAAAGCCGTACCTTCTCATCACATAAATATAATATTCCTATTCGGAATACATTTTCCTTGAAAAGTAAATAGATATCAAATTAAGAATTCCCTTAATTAAAAATATGTATAAGTCGTAGTATCATTACTAGGGATTGGAGCGTACTGCACAAGGAATGCAATCAGAAAGAATCATATATACAATTGAGTTTATAAATGAAGATGTTCCTAGAAGCTATCTTGACTGGATCCAGTTACGTTTTCTGGTATTCACGGGGCTATTCATACTCCTTTATAAGAATAAGGAACCTATTTAATTTGCCAAATGAAACACGGTATTCGACCATTCAAACGTGAGTGAGTGAACTCAGCCATGTACATTGCTTCATAAAGGTAAACATATGTGCTAATAAATTTCTATAACAAACTGCCCAGGAGTCATATTAGAAAAGAAAGCAAAACTCGTTGCCAAAAGACACTGCTGTATGATTACTTTAAAGTAGAAATAATTAAAATAGAAATAATCATAATGAACGAAAGTCAAGCATCAAAATCATAGTATTCATAATATGCACTTGTGTTGTCATATATATATATATCATGTCTTCTACAGGACATCGTATACCCTAGAAACCTTTGATACAACGGTAAAGCGCGCCATTTCATGAGCACAAGAGACCTACATTGAGCACGATTTCCTCTTTTATTGAATATAATAGTAACACATAATATTTTATAGGAAAGAGGGTTTTTAAATTTTAAGGTGACTAAAATTACAATTTAAATTAATTTAAGAAATTGCAAAAATTTTACTATATTTCAGGAAGTGTATGCGACTTTTTCCATTTTCTAACTCATGATCTGAATCATAACAAACAATCAACAACATACATTTGAAATAACTTAGTTAATGCTATCTAAATACAGAGAATATAAACGAGTCTCATTTAAAAGTAACAAATTTTGATAGGCAGTTGATACTATTTGCGTAGAATCTACGACATTATTAAATCTACGAATTATGTAGTCTGGTCTTTTAGCTGTAAATTTAACATGTTATTACCATTCATTGTATGATACACATATAAATGCAAACCTTCAAAATACCATACATTTTGTATAAATCAACAAACGTTCATATATCTGGATATTATTATATGCTCATTTTTTTCTCCTTTATCTTTACATTGTCAAAATCGTTTAGCGATTTAAGATATTGAACTCGCGCGCACATCATATTGCACTCATAAAGGAACTACATTCTACTGTAAACAAATAATGTAAGCAGACGCAAGCACGTTTGATCTGTACAAAATCATGTACACTTACGGAGCATGCGCTTTACGTTTTAATTGATTAAATTTGTTTCTGAATGAACTAAAACAGATGTTTCGTGCACTGCAACATACCAGATGATTTGTTATATCCAGCGTTATTTTATTTTTTGGATACAATGTTTCAGATTTAGGCGGGCGATAGGCGCCAAATTTCATAAAATTGCTGGATACCTACAAATAACATACAAGTGACAAGGCATAAACTGTTTTTTTTTTTTGTTTTTAGCTGGTAATAAAAATGACAAAAAATGTACTTACAATTTTACAACCTGAATATTCTCAAGATGTAGTTTCTTAGTTGTGCAAAACCGAATTACATGAGTCATATCATGGGTTCTCAAACTTGATTACACATTTTGAAATTGCGCGTTAATTTCTACTATATTCCAAGTGCAATTACATTCTACTTACTGCACTCAAAATGAAATAAACATTAAATTCCATAGCATCATTGTGGTAATTGCAATTGAAAGACTTCATATTTTTCCCACATTATGACATCAAATATTCAGTGACAGAATAGAAACACACTTACAGATGTCAACACGCTTTTTTCCACGCTGCTTCAGTCCGATGTATTTCATATAGAATTGGCACAGATAAACCCGGTTCATAATCACAAAATTTCGTAGAATCGACAAAAGATACCGAACTCTATTCATTCAAGATCAAATGGAACATTAGTTGTAATGTGCATTCGTTCACAATATCATTCCAAATTTAAATATTTAGGAGACCAAAACGCCATTTTCTCTCGAAAGTTACATTTAGCGCGCGATAAAGTTCAATTTTATCTATGCAGAGTTATGTGCGCATTAATAATGTTGTTGTTATGTAATGATAAATCTACGGTTGTGTATTTAGTATGGAAAACGACACATATTCAGTTACTTTGTTTCTTGTAACTTGTTTTTGTTTATATAATTAAGCCATAATAGAATACGAAAATGAGAATATAATAAAAATATTATTACATTTGTATAGGAAAATATGAACTCGATTTGTCGGATGGATATGCTGCGCTTCCAAGGTCGTGCAGTATTTGATCCACAAAAAAAAACTCGTTCATATTTTCCCATACAATTGCAGTAATCTTTAATTATGAACTAGGAACAGCAGAAAAATTCAAGATATGACCACATAATTTTAACTGAAGCAATTGCATCTCTGACCGATATCCCAAGCAACAAATGTCCTTGACTGTATTATTTCACGGTAAAGAGTTTTAGCTTCTTCAATAAAGGTACTGAACTTTATTGTTTAAAATTAATTATCACAGAGAGAAAGCGAGAGAGAGAGAAGATAATGTGATCTCCTTCGAGAAATCTCATTACTGATCGAAGTTTATTGTGTTTACAGAAAGATACATAAGTGAAACAATCGGTAATGTATACAATTATATGCTTTATACGAAAAAAACATAACTGGACTCCCCCTCTAGAGTAATGGTGAGAATGTTTTTGTGTCAGCTCGAGTAATTATGTTTTTATTTCCTACAGGGCTTCACCGATTGATCAATATTGCTTACATTATATACAATCATATATATTTCTTCATTGGTAATGCACATTATGGGTTCATATTAAGACAATCCGTAGATAAGGAAATACAATCGATATTTACACGTTCATGCTAGTGTAGTTACTGTTTATCTCATATGATCAGGAAAATTCACCTATAACTGTTCAAGCTAAAATAAATGATACAAAGTATCGGATAATATAACATACAAGTGACACAGGACTCACACTTGACTGCTCTGAACGGTCATCAAAATCATAGTTTTACCTTGTATATACATTGTCAGGCCATTGGCATAAATATTGAGGATAACAACATTTTAAAGTATCCCCGAGTATTAGTACTAAAGGGTGCAATGTGTTCGGCATATAATTTAGATTAGAAGCCGTCTGATTTTACTTATCTTTGTATGCATCATTCGACAGGCTTGATTAACCTGATGAATTTTAAATCTAATTAATACCAAACTAATGTGACTAGAAATCATCCTTGTTAGGGTCAAGCAGATTACTCATCTAATTTGGGTATTATAGATCTTACAACTTTGGCATTTCAAAACCTGCTAATTTACCTTCCAATTTCAACTAGTCTTCCGCATGATGTATATATGACACCTGATTTACTTTTCAATAATTCGGATTCGGGTTGGACAAGATATTAAATCAGAAAGATTGTCACAACTCACGACGTCATTGCAGATGGTGTAACGTAATGGTGGATATGAATATATTCAAGGGTTCTAATGAATCTTAGAATGTATAATACATGCTGTAGGAACTGTATTCAAAAAGGAATAGTATGCAGATGGATTGAAAATGAAAATGACTGAACTACAAAGTTATATTAAAATATGTAGGACTGCAAATAATGTGCGGAATTTGGAGAAACTAAATGATATTAAAATAATAATATTACATTCGATTTTAATACGAACTCGAATTCTGATGTCTGTTTTCACACTGTTTATTTTACATATAATTCAGATGCAATGACTGTTTTATAGCATTTACTAACCGTCTTCAAACACATAAAATGTAGAATTAATGACCTAGAGACGAATAAATAGTACACGCACTTGTATGATATGAGATGCACAGAGAACACAGAAGCTAATTTATATCTCTATACCTATAAAAGAAGTTTCAGAATTAAAGACACGTACATGTAAAGGAACACAAAATTACGAACTTATTAAAATGATGAAGGATGTGTATTAATGGCCACTCGTCATATTATATGTGAGTTCACCTATATTTGATTAAAACTAATTTTGTTGTTAGAATGGCAATAAATATATTTTCTTTTATTTATTTCAGACTTTCATCATGTGAATGAGTGTATCATACCAACTTTTCCCATACTTCTCAGGTAAAATAAGAATGTAAAAAACAATAAAAAAGCAATTTGCAAACAGCAGGGTATCTATTTATGTTTGAATGTTTCAATACTAAATCTACTTTTCTGTTAACATTTTACTTATGATATTTTGCATACATTTTAGATGCAAGCTGAAACCCACCAGACCCTGATGGCAGAGGTTTGAAAACAAAGTTCACCGTGAAATGAAAAAAAAAACTAGTATACAGCAGACTGCATTGGATATATGTCATTTGGTGATAACAATGTCATCTTGCTGACTTTTCTTCAGCTCATATACATTTTTCAAAATATACCAACTTTCTGACATAAATGTGTATTATTATTTTGACTAGAGTCTATATTTAAAGAGTTAACATTAATGTAACGTTTGACCCTAGATCATTGAACGTGTACGTTTTATATATTTAAATTCCCGAAGAGGATCCACTGGACTGGATATGTTTCATACAATCATGTAGGTGACGAATTAATGATAAGGTATTATAAATTTATAATTTATGAATTTAATAAAAGGTTACTTACTTTTTACTATCTGTCTACAAGATTCTAAGCCGATGAAATATCAGTTATGTTATGAAAAAAGTATTTTCTCTGATACTATGACCCCAATTACCAACTCATGTTTTCTCTCAGCACTGTTTGGGATGATGAAGACAGAAGATAGAATTGGGCCATTCCACCTCATCTGACATATTCTGCTTAGTTTGACTGAACACCACGGGAAACAGATTCTTGATTTGTCAACAGATAATGAAATGTTCTAATATCAGGCCTTCCATAGCATGTGGCACATATTATATGTTTAAAATTATAGTAATTAGCCCTGAAAAATATAACAAAATATGGGTTCAACTCACTCTTTATACACCTTGGAAGTTCTGGAATCCATATCCCTTTGCTGCAGAACACTGAAGTTTCCTCTGTATTCCTTTCTTTGTGAATCTCCATTTTATCTAGACAACGAACAGTGAGATTGTTTCCGTGTTCTACGTAATTCACTTCGGGTTTCAGGCTTCTTGAGCTGTCTAACTTACATCGTTCTATGATAATATAAGAAACTGCGAGAATAAGCAACAGGCATTTATAATCCAACAATGCAAGGTCAACGAAAATTAAAGAAAACAAACGTCAGCGACAAGAACATGTAATTTGTTCATGGCAAATATTAACAATAAATAATAAATTCTTTACAACGTAATAAGGGTCAAAAGACTGTCTCATTAATATGTTCTGCTTTCTGCACAAACAAAAATGTCTACCATGGACGAACATTCATCATGTCAATAAAAATCATCCTACGTAAAGGCGTCGTTTTCTATGTTTTGGTTAAATCATTGATACTTAGAGAATTTAAATGGCTATATCGAAAATAAGGTCCTGCATTGTTTAGTTGGGATTTTTAAACCATTTGCACAAATATAATGTGCAACGAAATAGGAACACTCTCAATTATTGACGGTAGAACATTCAAGGTTAAAAATAGCATCTATAGACAAACCCAAATCAGGACTAAAACTAATTCAGACCTTAATTTAGTCTATTTTTAATTAGATCCGCATACAACGTAAAGGGAATCATTTTAACAACGATGGAAAGAACGCAAAAAACAGGTTATTATGTCCTGAAAGAAGTTATAATATGAAAAATAACCAAATGATAGTTATCATATATTTGTATTGCTCAAATTTGGTATGCATCTTTAATTGGATATCGGTAAACGACAGCCGTGAATGAAAGAACGAAATTTTACTCAAGATATGCCCGTAGGGTCATGAAATTATTCTTTATGATACGTTTATTGAACTTTGTAAAATTAAAACAATGCCAAAACTGAAACATGTTGAGTTGTACCCACCATTCAGAAGAAAATAGTAATATCACGCAAAATATACGTAAAGGGAAAATATACATCAATTTTTGGTGTGCGTGAGGAGTGCACAGAAAAACTTTGATGGTTAAACTTTGAGTGACATCTCGAATTGGGGCTTAAAGCGAGTTTGAGAACGTATAACATGTGTTTCTTCCTATGCAACAATAACAATAAAATTAACAACAATAGCAATGAAAACAACAGCAAAAACAACAATGCAAGTATGGGTTCTCACTGACGTAACTGATTGCAGATAACGCGTTTAATGAGTCAGGTGTGGATAGGATACTTACTCGGCTTACATGCTGGAAATTCAGTGGTGAATAAACCTTGGTAGCACAGTATGTCCATTTTTTCGGACTCAAAGTACATGGAATTCAACTCATTATAAAGTTCGTATCCATCGGAACATATTAATGTAATCTACAAATGCAAAACAGTACATAGAAATTATATGAAAATTTCAATGCCTTCGGCAAAATAAGTAAACGAAATGAAGTGTAAAAGTAAAATATCTTTGTGATTTTTAATGTCTGACGTTGCTACTGCCAATAATTGTTTCTAGACCTCTCCCAATTGATTCGGTACTTCACTCTTATCACATGTACCCTTTGTGTTTTTTACTTCACTTGTCCATGCAGATTTTTTAATGATAATTGTAATCATTTAAAATACAATAATCTAGTTCATACTATGAGAATATGTCACTCTGGAAATATATCAAGATATAATTAAGTGCAGCATCAATAATGCAACTATTTTTTACATAAGCACAAAAGAAGGGAAGGAACGCAAAAACACAAGAAAGACAAAGTGAGGATGACTAGAATGAAGAAACAGGACAAAACTTACATTACTATTAGACTCAATCATCTCCCTTGGACCAATAACAGTGTCACTGATGTTAAGCTTGCCATTTTCAATTTGAGTAATGTTGCATCTTTCTGTGATATAACGAAAATGAAATTCTGGAATCTAGTTCAATCAGGTATAAGCAATGAACGGAAAAGAAAAGAAAAAAGGAAAAAGAAAAATGTATAGGTAGATTTGGGCAATTAATACAAATTTTACTACCAGTACAGTACCCTTGTATGTAGTCCCAGTCTATTTTAGACTATTGTGATTGCTTTTGCCTTTTGGTGGCGATAAAAGAGTTAGATTTAGGCTTCTTAGTGTTGATTTAATGGTCTGTGGGAATTTCGCCGAAAGAGGACACTAATTAATAAATCATTGCCGATAATCCAAAAGTGAAATATGCTACCCAATTCACTGTGCTTTATTTATAGTCTAGTCTGTAAACAGAGCTGGATACCCTATTACAAGAAATTAAACAATAGTACATCTTTGAAACTACTTCACAGTAAAATATGATGAATTTTCAATTATACAAAATGGAAAATTCAAGACTGAGAAAACATGTAGATATTACATAGTAAAATTAATTTTGACCCTAGTCCATATATGTATGTATGTATGTATGTATGTATGTATGTATGTATGTATGGATGGATGGATGGATGGATGGATGCATGGGTGGATGTACGTATGTATGGATAGATGGAAAGGATGTAAGTATGTATGTGTGTATGCACGTATGTATATATGTATGGATGGATGGATGTTTTCTGTGTTTTGGTTACATACATACATACATACATACATACATACATACATACATACACATGTATGTGTGTGCGTGAGTGAAAATTGTCTGATACACGTCACGTGGCACATTATCTTTACGATTTCGTGAATTTAAGAATTATATGTGGATCCTTTGTTGTTTCCTAAGGCTGAAGATTAGTTAGACTATTTTGGTTGAATTTTCTCCAGTTAGTTTGTATCGTAGTTTTGATACAATTTCAGACTATTGATTGACTACTCGTTATACATTGTCTTCTAGATAACCGACAGTTAAATACAGTTTATCAAACAGTAAAATATATCTAAGATCTACTTACTGTCCTTGCAGCCAAGTGATCCGGGATCCAAGGTACCCATGTTGCATTTCACAGACGCTTCCTCTAGGTCAAGATATTCAGATGAACGAACAAGTTCCATCCGATCAGGACATCTTGCCTGCATCAGGGTTCCATTATGAATATATCTATCTATTACTCTCTTTCCTTCGTTGAAATAGTCCAAAGTAACTTGAGGATCTATCAGGCATGGTCCTGTGATTTAATCAAACTTGTTTTACTACTAACTGTATTGTCGCCAAATATAACTTGGTGTGAGAAAAGATAAACAATACGTCCCTTTTACACGGTTTCTTATTTGATCTTCCCGAATAGATTTCAAGATTTTTTCTTCATCGAAAGACAATTTATAAAGCCATCATTTAACTTTACATATTGAATAAACATTCACAAATTATCGGCAAAAGATACAATAACTGTAATTTGCATTGCTTCTTCAAAACTTTGCTTAAGATTATAGATATCTTTGAAGAGTTGTCTTTATTAATATTATCGTAAACTAGCTTGTAAGCAAGCGGCTATGTATAGCATATATCAGTTTCGATTACTGACATGTTCACTAACGTTCACTTTAATTAATAATTTATATTTTCTGGGATCCAGCGAAGACAATATTAGTTTGATTCTTTTAGGTCATTTAGCGTTTGAAGATAAAATCAATAATTTTGACATCTGCAAGCAAAGAAGCAAGAGCACTTTTTTATTTTTCAGAACGCTGACTCCATACAGCGCATAATTGTTGATGATGTCCAAAATAAAATGAATTTAGATCGCTTGTTATCCTCTTGGTTTTATTAATCACATACGCAATAATGCACGTGTAAAGCAGGTTCATTTTGTTTTGTTGAAAGGCTGATCAAACGTTTTTATGTGTTGAAGATCCTTGAGACATATGATATAGGAGAACTCCTTCAGAAGATATGGTTGTTCGATGTCTTTTGGTAGCAAATTCATCTCAGTTGGCACGTCATCTACTGTATTTCTTTCTCTTCTTTTTATGCCATTACCTTTTTTCAGATATAAATGACTACAAACTCTGACCCCAAGCATTAGTTTTCATATTTTTATTTGAATATCTAATACATCATTAGCGTACTTCTACATGACTAAATCAAAATTTTGATCCTACTTTGAATGGGTTATTTTTATACATGTGAACAAATGTAATGTACAGAAAGATCGAATCACTCTCCATTATTGAAGTAGAATTTTAGGAGCTAAGAATAGTATGTATAAATGGTTTCGGTGCATACTTGAATATAAATCAGGTTTGAATTTTATTGTTTTCATTTTCAGTAGTATATAGAAACAAAGAACCATTTCATTGAAGATGACGCCAATTGATTACAATTTGTTATTTATTGAAGAAATTATAGAATCAATATAACCTAACAATAGCTCTGATATATTTGTGTGATCGAAATTACCTAAACAGTGTTAATTCATGAGTCGTAAACAAAATCATTCAAAGAATGAACTCATTTTATATTCGACATATCCTTCAGATCATGAAACTATTCTCACCAAATTTATATCCAACAATCAGAAGATATCAGGACCACGTAGTGTAAAGAGTATACTAATACCTATTGAACGCGACGTAGACTTTGTGCCTGATAGGAAAAGATATATATAGTGTACATAATATCTTTTAAATCAGTTGTTTACCAATGCGAATTATCTCTAAAAACAATAATAAAATGCAAAGACTATGCGCACTGCAACTTATACGGTAACATATATCCCTCGATTGTTATCCATGTGCGTTAGCTGAGAACATTCGAATGTCAAGTCTGAAGTCAGCTTTCAAAATTTCGACTGTTGCGTCTTTGAGCATGCACTTCAGTGATGCAGTTCTTTCTTCCTACACCAGTAAAGATCAGCAACCTTAACAATAATAACAACAGCAACAGCACAAAGATCAACCGTAGTAAAAACAAAAAATTGGTTCTCAAGGACCTGATTGATCACAAGAAAAAGTACTACTGTAATCGAAAGAAAAAGCAATACTTACTCGGCTTACATGACGGAATTGCGGCGGTGAATGAACCTTGGTAGCAATCTATGTCTGTCGATCCTAAATTAGGGTACCTTTGCATCCTCTCGTTATTCAGTTCATATCCACCAGCACATACTAATATAATCTAAAATGTACAATATTACCCATAACTTATATTAAATGATAACTGACCTGGAATAAATAAAAAACGAACTCATGTGAACAAGTGATATATCTTTGTGACTTTTACGGTCCAATATTTATATTTCCATTAACTCCTTGGAGACATTTCTCAACGGCTTCTTTACTTCACGTTTCTATTCCATGCCATTTGGAGTAATCCTTCAGTTGTTCATACAGATGTTTTAGCGATGTTTCTAATCATTACAATACAATAAAATTATTTATTCTACGACATCAATGCAAATAGTCGACCAATGATAAACAGGCATTATGAGACCATGACACTCCTAAACTTTATCAAGATACAAGTAGGCGCGGCTTATATACTTCATATATTTTTATAAACATGGAGAAGAGAGAAAAGAACTCAAGAAAGAAATGAATGTAAAAATGACTAGAATGAAAACACAGGACACAACTTACTTTACTACCCGACTCAATCTTCTCTCCTGCAACAATCACATTCCCCGTCTGTTTAAAATGACCATTTTCAATTTTGGTAATGCTGCATCTTTCTGTGATTTCAAAGAAAATGGACAATATGAAAAGTATGATACAAGTTAAGTACTGAATATTTTATCCAACTTTCTGCATTTAACAAGTTAGACCACACATGGTGCCAATATACATGGCGGATAAAGAATCTGGGAAAACATAGGTAAGAACCATCACAGAACGTGAAGAAACTAGAAAGGTTTCATACGCATGTTTGTCCTATAGCAGCTATCTGTTTCCTTGAAAAGTGATGTCTAGCATTTTCATGGCGTGCCTCGGTAAGGTCTGCATCCATTTATTAAATTAAACATCAGTTTGAAATATATCCAACTTATTACAATCTGGATTGATAGGCTGCATGTGGGGCCATTATGACTGGTGAAGGAAGAATCAGGGATAACGTCGCTAAAATCCATCAACCCACGAGAAGACAAAATAAAAGGTTTCACGGGCATTATTGTCCTTTAGTACATGTTTGTTTCCTTGCAAATTGCATATATCTAGCATTTTCATAATCGGTCTCGGTAAACAATTCATTAATTTATTAAATTAAACATCAATGCTAAATATATGATCCTAGCTTAACATAAGTTAACGTGTGCTTTAAAGGGCCTACCTCATTACATTGACTCGTTCCAACCCATGTACATACATACATACATACATACATACATACATACATACATACATACATACATACATACATACATATATGTGTGTGTGAGTGATAATGTGTCTCATACACATGGCACATTATCTTTATGATTTCGTGAATTTAAGAATTGTATGTGGATCCTTTGTTGTTTCCTAAGGCTGAAGATTAGTTAGACTATTTTGGTTGAATTTTCTCCAGTTAGTTTGTATCGTAGTTTTGATACAATTTCAGACTATTGATTGACTACTCGTTATACATTGTCTTCTAGATAACCGACAGTTAAATACAGTTTATCAAACAGTAAAATATATCTAAGATCTACTTACTGTCCTTGCAGCCAAGTGATCCGGGATCCAAGGTACCCATGTTGCATTTCACAGACGCTTCCTCTAGGTCAAGATATTCAGATGAACGAACAAGTTCCATCCGATCAGGACATCTTGCCTGCATCAGGGTTCCATTATGAATATATCTATCTATTACTCTCTTTCCTTCGTTGAAATACTCCAAATTAACTTGAGAATCTATCAGACATCGTCCTGTGATTTAATCAAAATTGTTTTACTACTAGCTGTATTGTCGCCAAATATAATTTGGTGTGAAACAAGATAAACAATACCTCCCTTTCATAGAGAGACAATTTGTAAGGCCTTTATTTAACTTTACATATTGAATAAACATTCACAAATTATCGGCAAAAGATACAATAACTGCAATTTGCATTGCTTCTTCAAAACTTTGCTTAAGTTTATCAGAAAACTTTTCCGAGTTGTCTTTGTTAATATAATCGTAAACTAGCTTGTATGCAAGTAGCTATGTATAGCAAATAACAGTTTCGATTACTGACTTGCTCACTAACGTTCACTTTGATTAATAATTTATATTTTCTCCGATCCAGCGAAGACAATATTAATTTGATTGTTTAGGTCATTTAGCTTTTAAAGATAAAAGATTCACTAAAACAAGAATTCTGACATCTGCAAGAAAAGAAGGAAGAGCACATTTTTATCTTTCAGAACGTTGACTCCATACAATGCGCAATTGTTCATGATGTCCAAATTAAAATGAATTTAGATCGTTTGTTATCCTCTTGGTTTTATTAATCACATACGCAATGATGCACGTGTAAGGCAGGTTCATTTCGTTTTGTTGAAAGGCTGATCAAACGTTTTTATGTGTTGAAGATCCTTGAGACATATGATATAGGAGAACTCCTTCAGAAGATATGGTTGTTCGATGTCTTTTGGTAGCATATTCATTTCAGTTGGCACGTCATCTACTGTATTTCTTTCTCTTCTTTTTATGCCATTACCTTTTCTCAGATATAAATGACTACAAACTCCGACCTCAAGCATTAGTTTTCATATTTTTATTTGAATATCTAATACATCATTAGCGTATTTCTACATGACTAAATCAAAATTTTGATCCTACTTTGAATGGTTTATTTTTATCCATGTGAACAAATGTAATGTACAGAAAGATCGAATAACTCTCCATCATTGAAGTAGAATTTTCGGAGCTAAGAATAGCATGTATAAATGGTTTCGGTGCATACTTGAACATAAATCTGGTTTGAATTTTATTTTGTTTTAATTTTCAGTAGTATATAGAAACAAAGAACCATTTCATTGAAGATGACGCCAATTGATTACAATTTGTTATTTATTGAAAGAAATTATAGAATCAATATAACCTAACAATAGCTCTGATATATTTGTGTGATCGAAATTACCTAAACAGTGTTAATTCATGAGTCGTAAACAAAATCATTCAAAGAATGGACTCATTTTATATCCGACATATCCTTAAGATCATGAAACTATTCTCACCAAATTTATATCCAACAATCAGAAGATATCAGGACCACGTAGTGTAAAGAGTATACTAATACCTATTGAACGTGACGTAGACTTTGTGCCTGATAGGAAAAGATATATATAGTGTACATAATATCTTTTAAATCAGTTGTTTACCAATGCGAATTATCTCTAAAAACAATAATAAAATGCAAAGACTATGCGCACTGCAACTTATACGGTAACATATATCCCTCGATTGTTATCAATGTGCGTTAGCTGAGAACATTCGAATGTCAAGTCTGAAGTCAGCTTTCAAAATTTCGACTGTTGCGTCTTTGAGCATGCACTTCAGTGATGCAGTTCTTTCTTCCTACACCAGTAAAGATCAGCAACCTTAACAATAATAACAACAGCAACAGCACAAAGATCAACCGTAGTAAAAACAAAAAATTGGTTCTCAAGGACCTGATTGATCACAAGAAAAAGTATTACTGTAATCGAAAGAAAAAGCAATACTTACTCGGCTTACATGACGGAATTGCGGCGGTGAATGAACCTTGGTAGCAATCTATGTCTGTCGATCCTAAATTAAGGTACCTTTGTGTCCTCTCATTATACAGTTCATATCCATCAGCACATACTAATGTAATCTAAAATGTACAATATTACCCATAACTTATATTAAATGATAACTGACCTGGAATAAATAAAAACCGAAATCATGTGAACAAGTGATATATCCATGTGTCTTTTACGGTCCAATATTTATATTTCCATTAACTGCTTGGAGACATTTCTCAACGGCTTCTTTACTTCACGTTTCTATTCCATGCCATTTGGATTAATTCTTCAGTTGTTCATACAGATGTTTTAGCGATGTTTCTAATCATTACAATACAATAAAATTATTTATTCTACGACATCAATGCAAATAGTCGACCAATGATAAACAGGCATTATGAGACCATGACACTCCTAAACTTTATCAAGATACAAGTAGGTGCGGCTTATAAACTTCATATATTTTTATAAGCATGGAGAAGATAGAAAAGAACTCAAGAAAGAAATGAATGTAAAAATGACTAGAATGAAAACACAGGACACAACTTACTTTGCTACCCGACTCAATCTTCTCTCCTGCAACAATCACATTCCCCGTCTGTTTAAAATGACCATTTTCAATTTTGGTAATGCTGCATCTTTCTGTGATTTCAAAGAAAATGGACAACATGAAAAGTATGATACAAGTTAAGTACTGAATATTTTATCCAACTTTCTGCATTTAACAAGTTAGACCACACATGGTGCCAATATACATGGCGGATAAAGAATCTGGGAAAACATAGGTAAGAACCATCACAGAACGTGAAGAAACTAGAAAGGTTTCATACGCATGTTTGTCCTATAGCACCTATCTGTTTCCTTGAAAAGTGATGTCTAGCATTTTCATGGCGTGCCTCGGTAAGGTCTGCATCCATTTATTAAATTAAACATCAGTTTGAAATATATCCAACTTATTACAATCTGGATTGATAGGCTGCATGTGGGGCCATTATGACTGGTGAAGGAAGAATCAGGGATAACGTCGCTAAAATCCATCAACCCACGAGAAGACAAAATAAAAGGTTTCACGGGCATTATTGTCCTTTAGTACATGTTTGTTTCCTTGCAAATTGCATATATCTAGCATTTTCATAATCGGTCTCGGTAAACAATTCATTAATTTATTAAATTAAACATCAATGCTAAATATATGATCCTAGCTTAACATAAGTTAACGTGTGCTTTAAAGGGCCTACCTCATTACATTGACTCGTTCCAACCCATGTACATACATACATACATACATACATACATACATACATACATATATGTGTGTGTGAGTGATAATGTGTCTCATACACATGGCACATTATCTTTATGATTTCGTGAATTTAAGAATTGTATGTGGATCCTTTGTTGTTTCCTAAGGCTGAAGATTAGTTAGACTATTTTGGTTGAATTTTCTCCAGTTAGTTTGTATCGTAGTTTTGATACAATTTCAGACTATTGATTGACTACTCGTTATACATTGTCTTCTAGATAACCGACAGTTAAATACAGTTTATCAAACAGTAAAATATATCTAAGATCTACTTACTGTCCTTGCAGCCAAGTGATCCGGGATCCAAGGTACCCATGTTGCATTTCACAGACGCTTCCTCTAGGTCAAGATATTCAGATGAACGAACAAGTTCCATCCGATCAGGACATCTTGCCTGCATCAGGGTTCCATTATGAATATATCTATCTATTACTCTCTTTCCTTCGTTGAAATACTCCAAATTAACTTGAGAATCTATCAGACATCGTCCTGTGATTTAATCAAAATTGTTTTACTGCTAGCTGTATTGTCGCCAAATATAATTTGGTGTGAAACAAGATAAACAATACCTCCCTTTCATAGAGAGACAATTTGTAAGGCCATTCTTTAACTTTACATATTGAATAAACATTCACAAATTATCGGCAAAAAATACAATAACTGCAATTTGCATTGCTCCTTCAAAACTTTGCTTAAGTTTATCAGAAAACCTTTCCGAGTTGTCTTTGTTAATATAATCGTAAACTAGCTTGTATGCAAGCAGCTATGTATAGCAAATATCAGTTTCGATTACTGACTTGCTCACTAACGTTCACTTTGATTAATAATTTATATTTTCTCCGATCCAGCGAAGACAATATTAGTTTGATTGTTTTAGGTCATTTAGCTTTTAAAGATAAAAGATTCACTAAAATCAAGAATTCTGACATCTGCAAGAAAAGAAGGAAGAGCACTTTTTTATCTTTCAGAACGTTGACTCCATACAATGCGCAATTGTTCATGATGTCCAAATTAAAATGAATTTAGATCGTTTGTTATCCTCTTGGTTTTATTAATCACATACGCAATGATGCACGTGTAAGGCAGGTTCATTTCGTTTTGTTGAAAGGCTGATCAAACGTTTTTATGTGTTGAAGATCCTTGAGACATATGATATAGGAGAACTCCTTCAGAAGATATGGTTGTTCGATGTCTTTTGGTAGCAAATTCATTTCAGTTGGCACGTCATCTACTGTATTTCTTTCTCTTCTTTTTATGCCATTACCTTTTCTCAGATATAAATGACTACAAACTCCGACCTCAAGCATTAGTTTTCATATTTTTATTTGAATATCTAATACATCATTAGCGTATTTCTACATGACTAAATCAAACTTTTGATCCTACTTTGAATGGTTTATTTTTATACATGTGAACAAATGTAATGTACAGAAAGATCGAATAACTCTCCATTATTGAAGTAGAATTTTCGGAGCTAAGAATAGCATGTATACATGGTTTCGGTGCATACTTGAATATAAATCAGGTTTTAATTTTATTTTGTTTTAATTTTCAGTAGTATATAGAAACAAAGAACCATTTCATTGAAGATGACGCCAATTGATTACAATTTGTTATTTATTGAAAGAAATTATAGAATCAATATAACCTAACAATAGCTATGATATATTTGTGTGATCGAAATTACCTAAACAGTGTTAATTCATGAGTCGTAAACAAAATCATTCAAAGAATGGACTCATTTTATATCCGACATATCCTTAAGATCATGAAACTATTCTCACCAAATTTATATCCAACAATCAGAAGATATCAGGACCACGTAGTGTAAAGAGTATACTAATACCTATTGAACGTGACGTAGACTTTGTGCCTGATAGGAAAAGATATATATAGTGTACATAATATCTTTTAAATCAGTTGTTTACCAATGCGAATTATCTCTAAAAACAATAATAAAATGCAAAGACTATGCGCACTGCAACTTATACGGTAACATATATCCCTCGATTGTTATCAATGTGCGTTAGCTGAGAACATTCGAATGTCAAGTCTGAAGTCAGCTTTCAAATTTCGACTGTTGCGTCTTTGAGCATGCACTTCAGTGATGCAGTTCTTTCTTCCTACACCAGTAAAGATCAGCAACCTTAACAATAATAACAACAGCAACAGCACAAAGATCAACCGTAGTAAAAACAAAAAATTGGTTCTCAAGGACCTGATTGATCACAAGAAAAAGTACTACTGTAATCGAAAGAAAAAGCAATACTTACTCGGCTTACATGACGGAATTGCGCCGGTGAATGAACCTTGGTAGCAATCTATGTCTGTCGATCCTAAATTAAGGTACCTTTGTGTCCCCTCATTATACAGTTCATATCCATCAGCACATACTAATGTAATCTAAAATGTACAATATTACCCATAACTTATATTAAATGATAACTGACCTGGAATAAATAAAAAACGAAATCATGTGAACAAGTGATATATCCATGTGTCTTTTATGGTCCAATATTTATATTTCCATTAACTGCTTGGAGCCATTTCTCAACGGCTTCTTTACTTCACGTTTCTATTCCATGCCATTTGGATTAATTCTTCAGTTGTTCATACAGATGTTTTAGCGATGTTTCTAATCATTACAATACAATAAAATTATTTATTCTACGACATCAATGCAAATAGTCGACCGATGATAAACAGGCATTATGAGACCATGACACTCCTAAACTTTATCAAGATACAAGTAGGTGCGGCTTATATACTTCATATATTTTTATAAGCATGGAGAAGATAGAAAAGAACTCAAGAAAGAAATGAATGTAAAAATGACTAGAATGAAAACACAGGACACAACTTACTTTGCTACCCGACTCAATCTTCTCTCCTGCAACAATCACATTCCCCGTCTGTTTAAAATGACCATTTTCAATTTTGGTAATGCTGCATCTTTCTGTGATTTCAAAGAAAATGGACAATATGAAAAGTATGATACAAGTTAAGTACTGAATATTTTATTAAACTTTCTGCATTTAACAAGTTAGACCACACATGGTGCCAATATACATGGCGGATAAAGAATCTGGGAAAACATAGGTAAGAACCATCACAGAACGTGAAGAAACTAGAAAGGTTTCATACGCATGTTTGTCCTATAGCAGCTATCTGTTTCCTTGAAAAGTGATGTCTAGCATTTTCATGGCGTGCCTCGGTAAGGTCTGCATCCATTTATTAAATTAAACATCAGTTTGAAATATATCCAACTTATTACAATCTGGATTGATAGGCTGCATGTGGGGCCATTATGACTGGTGAAGGAAGAATCAGGGATAACGTCGCTAAAATCCATCAACCCACGAGAAGACAAAATAAAAGGTTTCACGGGCATTATTGTCCTTTAGTACATGTTTGTTTCCTTGCAAATTGCATATATCTAGCATTTTCATAATCGGTCTCGGTAAACAATTCATTAATTTATTAAATTAAACATCAATGCTAAATATATGATCCTAGCTTAACATAAGTTAACGTGTGCTTTAAAGGGCCTACCTCATTACATTGACTCGTTCCAACCCATATACATACATACATACATACATACATACATACATACATACATACATACATACATACATATATGTGTGTGTGAGTGATAATGTGTCTCATACACATGGCACATTATCTTGATGATTTCGTGAATTTAAGAATTGTATGTGGATCCTTTGTTGTTTCCTAAGGCTGAAGATTAGTTAGACTATTTTGGTCGAATTTTCTCCAGTTAGTTTGTATCGTAGTTTTGATACAATTTCAGACTATTGATTGACTACTCGTTATACATTGTCTTCTAGATAACCGACAGTTAAATACAGTTTATCAAACAGTAAAATATATGTAAGATCTACTTACTGTCCTTGCAGCCAAGTGATCCGGGATCCAAGGTACCCATGTTGCATTTCACAGACGCTTCCTCTAGGTCAAGATATTCAGATGAACGAACAAGTTCCATCCGATCAGGACATCTTGCCTGCATCAGGGTTCCATTATGAATATATCTATCTATTACTCTCTTTCCTTCGTTGAAATACTCCAAATTAACTTGAGAATCTATCAGACATCGTCCTGTGATTTAATCAAAATTGTTTTACTACTAGCTGTATTGTCGCCAAATATAATTTGGTGTGAAACAAGATAAACAATACCTCCCTTTCATAGAGAGACAATTTGTAAGGCCATTCTTTAACTTTACATATTGAATAAACATTCACAAATTATCGGCAAAAAATACAATAACTGCAATTTGCATTGCTTCTTCAAAACTTTGCTTAAGTTTATCAGAAAACCTTTCCGAGTTGTCTTTGTTAATATAATCGTAAACTAGCTTGTATGCAAGCAGCTATGTATAGCAAATATCAGTTTCGATTACTGACTTGCTCACTAACGTTCACTTTGATTAATAATTTATATTTTCTCCGATCCAGCGAAGACAATATTAGTTTGATTGTTTTAGGTCATTTAGCTTTTAAAGATAAAAGATTCACTAAAATCAAGAATTCTGACATCTGCAAGAAAAGAAGGAAGAGCACTTTTTTATCTTTCAGAACGTTGACTCCATACAATGCGCAATTGTTCATGATGTCCAAATTAAAATGAATTTAGATCGTTTGTTATCCTCTTGGTTTTATTAATCACATACGCAATGATGCACGTGTAAGGCAGGTTCATTTCGTTTTGTTGAAAGGCTGATCAAACGTTTTTATGTGTTGAAGATCCTTGAGACATATGATATAGGAGAACTCCTTCAGAAGATATGGTTGTTCGATGTCTTTTGGTAGCAAATTCATTTCAGTTGGCACGTCATCTACTGTATTTCTTTCTCTTCTTTTTATGCCATTACCTTTTCTCAGATATAAATGACTACAAACTCCGACCTCAAGCATTAGTTTTCATATTTTTATTTGAATATCTAATACATCATTAGCGTATTTCTACATGACTAAATCAAACTTTTGATCCTACTTTGAATGGTTTATTTTTATACATGTGAACAAATGTAATGTACAGAAAGATCGAATAACTCTCCATTATTGAAGTAGAATTTTCGGAGCTAAGAATAGCATGTATAAATGGTTTCGGTGCATACTTGAATATAAATCAGGTTTTAATTTTATTTTGTTTTAATTTTCAGTAGTATATAGAAACAAAGAACCATTTCATTGAAGATGACGCCAATTGATTACAATTTGTTATTTATTGAAAGAAATTATAGAATCAATATAACCTAACAATAGCTCTGATATATTTGTGTGATCGAAATTACCTAAACAGTGTTAATTCATGAGTCGTAAACAAAATCATTCAAAGAATGGACTCATTTTATATCCGACATATCCTTAAGATCATGAAACTATTCTCACCAAATTTATATCCAACAATCAGAAGATATCAGGACCACGTAGTGTAAAGAGTATACTAATACCTATTGAACGTGACGTAGACTTTGTGCCTGATAGGAAAAGATATATATAGTGTACATAATATCTTTTAAATCAGTTGTTTACCAATGCGAATTATCTCTAAAAACAATAATAAAATGCAAAGACTATGCGCACTGCAACTTATACGGTAACATATATCCCTCGATTGTTATCAATGTGCGTTAGCTGAGAACATTCGAATGTCAAGTCTGAAGTCAGCTTTCAAATTTCGACTGTTGCGTCTTTGAGCATGCACTTCAGTGATGCAGTTCTTTCTTCCTACACCAGTAAAGATCAGCAACCTTAACAATAATAACAACAGCAACAGCACAAAGATCAACCGTAGTAAAAACAAAAGATTGGTTCTCAAGGACCTGATTGATCACAAGAAAAAGTACTACTGTAATCGAAAGAAAAAGCAATACTTACTCGGCTTACATGACGGAATTGCGCCGGTGAATGAACCTTGGTAGCAATCTATGTCTGTCGATCCTAAATTAAGGTACCTTTGTGTCCTCTCATTATACAGTTCATATCCATCAGCACATACTAATGTAATCTAAAATGTACAATATTACCCATAACTTATATTAAAAGATAACTGACCTGTAATAAATGAAAAACGAAATCACGTGAACAAATGCTATATCCTTGTGACTTTTACGGTCCAATATTTATATTGCCATTAATTCCTTCGAGACATTTCTTAACGGCTTCTTTACTTCACGCTTCTATTCGATGCCATTTGGATTAATTCTTCAGTTGTTCATACAGATGTTTTAGTGATGTTTCTAGTCGTTTCAATACAATAAAATTATTCATTATACGACATCAATGCAGATAGTCTATCAATGATAAACAGGCATTATGAGACCATGACACTCCTAAACTTTATCAAGATACAAGTAGGTGCGGCTTATATACTTTATATGTTTATATAAACATGGAGAAGATAGAAAAGAACTCAAGAAAGACAAGAATGTAAAAATGACTAAAATGAAGAAACAGGACACAACTTACTTTACTACCCGACTCAATCTTCTCTCCTGCAACAATCACAATCCCCATCTGTCTAAAATGACCGTTTTCGATTTTTGTAATGCTGCATCTTTCTGTGATTTCAAGGAAAATGGACAATATGAAAAGTATGATACAAGTTAAGTACTGAATATTTTATCCAACTTTCTACATTTAACTTGATAACATGGTGCCAATACAAATGGTGGAGAAAGAACCTAGGAAAACATAGGTAAGAACCATCAAAGAATGTGAAGAAACTAGGAAGGTTTCATAAGCATGTTTGTCCTATAGCACATATTTTGTTTCTTTGAAAAGTGATGTCTAGCATTTTCATGGCGTGCCTCGGTAACGTTTGCATCCATTTATTAAATAAGACATCATTGTGAAATATATTATCCCAGTGTAAAAAGATATACGTATTCTTTTAGGGTACTACCTCAATATATTTACAGAAGCAACTCGTTGCAACCGATATATATATATGTGTGTGTGTGTGTGTGTGTGTGTGTGTGTGTGTGTGTGCGAGACATAGTGTGTTTGATACACTACATTTTTGGAATGTATTTGCAGGAAATGTATTCACAACATTGCCAGTATGATGCTGTGTATTTTACTGTTCATATGGGTTGTCGACACTTAGGTCTGCCGAAATGTTGTTTTGCGATCCTTTTTCCTATAGTACAAAGATACTGTTATAATGGGTGTATACAACAATGTATCATTCTTACAGACATATTGCACAGAAATATAAGTGAGCTGCCTTTTTCCTAATACAAATGGCACGTTATCTTTCTACTTTTGTGAATTTCTGAATTGGATGTTGGTCTTTTTATTTGAGTCGTAGGTTGAAGATCCATTAGATTGTTTATGTTTCATTTTCCTCAATTAGTAGTTTTATATAGTTCGTTTGTTACAACTGCATTCATTTGATTGATAGATTGTTATATATTTTGGCTCAGTAAGAAGCAATTAAACCCAAATGTTGTAACAATAAAATATAGGTCACACCTACTTACTGTCCTTGCAGTCGAGTGTTCCCGGCTCCAAGGTACCCATGTTGCATTTCACAGATACCTCCTCTCTGTCAAGATATGCAGATGAAATAACAAGTTCCTTTCGATAAGGACATCTGGCTTGTATCTGGGTTCCGCTATCAATATATGTGTTTAATACGTTTTCTCCTCCGATAAAATACACCAGATTAACTGGCTTTTTTATGAAGCATCGCCCTACAATTTTAAAGAAAATTCTTTTTATTACGGCTGTGTTACTGTGTACCATAAGTTGTCTCATAAGTTATAACTCCTTGGTCAGCATAAAGCAGCAGAAAGAAGAAACACCAGCACCTTTTGAAAACTTTCAATAAAATTAATTTTGATAGGGATAAACATGAAAATGTAAGAGAAACTTATAGCATTATGATAGGAATCCATAATAAACCTAACCAGTTGCATTCATATCCAAACTAGTGTAATGTTTCGAATACATTTCTGGTCCTAGAATGCACCAATAATAATGCCATTATCTAGCATTCCGATGAAAAATTCAAAATAGTCCCAGGAAAAGGTTTTCGTCCAATGAGCACTTTGTAATTCCAATGCAAAGTGCAAACAAATGTTTCCTCTCAAATTAACTAAACACAGTATTAATCACATCTGTATACTGGTTGCAACATATGAAAAAATAATGGGAGATACGAATGAATAGGAACGAATTAACGACTTAGTTCCCACCTTACGTACAATTTGAAGAGTCAATTACGACTATATGTTGCAATATATTCCACGTGATAGATCTCACTACTCATTCTTATATTTTAAATAACATATTCATGTGATGCAAAGGTCAGTGATTTAATTCTTCTAATAACCCACCTGCCAATGAGAAACTGTTCCAAAGTTGTAAACATATATCATTATTATTTGAAATATGAAAGAAAAATGTTTATGAAGCCCGTGTCATCTAAAGTCGTAATATCGTATAAATTTCTTAAAATAGCATAGCCTATTCAAATAGCTGTCTGTCTTAAGTACAGGTGATCGTTAGAATTTACTGTTATAAATTACACAAAATATAAACACAATCATTCGCAAGAGTTATATAATATAGCTGTGCATGACACATACATAGGGACTTAATTTGTACCTTTTACGAGATTTGTTTTATTTTTCTTCCCAAGAGATTTCAGCGACTTTTGTTAGAAGACGATTTTTTAAGCCAAACTTTACATTTGCATTTTGAATATACATTGCCAAATTATCTGCACCAGATACACTGACAACAATTTGCATTGCTTCTTTAAACAATTAGTTCATTTTCTAATGTTTTTATTACTGTATCCATAACCTCGTTTGTATTCACGTAGTTATATATAGCAAATATCACTTTGGATTAATGACTTTGTCACTGACCTTTGATTTAATAAAATAAGGTATATTTTTCACATCTCCAATAAGTAAAGACTTACCTTGTATTATATCTAAATGTGTAAGCTTTTGAATGTAATATATTCACCAAAGTCAATGATTCACACAACTTCGAACGAAGAGGCAAGAGCACTAATTTATCTTTCAAAACTTGGAATCCTTGCAATAAGGTAATTGTTGACGTCGAAAAATAAGAAATTAATTACGATCGCTTGTTATGTTCTTATTTAATAAAAACATTGCATGCATTTATTTAAGTTTATAGCTAATTCATTTGTTTTTTCAAATGCTAAGCAAACCTCTTTAATTATTTGATTTCCATGAGACATAAGATAGAGGAGAATTCCTTCCTAATATATGTTGCTGGATGTCTTTTTGCAGGTAATTCATTTCAATTGGCAAAGCCTTCTAACATATTTCTTTCTTCGCTTATAAATGCGTAATATACATAAATTAGGCTTACTTGGTCTGCACTCGGGTGAGGCTGGAAGCAATGCGCCATTAGCACATTTCAATTGTCCGTTAGTTTCATAGCCACCTGCAAACTTTTCATACCCACTATTGCATGTAAAGATTAGATTAGTGTTGTCCGGGACGTATGTATCTTCAGTTATCTGCCTTCCCAACCTGCCACTTATTCTGACTGATCCGTCCGAAAGAGAGGAAACTTTGCAAGTCTCTACAAAATGGAATGAGTATAATTAGCAATTTCTCCTTAGCCATGGTCCATCGCCCTCATCAATCCAATGCAGATTTTAAACTTTTACTTTAGTGATAACGTTAATTTTAATATATTACCATTATCTGATTCAAATTAGCTGTAAAGGACCGATCAGTACAGTACAATCTTATCTTTCCTCAGTTACATAACAATCATCGTAGAGTTCAAACCCATTATCACATCAGAAGAAAAGCTATGTGTTGTAATGGAAGAAGGTGTCATTAGTTAATTGCTCTCCCCTCCTGCAAATCGATTTTAGTGTTCCGGTGGCTAGAGCGGAACCGTTGCAAGACTTTTTACAAAGGAAGATAGATAGTTAGCATTTGCTCATTAGCCAAATGTCCATCACCTTCCTAAAAGCAAATATTGGCATATATTAACTAAAAACTGACTCTACCTGCCAAAAAGCCAACGAGCTTTCACACATTTGAACACACTAATTATAAACATAACGGAAATACAGCTAGGCATAGCCGGCAAATTTTAGGACAAATCCTTCTTTTACCATAAGCTATATAACCTTTCAAATAAAGCACGGACAACCTAAGTGACATTCGTATCAATAAACATTTTCAAGGTATCAAACGAACGCAAAATTGAGGCACAAAATATTTTACAAGTTCTACATTAATTTCAATGAATAAAGTACTGTCTTGTCTGAGGCATGAGTTACAGGGAACATATTATCCAGGTGAACGTCAAAAGTGAACTTATATATATAGAGAAAGAGAGGCAGAGAAAGAGAAAGGGAGACAGAGAAAGACTATAATACACACGTACTCTTTAGTTAACAAAACTTTAAACTAATCTTCAATCACCATCCATACGGATACAAAAATAGATCTATGCATTGGTTTGTTTTTTGAAACAATTATAAGTTTTTATTACTACTTTAAATGTTAAGTGTATATCCTTTTGGGAGTCAACATATTCTAGAGACTAATAAATCGTAGATGCGTACATCAGACACATTGAAATTGTATTATTGCTAATATTTCGCAATGTTATTTGAAGATTCATATATATCTTACTGATACACTTCGGTTTTGGACTTGACCAGTGCCCACGTTCAGTGCATATAGAGAACTGCGAAGTGATAGGATCCATTATGTGATGGTCATCACAGCTGGAAACAGAAGAATTTAAATGTTATGATCAACGTGACAGTATTCGATAGATACAAAAAGAAATAGTTTAAAGGAGACAATACTATTTCAAAGCATTAATTTAAATTCGATCAATCGATATTGGTTTCTAAAACGTGTATGCCCTATTACAAATATTATAACAGTTCATGTTGCAATGACGCCAGTAATCAAAAGGTTATAACCCCAGATGTCACTTTCCAAAGCCATTGTAATGTTGTTAATAACAAACGGAACACTGTTTACAGGAATGACATGTAAATTCATCTTAGGGACATCACAAGATAGCTTTCTAATGATATTTATCTTCTACCTACGAGTTCTCTATAATAATGGCGAAAAGATATTGATTGAATATATTCAAAACCAAATCGTGTAGAATATTGAACTATATGTTGCCAGGCATCCTGATAAGCTAGATAGTGAGAAAAAGTAATTAATTACTTACATGTACTCGATCTGGGATCCGACCTTCTCAGAGTCGTCAGTCAGATAAACTTTACCATGCTCAGGAGGTGATGGTTTATCACATAAGATCTCTGAAATATAATACACACTATATATTTTATGAGCACGTCACGACCAAACCATGTATGTTACCTATACATCACCAATAAATTAGTTACCCACTTAAATGGTTTCTCAGTATTTACATATATTGCAGGTTTGATGCGTTTCTGTTCCATTGCACGTCATGCATAGATCATGGCTGATGCAGTTCTGATAATAAATTGTCAATCGAATGGATGACAAATGCAAACTTTGATCAAATATTAACATCTTCGGAAAACATAGGACAGACCCTTTCAATCCAGGCTTATATCGTGCCCAACATGAAGAAACAGCTAGTCTCATTCAAATGCAAAGTCTTTGGCCTACAATATGTTGAAGAAATGTTAAATAATAGAATAGATCCCTATAAACAAATTATTCGATTGAAGTCAGATAGTGGTACATTATTTTGTATTCCCCGACAACCTTTATCGCTAGCAATCTTCAGCGACGTTAATTTTCTCATTGCACTTACGTTTCAGACAGTTATAACGTGAAGTAGGATATATACATTTAAGTATTAGAATAAGATTAAAATTTCGTGGCAACGAAGATATTGTTTCCTTATAACAAACTTTCTTGTATTTTTCAATACCAGTATGTTTTCTCGTTTTTTACCTTCACATTTTGTATCGTTTCCTGACCACGTGCGGTCTGCCTGGCACTTTCGAAATTGTGGCCCGACCATCCTATATCCTGTCAGTAAACAGTAAGATAAGCAAGTGAATCATTTGAATAAAACTAACGAAGATTATCGCATTACATCACACGCTTAGCAAGCACATGCCATGCCATGCCAGCTCCATATTAGGACATTGTAGATGTAGACAAGTATGGTCTGAAGGGTGCGAATTTATTAACTACTTACAGTAGAAGATTTGTCAGCGCTTAGTTGAACCATACAGTCCTATAATATGTCCTGTAAAGTCCTCTCTCTCATTGCAAATGATCTTCAGTGACTTAGGTAAATATTCACAGTTCTGCCCGACAGAATTCCCAATAGATCAACATAACTGAAACGTGTAGAGCATTTTCCTAATTATTATTGTAATGCTCGGGTACGTCAGCTGACAAAGTAGCTTGCCAACCTGATGAATAACTTCAACGAAAACACTTCTCAAAGGAAACACGACTTTAAAATATATTTATGTGTGCAGATACGATTTCTAAACAGAGAACCAAGAATGTTTCGCTTTAAAAAACATAAAGGATTCCACAAGTTAAATTAATTATTTGTTTCATCACTTTTAAAACAAATGTCATACCAGATGTTGGTATGCATGCTGGCATGAATATAATTCGAATGGAGTTTGATATGGACAATTGTGAGAATAAGTGAAATATCGTTTACAGTTTAATCACCAGGCCCTTCTTTAGATTTTGTTCAGGATAAAGCAACGTTAAAAAACATTCGGTCAGGATATAGTATTTAGATTATAGCTTGCGTTGCATCATGTCCAGAAACCTCTGTTTCTTTATTACCCAGATATATGCAGTATAGTAAACATTTAAATTTTGTATTCGCTGTTGTCTTCCAGTACTAAATTTGATCGTATTTCCTTTCCACAAATACTCTAGTGATTTTGCTTAGACAAAAATTAAGATTTCAATAATGTCGCTTTCTTGTACTCAACTGTGAAACGTCTGCGGCATTAACGTAGAAGATCGTGGGTGGTTCGAACCCAGGCCCATTCGTACCAATGACTTATAACAATAGTACTAACAGCTGCTTCACTTGGAGCTCTGCATTAAGAGGTGAGTGTAAATACTGGTTTGCCTGGTGTCGTGATAATGTGACCGGGTGGGACATGATGCTTGATATCTGAATCATGATACCCTCGTCCTAGACATTACTATAATCTGCCATACTGCAAATGACGTAGTAATAGTACTTGAAAATTGTTAAGCTGTGCTAAACTACCACAGTTAATTAAACAGAGGTATTGGTCAATCAGGATGTTAGATGCAAGCCAAATCAGTGATACTTGTTTTCTTTTTCAAGAACCAACTATAATTTATCCAGCTTTTATCAGATTTCAGTACTATGCATACACGAAGGTCTAGGTAGACTAAAGCGAAACAAGTTCGAGAAAGTAACTAGATAGCCAGTAGTACGCCATTTTCATCAAAACCAATTATTCATTTCACTACTTGTTTCAAAGCTTGTATCAGTCTTGATTTGTGCTTTTGTTATCAATTGTACAGTATTTGCAGGTCACACATGTAATAGCACCCACCTACGTATTTTAGTTTACCGTTTTAGACTGTGTGCCTTATTTAGAAGCACACAAAAGCAATGATTAAGAGAAATTATCTGGAGACATGCGCAAATCGAACTTACAATAGTACCTCTGGAATTCATCAGATAAACTAGTATTTTAATAAACACTACGCAATTATCTTTCACATAGTCGCATGGGCGGATATTTGGATAGATACTTAGGTAATATCCAAGTCAATATATTTGTCACAGCCATATAGGAGAACCAACTGATTAGTGAAAAGGTAAACTATGAAGTTGCCATAGCTATAGTAGTAACGAAGAGTACATAACAGATATTGGTGGATATATATATATATATATATATATATATATATATATATATATATATATATATATATATATATATATATATGTAATCTCCATGTGTCTACTCTTGTCAAAGTTGTAACTGGGGGTGAACGGATTAAGGTTCAATCTGTGTAATAAACTTTATCTCGATCGTTGCTCTTTTGGATGTAATTGTATGAAAGTATCATTGATATGGGCGTAACGGTAGGTATTTTAAAATAAGCTGAGATAATACAATTATGCCTGTCATAGTTGTAGCGGGGAGCAATTTAACTGGTGTTTAAGTAAACATTCCACTTTTCATATTTGTAACAGAGATTACGATGAGATTTTCTGAGGTAAATTTAATACAGTTACCTTTGTCACATATGTAGCGGAGAGTATTATAAATAAACTCAATGTAAAGGTTATGCAATTACCATAGTATAAGTCCGAACCGAGAACAATTTGATAGGTAGTGGAGCAAATTGTATACAGTAACGTATATCACAGTTATATATATATATATATATATATATATATATATATATATATATATATATATATATATATATATATATATAGTAAGCGTATGTACCCTTGTCACAGTCATAACGGATTGTACTTTGATAGATACTGAGGACACCGTTGTACGCCTCTTGAACCAGACGTCCGTTGAGGGGCTGCTTCGGTGATGGACAGGATACGGCTGAAATAGAGAAAAAATTACACAACTCCTATTTTCGGTACCCTTCACAAACATTTGATAATTATTTTAAAATTGGTTTCCTTAACAAATAATTGCAAAAACATTTTTTTCATGGACTCTATCTATGGTAAATATGTATAGCTTCCATAAATAGCATGCAATTGAGACCTAATTTTAAACTTTTGTAAAGTTGTCGTATGTTCACATTCTAATTAAGTCCATATCAAACAATATCGTGTTAATGTAAACACATTATCTTGTTAATGCGTTAGTTAACTTTTTGACCAATTCCTTATCTGTATTACTTTTCCCGACATTGATGATTCCAATGCTTTGTCTTCGTATGGACATTTCACTGATACGGTCGGTTATGCTTTTCCAGTGTTGGCCGTTTTAGACCAGTTAAACTGCATTCTCTACAAACGTTCGAAGACAATACAACTTTATATCGGGTATCTTCCACAACACACGTTTTGTATTGATCTTGGTGTGGCTCTGGAGTGTGTCAAACAGTGTGTGTCGTACATTTATGATTGGTTATATCTCTTTTATTTTGGGAAGATTTGATTTTATCTTTTACCATTCTTTCACCATACTTAATTTCTCGTTTTCTTCTTTCGAAGGTTTATCAAGACATTGCTTGTGCTCGTAAACATTTTTGTCCTTAAAACAAAACTGATAAATATTCTAAGTGAATAGACACAAAAACAGTTTGTCTGAATATTGCATTTGACTTCACCAAATTATGTAACGACTTAAACAGAAACAATATAGACTAAGTATGGAATTTATTCAAACAATTTAAAAGCAATGAAAATGAAAAGTACTGTAGCAGTAAACGAATTGCAAACTTTGTCTCAACCAGTTTTCTTAATTTAATGTGTATGTGCAAAATGTTTTAAATTCCTCAGATTTTGTTCAGTCACCATCAGTTTGTAAAGTAAAACACAGAAAGCACAACCAGGGTTGAAACGGATTTTCAATTACCACCAACTAGACTCGTTTATCATATAATACTCTCTGTATGTATGCATTCTAATTTATAGATATGGAATGGGGCACAAGCATGAACAAATTTAAACTAAACTTAGATTACCTTTTCCGGAATATGTCTTGTGTACCATGACAACTAATAGAAGCCATATATGTAACGTTCCATATTAATTTCAATATGTCTTGATTTCCATCAAAGGATTTTTGATTGAATGTGTATTCAGACGGGATGTAAGTAACTGACCAACATACGAAAGTGCCTTTGATTGTACAAATGTCTGTATCCGCGACTAGATCCCATATTTTATGTGAAGATGTGCCCTTAATTGAAAGGATAAGGCGGTTGTTGCTTGCAGAAATGGGATGGGTTTCGTTTCTAAGTAGGGTACGAATTAAAAGTTATGTAACCTGTATGATAATATTCTTCTGCCATATATACCTTAATTTCATATACTCACGCATCCATTTAGAGCATCCAGGGAGAACGCTTTCCGCTCTTTGTGGCGTATATATGTAACTTCTTTGTAACTTATACGCGATTAAATTAATGTCAGAACAATACGAAGTGACATTGCATTACGATGAGTTCATTGAGGACTTGCCATACGAGATTGTATTCTAAAAACTAATACTTATACTTATGACTAGATGCCATGTATCATTTGAGGATGAGCGCTTGGTCAAGAAGGTATGGAGGTTGGTATGTGCACGCAAGGTCGTTCGATTACCATGATCATATTGGACCTCAAGGAGTGAACAAAGAAACAAATACAATATGACCAATCCAATCCTAAATTTATCTTACCGAAATCGCTATTCACATTTCCTGTAGTCTCCTCGGATATCAGACCTTACCATCAGTTAAATAGCTGATGTCTAGCATAGTGTTACAGTCACAGAAGGCAACAACAAGCGTCGTAAAGAACACTTTGCTGACAAGAGCTCGAGATAACAGGCAACCTCGTTTGGCCCTATTGATAACTGGAATGGTTTAGATGACTCGCCCTCGTCTACCTCGTAATCTAGCTTACTTTGGTGGAATAGTCGAGACACGCTCATAAAGGGGTAGTCCTACAAGAATTCGTTTTTTTATTAATAGGACATCATGGCTAGAAATGTGCCAACTTTCAAAACACCTAAAATTGCAAATTAATTTTAACAATTTAAAGAAAATAATATATTGCAGTGTTATGAATATACTTTGTTATGAATATACTCTACTAATAATGTAACGAAAATAGTTTTCATCGGGAGGACATAAATTTTAGGACATAATTGAATTACCCTATAGGAACACGACACACGACAGCAACCTCCCACTAACAATTTGCCTTTTACAGTCGTAACGTTTGCAAGTGTTACAGACGTAAAGTGAAGGCCACTAACAGCAAACTTCACTACATCATAAGGCATCAGTCAAAGTCTACATTAAAGCATTGTTTTCATTTTAGATTTATGTGTATAAAAAGTTTTATTTTATTTTTCAGTGACATAAATTTGGTTCTTTTCATTATTTTTTTATGTCGTTCTTTCTTGTATCCTGTATCCAAAATCTGAATTTGTCTAAAAATAACATTGAAATCAATATGTTTTAAATACTGATATTTAACTGGTGAGAAAACCTTACAGAATTATGACGTAAATCCAAAATATTACTGGTAAATTTGTATGACATTCCAAAGGAAAGAAACATTGTATATAAATTTCAAAATTGGAAAAGTACTGGTCCGCCAAGAATCGTGACCTATCACGATACTGTCTTCCAGATCTCCTTCCAATAATTTACAACACTTCCAGAATAATATTATATTCCAAATGATGAAAAATTTCTATGTCCACTGAACAGTCCAAACATATGTAATTCCTCTCGAATATTATGTTGTACAATATATAATACATCTACAGACTTACAACAGGAACACAAAAATGACGATGACTCCAAAATAGGAATGAATACGATTGCAGAGTTCCTCCATATACCTTCTACTACGACTATAATTCACAACATACCCTCAGCGTCAGATATTACTACTCAATTTATCTTGATATTTCATGTGACCTAAGCCAAACCAATTGGAAATTAATGAATTCTTCTTAAAACGTTCAAACCACGTCAATCTATAAGAACTTAACCCAGCACGTAATTAAGTCTTATTATTAAGATTATTGATAGTAAATGTCAGCACATATGCAAGCATTTATTTATAAATCCTATGTAAATTTACATTCTTAATAGACTATATGTAACAATCAAGTTCATTATTGTTTATCATTCCGCTGTTTCCTGACGCTAATTAGCATACAATCTTTGGTCATTGTCATTCTTGTATATGTGTGAGTGCGGATGAGTGTGTATGTCTGTGTGTCTGCGTGTTTGAGAGAGAGAGAACGAGAGAGCGAAGCAAATAAGATTCCGTATATTAACAAAAACGAAACTTGAGGGGAGGTAGCCTTTTTGAAGTTATCTTTTGCATCGCTGGTGTTGTTCATTAGCCGGAAGATTAACGCTATAACCCAGTCTTCATGTACGGTACAACTAAAATGTATACGATTGATGTATATATGATCGTCAAAATCGGTAGAGGATATAGTTGCTCCATTTTGTCAAATCAAGAAATAAACAAATACTTACATTGTGGGTGAAATAGTCTCCTTATTTTAGAGTAAACAGTCTCTCTTTAAAAGGTATCGATGGCTCTGGAATATTTGTGAGAGCGCTTAGCTGGATAAACGCACGCGGAAATGTAAATAAATTCTTCTTGTGCATGTACTCCAAATTGATGCACATATAAACATTTTGAACATTTTCCACGCCATAAATATTTTCGATTTTCAAGTTTAATTGTGCATTCTTAAAGTGATATAGAAGTGGTGTACCACTTTGTAAAGTTTGTTTAAAGTGTTGTAACAGTTTTCAAAAGGTTATGTTTATATGCTTACAATAATACAAATATTGCCATCTCAACTTAAAACACATTGACATATGACATAATTTATGAGACGGACAAGGGTTCAGGTATAAAAGCTTCATGAAGATAAACTACTGTGGTGTATAACTGAATTTTTAAATTGCATCATCTTTAATTTCCAAGTCATTTAATATAAAATTTCAAAATTCCGTGGAAATAATTGCAATAATATGGAACGATTTTCAATAAAGGAAAGAAAAAAGTGAGATATCTAGAGCCGTTGCCTAATTGTATAAACCACGGAATAACCAGGAGATTAAGGCATAATTACTATGCATGAAAGCAAATGACCAGATAATGTTGAAGTTCGTATTATGTATGCCACAATAACGATGTTGGTGATATGATCATAGATAGGGGAGCATTACGTACTGGAACAAATACACTTCAGTGAATCTGTCTTACTGTAATTGTGTTTATTCGTACCATTCAGTCTGGAGACCCATCTGACATGTAATAAGAAACCAATGCCAGTTCATTCATTTTCTCGACAACAAAGGTATCAAACCTGATATCTTCGGATGGCAAAGTAATAAAACAGTATTATATATGCTAAACGAGTACCTCACACGCTGTATAGTTTGCTATATTTTCTTAGAAATATATCAAAATTTAGGATCAATGACCATCAAATGGAACATTTCTTTTCTAATTATTAATACTATTTTGAACAAGATTTTTTCTCCATATAAAGTATCAAGATTCGGATATTATTAATATAGAAACAGTATTCACTACAATTGTCGTGAAAGAAATGATCAACAAATGCATAACATATCTTTACCAGAGCGATTCTATCAAGAATTCGACTGACATTCAGCGCTAAACATATACGCGCACGAAGCGTTTTAAACGAAAACGAAATTAGGTGTCAAACGTAAGCAACCTAATAGAACTATATACATCAATTATATATTGTTGCAAAACAAAACAATCGAGTTTTATAAGTGGCATCATTAAAGGTTATACACAATGCATTCACACGCCATAATCGAGCTTCTTGTGATATGGACCTCTTCTGCTCCAGGTGTTTTGCCATGACAAAAGCTGGTAATTTGCTTTCTCTGTTTCATTATACATTTAGTGATCAACAAGATATATATTTATTTGCGCTTCGAGCATTAGAGCAAATGAGTCCGCATTGATAGATGACTGTTGACTGAGAATGCTGCTGAAGTGTTCTATCCAGCTTTGTATTATCTGTATCTGATGACCGACACCCGAGGTTTGTTTTGAAAGCATCATAACAAATATTTATTTCATTCATGTATATACATTACTAAATCGTATCCACCTTGTTGCGTAGCCATGAATCTTGCAATGCTCTACCTTATTAGACGATTAAGTGCTGTCTTCTAAACGTGTCTTTTTCAGCAGACGTTTCTCGTTCAATAACCTCCGTATGGCAAACCAGTCTTGAATGGTGGGAATGAGGTGTTTGGATGCAGCCGGGTACAAAGAGTCCTAGAAGAATTCCCAGTTTATCAGACATTCTCAGAGTGTACATAAATTGTTTCTTGTTGGCTGCACAGTCCTTCTGGTAACTGCATACCTTTTTTCCAGAGAGAGGAGGTCTTGTTAATATTAGCCTGTCACTCATGACCTTTATTGTGGGGAGGAGGTGGAAATCTGCTGACTATTAGAGATGTATAGTCAAAATCAACACCAGCTTCACGTCGCTCATCTTTGCTTAGTCTTAACGGAAGGAATGAAGCTGACTCTCACTTCGGTGAGTTGTCTTACCTCTGCTAGCCATTAACTGGATCAGGAATCTGGCTAGTTGTGAAACTATAGCTCTCCTTCCCCTTGGTATATCTGTTGACGCACTGTCATTTTTTTATATATAAAATGTTCAATTAATTTAGCAAATTTATAGGTAGTTATCATATATATTTTGAGTGGATATTTCAAAGAAAGTTACTTTCTTTTTCAAAACTAGATGTTATTATAATTATTTTATTCATTCAGTCATTTCCAACTAGCAAAATGCTATTGCATAAGCGTTTCAGGAAAAAAAACAGCACATTCCCCACATATGTTTCGAAATTGACTTTGAATATTTCATGCATCTCTCTCTTCTCTCTCTCTCTCTCTCTCTCTCTCTCTCTCTCTCTCTCTGTGTGAATGTCATTTAATATAATATTGCAACACTGATGTTCAGGTTAGTATAATGCGCTTTTCATGCAAACTTGTATTTAGTGTTATCTCGGTTCTTTCATTGTTCCTGTTTGTGCAGATCTTGCCGAATTGAAAGAACGTTTGTGCCTTATGGAATAGGGTGTAGCTTATCTATAACTTCCAAACTCTGAATGCTGGAACACTCCTATTTAGGCTATTCGTCCGAAGGTATTGTAAATCATTTAATTTAAAACACTTTGAGAATTAATTAAAATTTCAGTGGTCCAGAAATTACAGTTAGATATAAGAGAATACGGCTGTAATAAAGGAATTTTCGAGGTCAAGAGAGGATGGTTTTACATGTGTTTTAATGCATTGGCATACCCTATACATCCTCTGAATCTTAAATTAATTTTTTTCATTTTAAGGGAACATTATCTTATCCCAGTGAAAAAATCATACAGCACATCCATAGTCTAACTAATCCACAGATACTACTTTGTCCCAGTCCATCTGTGTATTTGGTAATATTTCTTTGTCGTAGCCTCTTGTACAGTACCTCCAATTTAACAGACACGTTTAAAAATTATCCTTTAATTTGTATCATCTTCTGTTGTGTTGCATTAGAGAAACAAGGCGAAACTAAAGTGTTTAAGAATCATTACTTACGCTTGCATTTCGGAAATTCTGGATACCATTTCCTGTCTGCCATGCATACTATTCGTGCACTTCCATCTAATTCGTACCCGTTGTAACACTCAAATTCGGCGTAGGTCCCAACTTCTCCAACTGGATTCTTCACAAGTCCGTTGTCTATCTCTCGACTGTAAATAGGACTGCACTTTCCAACTGTTAAAATTATAGAATTGAACATGAGTTTGAATCTTCCTGGTGAGACTAATGTCACTACCTGTATATATGTGTTATCATATATCATTATGTGCACTGTAGATCTTTAAAGACAAAATTAAAACATATGCAATGTAATGTAACTTATATCAAAATGGCAATCACCTTTACATAATTTTAATTATGTTATCTCTTTTGACTACAACCGTGATGTGGATTCTCAAGGAATAAAATCTCTAACCTGTAAGGGAGTTTCGTCCACTAACCAGTATTTAATATAGCAAAGAGAGCAATTGACTTGTGTATTTCATAGAAATATATTTTAAAGGTAGAACAAAAGAACGTAGAGTAAGCTGAGGATAAAACATGCATCAGGATTAATTGGAACGTTTCCAACGTCAGAAATAAGCCTAAAATAAGTCAATTCAAAGAGAAAATCGGACACTAAATTTCACACATATAAATGTATTTTGGGTAATATGAGTTTATTGCTACCTTTGCTATTAAGATATATGTATTACTTAATTGACGACATGTAACGTTTGCATTTAACTAAAATTTAGTATTATGAATATACTTATTGCTATGCTACAAGCCGCTTACTGATACATCGCATCGAACTGGCTGAATCCGGAATCCATTGGCCATCATGGCACGTTGTACTGTATATTCCCTTCTGGTCAAACGCCTGGCCACACTTGTATCGCAGAACAGTGCCATGCCTGTATTGATCCAGTACCACAGCATCTATGTATGCATTTTTGATGGTTGGGGGTTGTTCGTTACAAGACCTTTGCACTTACAAATATGGAAACATCATTTTATTTTCTCGAATTGTGGTTGTCACTGAATTAATTGTATGCCATAAAGAAGTAAAACAAAATAATGCACAGAATAATATAAACTGTTAACGCTGGTTTATACGCAAAATCGTTTTTGAACACATTCGACCATTTGTATAATAATTCAATCGCCATATTATGTCATGTACACGACATTTCATCCAGTAAAGTAATTTAGGTATGTTTCTATCTTTCTGAAAAATAGCTCTATTAAGATTTGCAGTTTCTTTATTCTTCTTTTAAACTTAAACTTGAATGAAATGAAATAATTAAAATCAGGTAAAACAAAAAGATAGCAAAATGATGCCAAACACAATTATGTGTAAGCTATATCGTAGTAGAAGTGTATTGATTCACGACAAAAAATGGTACACACATTGAGATAATTCTTGATTTATACTGTATCATTTTGCTCATTTCGACAAAATAGTTGACACAGAAACAATTATATCATTAAATTTTCATAATCGAATGGTAAACTATGTAAACCTTATGTAGATTCAGAAATTAAGCTTAAGACTCGAAAAGGAAGCAAATTCGGCTTTGCACTATTTTTGCTAAATGGCGATGGCAGTTTAGAATAGCAGTTTACCCCATTTCTAAGATATGAGTATATTCGTCAACTGTTCGATTAGGCCAAATAGGACAACTGTTAATTATACACCAACATCTACCCTATTTATGTATGTCATTAGTGGGATTTTTAAAGGTCTAGGAAGGCATCAAGATATATCTGTATATATATTTTCGTAACGCGCTTTGGTAACCTAACGGACTTCTGTGATCATCCCAGATCCAATTAGCCACAACAATACAGTCGCGAGCAATATATCCATTGATGTCATTATATTATAAACCAAGTACAAGGAAACGAACAGATAATTCAAAACAAAATCTCGAGCTTGAAGTACATTACATTAGTTAATGTTCATCATGTGCTTTTATTACCAATACAATGTAATTATTGGTGTGTGCATGCATGACGGTAATCATCGTCAAAAGCCATAAACGACAATATGCAATTCTCATCACCTGTGGCTGTCTGTTCTGAGATTTCCTTGTTCACAGGCAGCAACGGTTGATAAACAGAACGTAGCGAATTGTCGATCAAGGCTTGCAATGATGGAAGGTAGCACTGTACGGATATTATACGGCTTCATCTGTGCAAAAGGTTTGCAGGAAAACAAGAAAGGAGCTTAAACCGGAGGGTTTAAATTTTACCCGGCCAATGTTTGCTCACCAATTGGGTATTAACTCTGTGGGAAGATTATCAGTCACTACAATATAGAAATGCTATACCACGTACGTCCATAAAGGAGATTACAATCACGAAAAGCTATGTATGATTGCAGAACGAGAAATTCCAATGTCATCGTACAGCAATGACGTCACTTGAGCCGAACTGACCATTAAATTATATGAGACTTAGAATCCGTACATTTATAATGTGCGATAAATGGTTCGCACATGCAAAGAAATGTTATAAAAAAAATCATGTTTTATAGACACAAATGAACGCTAGAAGATAATTACCTCATATTCAGAGAAAAAGAAAAATGTACGATCTGCCTTGATAAAAGAAAGGCAATAGAAACAAAAAAATATTAAAAAGTTTAAGAAAATGTTTATATGTGGGGCATCTGCTGCAGTCTGTTTCACACTGCAATTCCTATATCAAATCTCGATGTATCTGTTAAAAAATGAAATCTTAGAACAATCATGATTATATTTTATGGAAGGTCTAAATAGATATTTGTTTTCATTCCTAAATTGTTACTTTGATTTAAGCTGATTTCCCTTTTCTGGCTGGTACTTTGCACAAAAATTGAAACTTATATATTCGAAAAACAATACTTACGCTTGGGACATCTAGCGTTACCTATCCAGGTTCCATCAGCCATACATATTAAAGTTGTATCTCCTTCAATTGGGGCATTATCCTTCTTGCATGCCGTGATTGTCACATTGTCTCCAGGAGCGTACAAATCATACTCAGGATCCAGGATGGCGTATATGTCAGGTTTTGAGCAGTTTTCTGCACACGTTACAAAAGTAACAAGTGTTATTTAATAAGAATATAAACCTGCATATAATTCATTAAACTATATATGTATGTCCATGGAAAACATCAATATTATATATAAATGGCAATAATATGCAATCGCTTGAGACCGAATCAATATTTGACGAAGTTATTTACAGAAGAAAAGTTTGTGATCAGTTATGCATTAACTTTAGCTGGTTCTTCTATATTGAAGGAACGTTAAATGCCTTCGCTATTAGAGAATAATTGTATTATTGTGCTCACTTTGTAATAAGGTAAGAGCCTAATAATCATGGTTAGTGAATACGGTCAGCTACTAGAGACAGGAAACCAACAAGGTGCTTTGAAACAATAAAGATGTTTATTTTTCCATAATGTGATTTACATGCACACCTTGTTGATAGTGTCTGTGCCAACAGCGCAAAAACTGTTGATGACATGTAGAAGTGACAGAGAGACAGGGGTCTTACTAAAGCACTCTGGGTAATGACCGATCCATTTTCCTTCAGTGCAATTCAAGATAACGCTATTGTCCTTAGTATCCAAGCCAGCAGAGCTATCATAATTAGTATAGTCATACCCGAAATCACCCGAATCAGCCGGACATGTCACGGTTATCGTCTCACCGTTTTGGTAATACTCTTTTGCCTTACTAGAGTCAGACAGGAATTTCTTCAGAATATATGAAGGACATTTTTCTGAAAATTAAAGGCAAATCTAAAAGTTGTGTTAGCAAAGAATTTTTTTATTCATACACGTTTGTCTGAACCCAATCGAATATTATAAGATGAGTGCTTAGTAATTAGTAAAACTGATTATTAATATGTGAAAAACCTACGCAGAAGACTGTACACATGGTGAATGCAGATTTGCAGAGTCAGAAATTGTATTACATAATGTATAGTTAGTGAAATGAGATAAAATGCACAAATTATTTTTAAAAAACACAATAAAGTCTCGAACTTTAGCATTGATTTCAGTTACGACTCTACGGTCATAAACTAAGCAACAGAAAGAAACAAAACCAACACCTTTTTGCAAAACTTAACCAAAAATTTAATTATCAAAGGAATAAAAGAAATGTGAGAGGAAATTATAGAATTATAAAGTGAATCCAAAATAATTTTGATAGCGTTCTATGAAAGTCCAAAAGAATAAAGAGTTTCATATAAATTTAAAAACCGGAAATGTACTGGTCCTCCAAGAATCTTAACGTTATCAAAATGGCGTAGTCCTAGAATAAGTTTGAATAACTCAGATAGTTCCAATATATTATTCTATTCCAAATAGTGAACACATTATATTTCCACCAAACAGGCCTAACAAATGTTTTCCTCTCGAATCATATATGAGTGCAACATAAAACAGGGTAACAATAGGAATTCAAGAAATGAGAATGTCTCCATAATATGAATGAATCTAAATGCTCAGTTATTGCCTTAAGTACAGTTTCCATGACAACTATATTTCAGGATATGCAACACGTGACACCTACTACTCAATTTATTTCGAAATTGGCATTTTCGTGTCATCTAGCAGAACCAATCTAAAGTCATTGAATTCGTGTAGAACCGTCCAAGAACTATCAACCATTGCAAAATGAATTAATATTGAACAGACTGCATTGATTACTCTGCTATTTGCGTAGATGCATGGGTTACAGTATAGATGCATGGGCTACAGTAAAACTGTCTAAAGCTGTACAAAGACAGCCTACATTACTTCTGGATTATCGGGCATATTATAGAAACTTCATGTGTAAGGTTAGGACTGCCCTAATTGCAGATTAAATGTATTATTTTGTGACTGCCTGACCTACACTGCAAACTTCAAAGTGTATTGCAGAAACTGCATCGGTTCAGGAACAGCCTTCCTGAAAATGTATATCGCCCGCATTAATTATTATGTGGTTTTATCTGAATTTATTTGTAAACTTCATTAACTACTGCGCATATTACCTGCATTGATATATACCTTCTATATTATTGCTCGACTTGTCTTAATCATGTTTAAGTCTGCCTGAATTACTAGACACACTTTATATTATTGCTCGACTTGACTAAATCACAGCTACCTGAATTATTTTATTTCGTGGTATTCAGTGCATATTGTGTTTAGTATATAACGGATTGTCATCACTTTAATTCAGTGCAAAATTCTTGCGCCGAAAGTAACCTATTGATGAGTAGAACAGGCTAAGAAGAAAAATATCATAAACAATTGTTCATGTGATATTTTAATTATTGCAACGAACTTAAAATTAAACATTCGAAAAAGAGACAAATTTGAGAAACCACTCTGAGAAAACACGTTCTGGTAATGTTTTAAATGAAAATCTAAAAATTACTCAGATTTTCTTCAGATTTGGTATAGAGAAAGATAAATTAAGATAATAAATTCCAAATACGAATACAATGTTTCTCGGCTAAATCGGTATTATTATGGTAACTACAATGTCACATGAGGTTTTTTTTTAGCAAGTTATATTTTTTTTACTAAGCTTGTGGATTTGCTACTGATATGGCAATTTTACGGTGTTTCTACTCATTCTGGCATGCTCGGACCTTTATTATACTTTATGGATTTTATTATTTATTTTCGGCAAAAATTGAAATAAAGCGAATATTCCAGGTCTTAGCAGTTAACTATGAATTACACAATGAATGTGATATACAGGTAACTGTAATACATGTTTTCTTGGATTTAAAAGTAATAGATTTTTAAACTTTTAAAGTGCGGAAATTTATGAATTTAGGACGTAAGTTGGTGGATTTCAAAATGAAATTACTTTACGTTCACAACGTGTGCATGACATCGGTCCGCCTTATCACAATGGTGCTTTGAACAAAATAACGTTTCTGACATCAATCCGGTTACATTCTTCCATGACCAGGCTCTACTTATCAATTTCTCTCTTGAATCAATACTTTTTCGGCGGAATTTGCATATTGCTCGTACATCATTAGAAGAAAAAAGTCACAATTTTGAACATCGAAGAGTTTTTCACAAGACAAATTTCTCCCCAATATTAAAGCTTCTGTTTGCGTGAAACAACTTTATTCTTTTACAAGTTGAATATGCACCAAACACTGCGAATATCTATTTTAATATGATTACAATAGGGTTCTAATTTGAAAGAGACCTCAGAGGTAACACTCAGTATATTGAAGCAAACGTGAACCAAATTAATTAACACGACTGGGTAAAGCAACTTCAGCAGGTCAGATTAGTTTCAAACATCTGCATGAAAAAGGCAAATTAAGCTTCCCTTATCAATATCTGGGTGTATCATTTCATTTGTCAGAAGATGGATAGGGCAAATATATCCACTTTCGGCTATTTTGTATGTATTTTGCTAGTTCACACGCCGAATTCGAACGAATACAGAATAAATCTGACCTAAACAATGTTCACAACCACTATCTACACGGATGCAGCATGTTATTTTGAATGGCTGGAGATGATAATTGTTTAGCATTTTTCACCGTAAAGACTGAACTTCAGGCGGATGTAATACCAGAAAGTAACCTTTGCGAAAACTGAGAGGCCTAAACTTATAGTGATGTGATGTGATTTGGATTTCTAACGTAGCTATAACTATTTTTCAGTCGTATTGCTACGATGTATGCAATGTGGCAGTTTATAGTGATGTCTAGCACTTTGACATCATGCCGCAGACATGTAGCATGATGTCCCACCCAGGCACAGTATCCTGACACCAGGCCGACCAGTCCTAACACTAACCTCTGAATGCTAAGAGCCAAGCGAGGCAGCTATTAGTACCAGTTTTGTAAGTCTTTCGTATGACTCGGTCGAGGATCGAACCCACGACCTCCCACATCCGAGGCGGACGCTCTAACCACTTGGCCACCGGAGCGATCCTAAACTTATACAATGTGTTAAATAACTTTTCTTCTAGAAACATGTACCTCCTTTGGAAACTATTCTCGCAAATTATTAGACGCTTTCTTATAAACATTTCTGCTATTGAATTCCAAACGAAGTCAAGGAAATGTCAGCAATAAAGGCTTATCAAACGACATAAAAATATGGTAGCTAAGTGGATGATGAATGATGACCGTGTCTTCGCAACATTATTTACTTTTATCAACTGCCAAGCAGGTGCCCATGTAGAATTACTTTGAGATAGACAGCCAAATCCAACTGCGATCGTAAACTGTATCTCAAACCCAACCAACGCAAGATCTTTGAAGAGCTAACGTTGTTCCACGACGCTTACCGTAGGCGGACAGTTTTGCTAATAACGAGAGAGATACTGTGTAATAACTATATCATCTTGTTAGCGTAATACATTTACCCTATTGCACATTCTATGAAACTGTTTAATGCTGAATTAAGAGTTTGACAAGTATCTCGAGAGTGTGTCTTGCTTCTTTCTACTGATGTCTTTTATCTCAGCCATACGTCCTTATATTTAGGAGACATATGTAGGAGGCTCCAACGATGGAAATACCATTGCAGAACCCATGGCAGGATCAGAATCCGATTACCGGATAAATCCTCAACTTTTGCTGCAGTAACTATAGCGATACTACTAACATTGAGCTACAATCAAACCTAGCAAAACCAAATCTCCTCATCTTTTTGGATTATCGTTCCACATTAAAACAATTGTAAAATTTTAAACCTAACAATACATTAATATTCAGGATGTTGCAGAAACATGATTTACTCATACAATCTGGCAAAACATATTATTTAATGTTGTTTATATAGTCACATTAGTGTAAAGAGTTATAAAATGGCAGATATAGGAGCCAAACCTCACCAGCAGTCCCCCTGCAGTCCCCCGTTTCCAAATGGAAGATCTAAATTTATAGGCTTTAGATATTGCATAAATCAACACGTTCGAGAATCATTTGGAATGACAATTCTACAACCAAGCAAATTTAAGAATATCAAGCCACCTGCTTTAAGGTAGCACCCTCGTACTGAACAAACCAATGAGATGACGCGGTATTGTGCCAATCTTGTATCCCACACACATGCCTAACTCATCGATAGCTTCTGCAAGGTAAACCTCAACCAAAATATATACCAAGACAGCATGCACTGGTAGTAGAAATTACATTATGTCGGCACTAATGTCCTGAGATGTCCTTAAAATCTATTTCATATATATGCATACATACATACATACTTCCATCCATCCATCCATCCATCCATCCATCCATCCATCCATCCATCCATACATACATACATGCATCAACCTTATATAGTGACATAAAAAAAAACGTTTGTGAAGCAAGATCATGAAAATAAAGAGCACACTTTTTTTTAGCTCTTAATATATAGGTGTCTAAGCCTGATTTTGACTGTCTTAACTCTTATATCTTTTTGATAACATTAAATACTGAGCCTAACATATTTGCTTAAAATAGTGCTCTACTCCTTTGAACTAATTTATTTTCGTGCAAGTCCTATTAGTGATATGCCATGTGCATAAGGTATATGATGTTACGGCATTATCAAGGACAAAGAGATAGTACAAAGTAACGACCATTAATTACTTAATATCGGTCTCAGGAATGCCATACCTGTCACTGAATTGTATAAATTGTATAAATCCTTTTTTTATTAAATGCATGTACTCGGGTTTCGTTTTATGTGTACAATTTAACCCGCGGGTGATTTATGTATATTGTACAAGGATTTCGAAATAGTTCGGTTCAGCCTTTGCCGCATGTGCGAAGTGCTTTCGATGAGACGAAACGATTTCTTCAAGCGCACAGACGATGTATTTCAGCATCGTCTGTGTATAAATGCATCACCTTTAGACTAAATTGTTTACATTACGGAACGTCTTGTCAGTGAGCGGTCTACTATAACGACTTGCACATCTTCAGCTGTAGAGGTATTTGAGTTATTAATTTATTGTGTGTAAGTTATACCTATATATAAAGTTGCATTTTTATGACACGTTTTGTACCGTGGGATTCGTGTCGGGCACGGTTAGGTTCACTTCTGAACTTGTGACTGTTTTGTAGTTATTGTGCCTATAATGTAATCTGTGTAGCTTAACGTATATATAATAATTACGTTTTATCGTATATATACGTGTCATGCATAAAACAAGGTGTTAGATGTATTTTCAGCTGATCAAAGTCTCATCTGTATAGCTGATTGAAATAACCAGAGTGATCGGAGTCACAGCTAGATAGCTGACCATAGTGATCTGATTTATCGGAGTGGTCGGAGTCAACGTGTTACCATAGTTGGCCATAGCAGCTGTGAAGCTAAATCATATCAGCCGTAGAGCTGAGTAAACAGTGTTGCTGGTCGAGTAGCAGGTGATCGGGCATTCCTGACCGAGATTGGCGCGCTGTGATTGCTTGATTGACCAACCTGGAATGCTGGCTGCTTGATTGACCAGTGTGACCGACAGCCAAGTGTGCTGGTGACGGAGTGTGTAGCTCCATACATGTAATCATTTAGCGTTGGGCTAATCTTTGGGGGTTTTAATACCAAGTGTGTTTTGGGGACTGTAAAGACATTTTGTACATCTGTCTCTTTGTTTTTATCATTTTCACTACTTGAGCGAATACATTTTTACTTTATGAGTACAATACCACAGTTTTACTATTCTGAGTACAAAACATCATTCTTTAGTTGTGAAGTCACTGTGATTCATTCACCCCTTGTCCTTGTACTGTGTAAGGTCATTTATTTGTATTTTCATTATTTAGTTCGTGCGTATTAAGTTAACTGATCCAATATTTGGATATTATTCGCACGAATTGATCACAATTCTTTTCTCATTCAAGTCATTCGTCATTAAACAATGTATTTGTATCACCATCAATAGTGTTATGTTGTAAATCCGAAATCTCACCTGGTTATCATGTTACAACACCCGCCTGTTCCAACGGTTTTCACTATGAAATAAACATTTAGAAAGTAAGTAGTTTAACTTACTCATTCAAGGAGATACAAAGCTATAAAAAAAAGTGGAGGCTACCGCAAGTAAGTGCCGTAAATATGGTAGTGGTGGTAGAGATCAAGTCCAATGTTCTCTGCATATGCATAATGTTGGCGATAAAAATGCAATGATGTGGGTTGAAAAATGTTGCCTAAATTAGGTAAAAGACTAATCAATGTAATATAAATTATGCTTTCTTAGGGTGAAAAGTTACTCTTAACACACATATGGCAGTGCCTCAAAAAGTATTTTATTGTTATAGTGACAAAAGGATCGAACCTTCCAAAAAAAAGGAATTCCCGGTAAAATATTTATGGTCACCATTAATCTAGGTTAAAAACAAACACAAACTGCGACCGGGGAAAAGTTTTTATTTTAATCTACCCCGTCCCCCTAACTGAATTGCTAACATACTGCAGTCCCCCCTCGTCGACTCTAAGGAGCGAAAGCATTTTCAATGCCGTTGCCAAACACTGAAAATAATTAGAACCATTATAATGTTAATATTTATAACTGGAAAGAATCACTGCAAATGGCTCCATGTAGCGAAAAGTGCTTACAGTGGAAGCGAACTATGATCGAAACACTAGTATAGATCATCCAACTGTCCAGTAGAGAAATCCCTTTAGAAATATCACCATATGTATGAACCATCCATCAGACAGCAATGAACAACAACGCCGGTCTATTCTGGCGTTTATTGGTAAATTTGTCGTAAACAAACAAGCATAATGAAAACCTTAGCAATAATGCCTCTTATGGAACCATACGTCACGCTTTTATTTTTTCAACTCTAAGGTCACAAACTTAATTAATAGAAAAGAGGCAAAACCAACAAGTTTATAAAACTTAACAAACAATTTCATTGTCAAAGTTATGAATGAAAAATGTGAGAGAAACTGCCAGTATTACCAAGTAGATCCAAACTAGTCCCTATTCAGGTCTATGAAAATCATAAATGAATGAAAAGTTTCTAATAAATTTCAATACCGGAAATGTACTGGTACTACAAGAACCCTGAGTTAGTCAAGATAACGTTGTCCCTAATTACTTCTCATAATATATAACAGTTCTAGATAATATTATAATCCAAATAATGATCAATTCTAATAACACGAAAAATGTATATCTACATCACAAAACACGTCTGCAGACTTACAACAGGAATACAACAAGTGTAAATAACTCTAAAAATCGGGATGAATCGGAATGCTAACTTCTTTCGTTATGTACACCGTATATTGCGACTGTACAGCGCAACAGACCCTATGTAACATTGTTTTTCTCAGGTCGATGTTGTTGGAGATGCATTGTAAGAATGCTATCATTCTAAATGCTTGTATTTGTAGTCCTTGGAATGCTATCACCGAGGGGTTACGGCTATAAGTTTAATGCCTTAATGAAGTTCAACGGAACAATTATTTTATCAACTGGCAATAATACAAACAATACTTACTCGCCGTTGTCAAATAATATCAACACTCCAGATCGATTAAAGCTCCGTTACTGAAGCAACAACGCATAGAAGTCCATGTTCAAAATTATTTTTCAAGACAACAGTTTCTAAAGCGATTTCCAGTAAGTTATTATCCTATATTTTTTTTAAATACCTTCTTCTCTACTAACTCTATATCAACAAATAGTTTCTTAAATGTTTCAGGAGTTGGTACATCACTATATATTTCATTCAGGGTTTTTAGGCTCATCGAGACCATTGAGCAGTTTTACGAGGCATTCTCTAATTGCTTTCTCGTTACAAACAGCACAATATAGGTATAAAATTGCATCACTACGCATCTTCTCTATCTTTAAATAAGATTGCACCTATTTCAGCGAGTTTAATTTTGACGTTTTTAGAGTCGTTCTCGGCGGTTTTACGTATCCAGTTAAACAATGATATATGTTTATAACAAATGTATTAAACGTTTGATCTTTAATCTCATCATTCTCATCCAAGGAAGGAAAATTATCCAAAATAGAGGGTAAGCCGTCTTACCTAACATCCTAGTGATAATATGCACTTTGACATTGCTGAATTTTAGCTGGCGAAATTGATTCTGAAACAGGAGTACATTTCGGTCGACCTCAATTAGGTTCCTAAATGCGGATACATCGTCTTACGTGGAAAATGTTGACGTTTATATGCCAAGGGATTTACCCTGCGGAAGCCAAATTTGATCGTTCTTAGATATCCACGGCAGAACGTATCAATTACAGGAAATTTAATTGCGGAAAAAAATAGCCAGTGACTAATTGACATCCCACTGTAAATTTATGTAAAGCAGCCACATGATTGGCTTATCCCGTAATCTCATCAAGAGCTCGCAATGGCTTCCAGTCGACAGATAGGCGGAACCTTCGCGGCTTGTGTAGGTAGTGTTGATATGCACATAATTTTGTGTATCTGGGCATTTGTGCTTCATTTGACGTAATTGATAAATTATCGAGGGCGGAGCCAGACCATATTAAACAAAATAAATAACTTCGTGTGGGTCAATCGATTATACAACCCAGTGAGTACCAGAACGTTTACTGGAGTATAAGCTGATTATTCCCGTCTCACGTGTATGTGACGCAGTTGGCAATTCATCGTGCATAAAACACCCTTAAAACAGATGATTTGTTTCTTGTGCGTCGTATCATGTACTTCGAAATTCGATTGGGTTAGTTTTTTTTATATTTTCGCTATTATCAGTTCCTCACCAACTTGTTTCCACTTGGTGTTCATCGCAGACCACGGCCTCTTTTTTGTCAGCTCAGACAACTAGCGATCTTTGGAGCTATCTTTCTCTAGGGAGTTCTGTTTCCCGTGGTTTTTTCTGTTCTATTCTGACAGCTCCTTCAGCGGAACCTAACAGGGCTGGTTTTTCAACAGCTAGTGATCTTTCGTTCGGTGTGCGATAGTTTGCTTGCTCCGCCGTACAACTGTTAATTTTGGTGTTGCTTCACAGTTGTCTTCTGGCGGCCGGTCGTAATTTTTTATTTTGACTTTGACTCAGTATAACATCCACGTGGTTGAATGTGTTATTGGTCATGCTTATTTGGTTATAGGATCAATTGGTACGACAATTTTATCGATAAGCGCTTGCGTTCCAGTGCTAGAACAGCGAGCTACCTCAACAGGTTTCCCACGGGAGCGTCAACAATATTCATTCTACCACCCACCCCTTCAATAAACACTGTTTTGCCCGACAGTGTCACAACAATACATATTTTCGCGACAACGGTACATTGTAATGCTCCCGGGCGAGCTCAAAACTGCTTATTATAAACGGACTGTTTGGAAAAAAAAGATCCAGGTCTTACAGAAGAAAAGTAATAAATTGAGTACGGCGTTATGAAGTCTTTCTGAGATATATTATGTCCTGTGTCATCATCATGATCTCTCCCCATGAATTACATATGTATGTGATATGCTCGTACGACATGGTACAGCTGAAATCTATGAGGACCTCTACTGATGGTTATTGATGGCTGTTTAGTATCAGCGAAACTTCGAACACGTTCAGGTGATTAAACGCCATTGGGTATCTTGAATTGTTATATAGGGCTCAGCAACCAATTTTAAGATTCGATCTGCCACGTAATACGACCTACTGCTGGACCTTGAACCACATCTATCAGGTACTCTACTGGATCGAGCTATCTTGCTACTTAATTTTATTTTAAAATCTTTTAATCGCGGCGGCTATAAATAGCCCGCTAATAAAAACAAAACAAATATAAAAACAACAAAGAAAGAAACACACAAACAAAAACTAGATCATCTAAAAATACGCAGCAACCCCGGACATAATAGTAAATTCACGCCTGTATGAGTATCGAGTTTATTACGGGCAAGGGCTTGGTGCTGTTGTCCAGGGTTTATTTAGCAGACATGCCCCAGTGTCTCACGAATATGGAATTCTTTAGTCAAAATTATCGACGAGAAGGTTATTGTGGTAATAAAAGATAACGCGGAAACTTCTTGCTGGAGTCAATTGGTCATCTTGATATTTTCCAGTTGACCAGGAACTTCCCTACCATAAAAGACATATTATCTAAATTAGTTTCACGAGTACAACGAACTCTTCGCTGGGAACGCAAAATGTCATGTGGTTGACAACGATAAACATGCCTCCATTTGTTGCCACTACGAAGTACGGAGAAAATGCCTGCCATGGGTGGGAAAAATAAAAAATGCCGCCCCAGCAGAACGATTAAGTGATTTGGTCAACAACAAAAAATATGTTCAGACAGTAAATTGGTCAACATAACCGCGAATCTTTTTGCAGCCAGCTTGCTTGGGGCGTTAAATACCAATCGATCATAATGCTTTTAAAAATATAAAATGTTCATATTCCGCATTCGACATGGACGTAACCAATATTTAAAGATTAGTCTGTGCGCGGTTATCAGTTTTATTATTATGATTATTCTTATGATACCTGTGTGTCAAACAAACGGACATAATAAAATTACAGGTTTAGGATATCGGCATGTATATTTTGCCCCTGAAGCGTTTATTGAAGTCGATGAAACTCTCGATATACGGATGATAATCCATATGTCGATGGGGAACGTGGTGGCTTTGCTATCAACGGAATAATGACTCTTTTATAACAACACCCAGTACATCATACGCATCAATAAAATCGAAGCATGCCCTACAATATTGTCGTGGCAACAACAACTATAATTGGACTCGCATGAAACTCTGATGATTATTCTCGTAGCGCTGGGCCCTATGTGATGTTCACAAAGGATACCGTAAAAGATTCTGACCATAGACCACATCTCAAAGTATAAGCAGCACGAGGCACAGTTGTTGATCCACAATGAACTGAAATTATATCTCGACCTGCAGCTGCTTTTACTGTTCTACAGGACGCTAATCCCATCTTCAGTCTGGGATTCATTACACGTAGGTCACAAATTAACTCTCAGGGCCAATTTATTTGTGTAATTCTACTGTCACCTTTTGGATTTTGCGGAGGTGTCAGAACATATTGGGGGGGGGGGTAAACACGGTAGTATTGACGACGATATCATTTGAAAAGATGAAAGCGCAAATGCAGGAGAAACCACAGTTATACACAGACAGGTTACACTGAAAAATTGTTCGCTGTGAGTGCCCACGCTGACATTGTCGCTCGCATAAGTAGGACGGCTGGTTAGTTTTATACACGGCAGCAAATACATGATGTCCTGGCGTGGGAACTGTTACCGACACGCAAACATCCAACAAGAGCTTCTAACCGATTAACTGTGGCATGTAACTCTGTTGTCACTGCTATATCATTATCGGGACACACTCACAATAAAACTCGGTGATATTCCTGCAGCAGACTCACATGCTGTTTGATTCACCATGCTACATAGTGGAACTTGAAGCAGTGTGTACATGGGGAGAATTTCATCTCTCATAATAGCTTCCAGTCAGTATCATCCATAGTGTCATCCTTTTTCCAAGTAAACGCCTGATAAAACTATTTGTTCCAATCTTAATCGGATTTAATGGCTTTTTCCTGGTAATAAAAGCTGACTTTTGCTGGCAAATTCGTTTCTGTCAAATGTTCATGTGTTTTGAAGAATTTTCTGGCAGTCGTACTCTTAAAAATGTTGTGATTTTGTTGTCAAGTCTGATATATAGTCTTGTGATTCCCCGCTTGCTTCATCGTGTGCGTCCCTTGCTAATTCCACAATAGTTCCTCTGATGTGACCTCGTATGTTTACTACTTCAAGGGCTTCTAGGGTTAGTTCTAAAATGTTTGCTATGGCGCCAGCAGTTTTATCGCCAGTTCCGTGGATGTCGCCGGGAACACACTCTAGAGTTTGATTGTCATGTTGCTGTGGAAATTCTCTTAAGACGGCTTAAGTGACGGGGCAAAAGTTTGTTTGAATCAGCGGTGAGATCCTCACGAACTCATTAACGAGATTTTAATTGTTGTTTGACTTCGTCAGGCTCTATTAAATAACGATGTAGCTGCACCAAGAACTCGTTTGTTAATCGTTCTGTTCCACTCATCTCAGATATTTACTGAGTCTTGAACTCAGACATTTATGCAATAACTGAAAACATTTTATAAATGCTAATCCGGTTTCAAACCGGCGATGACATCGATAAGGTAATATAGCAATGTCGGTTGTTTGTGCATGTGAAAATAACGCTTGCAACAAATTATAAAATACATATCGCCGAACACCATGTGGCATGAATATTGCTCAACGTGTGTGAGTCTGCGCATATCGTTGTGTCAGATAGATAACGTCGGTGTTCTTGTTCTATCGCGAGAAATAATTTTGCGGAATTAGAATGTCGCTACAGCCTGGCATCGTCTTAAATAACCAGGTAGTTAATATTCCCACCGATGTCCTACATTTGATGGCGCTTCATCAACGTCGCTTATAAATTCAACAATGTTTTCGGGCGACATTGTTTCCTTAGCCGCCTCGTTGTAGTTTCGCTGCAGGTTAGATCAGTGCTGATTGCCTGCTTTTTGCGTGACCGGATCCAGTTTGTCCAATTTAAGCATTATCATAACAAGGTTAAGTAACAACTGATTCTTACTAGACCCAGACGTATCGCGTGACTACTATTTGGCAAGGTCACATGATGTTTGACAGGTGTTTGTTTGTTTATTTTCTGGGGCCTGTCACCCAAAATTAAACTATCCAGAATGCATTGTCGAACGTGGTCAATTTAGTGGAATAGTAGTATTCAAACGAGTCATTTGATATTGTCTGTGATGTAGGGACTACACTGACACACTAAGACATATGCAAGTTGGGGCTCCAAAACATATAAATTAGTGTAAAGTAAAATTATAATAGGCGATATATCGTCTCAACGATTCTATCGCCGCCGTTGGTAAAATACCCAGGAGAAAATCATGTGTCCGGGTATATAAACTGTGGTCCCGGGACCCGTCTGGATATTCGATTTTCTACCGGTGTTTGTCTGAGACTCGGCGAGACTCCAGTCAACGAGATAAATCGTCTAGACCTCGCGTACAGGAACGTCGACACGATTCATTTTACTAGTTCTCCCTGGAGCTAGTGCATTGTGATTAGGCTCATTTATCACATAGTTTTCATACACAACTGAGGTGACCGAATATACGTTGTTGTAATAGATGTCGTCGATGACCTTCAGCAATTCACGTGGCGACCGAGACATCAGCATATTACCGACTGACCACGGTTACATTCTGCGCGTATTCGATCAAATTTGTCTCTAAATATCCATTCCTCGTTGACGCCTGTAACAAATTTAATCCTAAGATAAAAGTATGTTGGTGGGGTGTTAGCAAATCAATAATACTACGAACCCTGCGTATTGGTCATACGAACGTCGTAGATTTGACGTGACCTCTCCTGTTTAATTTACCACAATGAAAATCCATAAGCTGTACCTTAAACACCAAACTCTTATTTTGCTTCAAGAAATATTGATGCATCTCTTTGAACTCCTTTTGTATTTCTTTTAAGCGGGTGAGCTGACCCACTTTTAGGAGTTGTCTTGTCAATATCAAACAGCGGTTCACGGAGCTAGGAGGGATCCATTTCGTTACAAGACAGGAATTCTTTTTCAGTGTAAAATGTGTTGATTTCCTGATAACAAAGAATTATTCCCAGGGGTGCCTAAAGATGATTGAGATGAATTTCAGCAAGCTGGTGATATTTGTTTTGTTTGTTTTGTGCCCACCTAGCTCGTGACTGACGACTTGATATATATGTGTGTGTGTGTGTGTGTGTGTGTTGATATCTCGAACAGGATTTCTAACCGCCCAGTTTATTGTCCGCATGCAGTTCGGATGGTTCGTACCAGAGTTTTCATATCCGCTCTCGACCATCATGGGAGCAACACAGTCGTGTTTTCCCTTACACTGGTGTGGTATATTTCGCATGGAACAGGTCTGCCGCCCTTTTATCGCAAGATCGGCATGTATCTCATAGTATTCGCAAACACACTGCTGGCCACAGTAAGTAGTCTTCGCCATGTGAAGCCATTTGCGTTGATTCTTACTAGTCGTATGTATTCTAATATAATGTTTCTGATTAATTTCAGCGTGCGGCAACGGCTATGATGAGCAGTGTGGACTGGGGACAGACATCGAGAAAAATCTTGCTTTCTTTGGTTGTATTTTCGAGAGCCTAATGGGGTTTATTTCTTTCTCAGTAATAACAATATTAAAAACTCTTTACATGCTTTTCTTGAACAGACCAAGCTTAGGTTATCAATTAATAGATTTCGTACATATATTTGTATTGCATACTCACACCCCGGATAGAAAGATAAATAACCCTGAAAATAATTATAAAATCTTGGCAAATAATGAAGGTTTTAAATATGCATTGTGATTATTTTAAATGGAATTGTTCGAAGTACTTATGTCAGTTTGTTATCACGTTTAATGAAAGTTAAAGCTATAAAGTTTTGTTACTTATGTCCGGCCTAGCAAAATGAATATAGCCCAAGTAGAGTTGTCTCCCATGAATCACAGAACATGCATATTATAATGACATCAGATAAAGTTTATCCACCTACATGAAGATATCCCATTCTCATACGTAAATAAACTCATGACATTTAACGAATACTTAAAACCAGTCATAGATTTATTCATAAATCTATTCAAAAATATATTTTAGACATTTTTTGGTTTAAATGGAGACATCATCCATTTATAACTGACTTATCCTATTCCCAAGACAAGGGTCTTATATACTGACCCATTATCACACTTTTAAAACAAACTAAAGCCAATACAGTATTTGAAGGATCATTTTTGTCCTCAGTGACCCACTATTAGTAAAGTTTGACTCCATTTATTTCGGAAGCATTTTGGCTGTAGACCAATGTTATATAAACATTGTAGATAAAAACTGAGGAAAATGTACACATACCGTTACGACGAACCATATTCTTGTAGGTTACTTGGTGTAAGTTCAGTCTCAAGGTTTTCGTCCAGCCTAAATTCTTATTCTCTCTTAATCCAGAATTCTGTGTATTGTGTCGCTTTTGAGGAATGCATGAAATAAGCGTGGGGAACGGAAAACAGAAACCTTTGCGATGGAATTGTGTACCATATTGAATTCATTCAGAAAACAGGGACATGTTGTTGTTGTTGTTGTAGGGTTTAACGCCATTTTTCAGCACGCGATAGGCTATACATGGCGGCCAGTATTAATGGTGGAGGAAGAAACCGGGAAATCCCCGGAAAGAACCACCGACCCTCGAGAAGCTACTGGCAAGCTTTCTCACATATCCACATTGGCCGAATCCGAGACTCGAACCCACGCAGACAGAGGTGAGATGGCAGTGATCCGTAACGGTGAGCGCTTTAGACCACTCGGCCACTCGGGGCCCCAAAACAGGGACAATGATCAATGATCAATGAGTGGAAATTTTCATCATTGTTATAGAATTACCAGCGCACAGTTAAAAGAGGTTGTATATATGCGTATTATTGCGCAAAGGTCTGATCACAGTTTGATATACCATAGTATTGTTATATCATATTAATTTCTATCAACACAATGATTAAATTGCAATATATAGCAATGGTCATATTTTCGTCAATTTAGGCAGCTTGATAGGAACTATATGTGTACTGTGCATGGGTTTAGATAGTAATTGCTTTTGAAGTAAAACAATGAATAATGCAATCTAAAGCAGGTATTCTGTCATAAATAATATGAATTGCATCATTTTATTCCTAGAAGTCATGGATGATGCAAACATAACTAAGCTTACATCACTCTGCTGAATAAATTGCCCTATATCAGCTCTAGAAATCACACAGTGTCGTGCTCTCTTATTTGTCAATGTTTGATTTTGCAAAGGGATACATTTATGTTTAGCAAGAGTGATCAGAGATGCCTCGTACTTGAGTGAGCAATGCAGATAACTTCTGCTATGTTTGTGGTGAAATGACTTTTGCATCACAAAAGCGCAGTATAATCACTATGGTCAAGAAAGCCTATTACCTTTATTTTGGCTGCAAAATTGGAGATTAGGTCAAGAGATGGGCCACACACATATGCTGCAACACTTGTGCAACAATTATTCGCACGTGGTTGACCATGAAAATAAAATATATGCCTGTTGCAGTGCCAATGACTTGGAGAGAGACAACTGATCATATCATCAATTGTTACGTCTGCATGATGCCTCCAGCTGGGAAATGTGTATCAAAGAAGAAAACGTGGACTGTGCATTATCCAAACATTCCATCAGCTATACGCCCAGTATCCCACGGAGACGAACTGCCTTTTCCTGATGCACAATAATCATTCTAGCTTGACTCAGACGAGGAAGAGGATGAAATTATAAAAGGGTTTTCATGTTCCATTACCATCACAGGGATCTTTTACCATTCCTCTTCTTGGAACTTGATCTTGTAGCCCTCAACAGCATCGATTGTGTGATGGCAGCCAATATATCGTTCATGATCCAGATGAATGAAAACTGCTCATTGATTCGTCGAAGACGAGTCTTAGATCGTTTTGATTCATAATGGCAATGTTTTGCCATCGGTTCCAGTTGATCATGCAGTCCATATGCAGGGAACCTATGAAAATATGAAACAACGTTTGAGGTGCATAAACTATGGCCAACATCAGTGGCAGCTTTGTGGTGGTTTGTAGGTTCTTGGTCTCTTGCTTCGTAGACAGCCTGCTTACACAATGTACTGCTGTTTTCTCTGTGAATGGGATAGTCGTGCAAGAGATTCCCACTAGAGAAGAGAAATTGGCCACTCCTACAGTCACTGGAGCTTGGAAAGAAAAGTGTTAAGCATCCACTACTTGCTGAATCAAGGACGATTTTGTTACCACACTTGCACATCAAGCTGGGTCTGATGAAGAATTTGTCAAGGCCATGGACAAATCACAAGCAGCTTTGAAGTGCCTCCGTGGACAATTTCCAAGGTCAAGTGAAGCTAAGATAAAGGAAGATGTCTTTGTTGGTCCTCAGATTCGTGAACTTCTTCAAGATGATGCATTTGACTGTGCACTACGTGGCAAGGAAAAGACGACATGGAAAGCCTTCCAGTTAGTGCCAACTGATGGTCTCGGAAACAAACAAGCAGTCAACTACAGGGAGATGGTGGAAACCTCCTCAAGGCATACAAAAGCCTTGGTTGCAACATGTCGCTAATGATGCATTTTGTGCATTCTCGTCTAGATTTTGTTTCACCGACCTAAGAAGCAGTGAGCGACGAGCAACGCCAGCGATTTCACCAGCACACTGCAACAATGGAGAAACGCTATCAGGGCAAACGGAGCCCATCAATGCCTGCAGACGTTTGCTGGACAGTGACAAGAGATGCTCCATTTTATGAATGTAATAGACAAGCCAAGATGTGCCGAGTATATACTGAACAAGGATTAAGCTATGTACTCATATATACATAATAGTTCTTTGCCTTTTGTTTCATAATAACTTTCATTTATATAACCCTTTTGCTGTTTTTATAGTCTTATATAAACAAAACGGGTGAAATATTATCATGTAAAGCAACCATAAACACATGAAACAACCTAGGCTAACAATTTGTGATTAAACCTCTACTATCTACACAATATATATGGACGTAAAGACGAAAACCTTAATTATCTTAGAAACAGACGCCAATCAGTTGTTTTAATTGTCACATTTGAATTCAGCACATCAAAATCCTTAATAAATAGCACATGTTAATTCTGAAGCAGACAACTTCTAAACAAAATTGTACAAATTTGCTATAGACTGTCGATATGATACGGTAGATTTATTGGTTACAATGCACACATACTGTACTGTATTCAATGCTTTTCTTGTTGTTGTTTCTTAAGCTTACGAAAATGTTGAAAAATCAATTATTGATTAAATATGAAAACGCCCAAAGGCCGCCCCCGCCCCCCCCCCCCACTTCTCTCTCTCTCTCTCTCCCTCTCTCTCTCTCTCTCTCTCTCTCTCTCTCTCTCTCTGTACCATCGTAGCAAAATACGGGCTAAAATCCATGAAAAGACGAGCGTAGAGGATTTTCACTTGTGTCATGCGACGATATCTCTGGACCTATGATGGTAAAAGTTAAGTCAAACAGACCAAAGGAATAGACAGACAGACAGAAAGACAGTCAAATAATGTTATAGTGCGTAGTAATGTTAATTAAAGCACACTAACGACTTGGATAAACTGTGAACATGTTAAATATTTTGAATACCACTTGTAGGTTCGTCAGTTCGCTTAGTTCATACACCACACTTATTTCCATGCGCCGGTACGTAATTCGCTGAGCGTTCAGTGCTTGTAGTGCTCTAATATCGTCATTAAAAAGCATCTTTCTTGTTTGAATCACGAGTGTTTCATACATTGATTTAATCAAGGTGAATAACAGTATAAACTTAAAGACAACAATAAACTTATTCAAAGGTGATTGTGAAACGCCACAAAAGGCATAGAAGTACAATTTGTAACGGACACACTCGGAAGGGATGTGATGAGTTTCATTCACTCAGTCAATACACAGTTGCCTGTAGTCAATATTAACTTGGTTCAAAGGGCAAATGTGTACTCGTATGTGATACAAATAAAATATATTGATAGTATGTACAGTGTGTCAATAATATACCACTCGTTGTATCAAGGTTTAAATAAAAGGAAACTCGGCAAGCCTCGTTTCCTTTTAATGAAAAATGTATACATGTTGTGGTATATCAATGACACAGCGAACATACATACATACATACATGCATACATACATGCATGCATGCATGCATACATACATACATACATACATACATACATACGATGTTGTATGTTACCAGTCTACCCGATAATTGTGTTAATCTCAGCCAATCAGAACGTCGCTTACCTCTTCCAGTCAGAGGATCAAACAGATTAAGACTTATTTATTTGGACAACCAAGTTACCCAGATATGGACTGTCAGCTTTCCTCATGATCCTTAGATATTCTGGAAAGGTGCATTATGCGTCGAAAACTGTATATTCTGAGTACAATAGTATCCATTGTACACATGTGCATCACTTCACTAAATTGCCCATTAAGAGACCTCTATAGATTTCTGAAGGGTGTAATTAGGTTCCTGCGTTATATCTAAATAAGACCCAAGACGATTTTGCGGACATAGAGAAGACTTTAAGTGGTATTTCCCATCAGCTGATGACTAAAACGTAATTTATCTCAGCCCAGCAAAACTGGGAAGGATATAGCTTTTTGCATGATGTTCTGTTTGATTTTACTTTGCATGATTCAAAGTTAATATGTTCGTAGAATTGTGCTTGCGTTTGTTCGTTCCGGTATTTTTTATTCCATATATCAGACTTAAATTATTAAAAACATTACATTTGAACACAACTTTAAAACCCCTTACCGTTATGCCAAGACCTGGTCATAAAGCAGTTAATTGGGTGCTGGACTTCTCAACAGTTATTTGTACGTAGAAATGTTATGCCACAATGAAAATAAAATAACTACAGTGCTGGACTACTCAACAGTTATTGTTAGGCGTACATGTTCTGCCACGATCCCTACACAATAATTACAGCATTGTGATAATGATATCAAACATTACTGATGTGAATGCACTGTACCTCATGCCTTAATTAGAGGTTATTTCACTTAGCTAATTGTCTCAAAATACAGATAATATGCAACACCTGTAGCAATTACCAAGCAAGATATCACTAATTATATCAATATAACCAACCGCAGTCAGGCACGGCGTTACATACTGCGCCAATGTTTGTTGTTTCAAGTTTTGAATTACCATTAAAATGCGCACTTGACTGATATGTTAATGCTTTGAATCAGGATCTTACAGGATGATACCTATTTAAAACATTAATATCTTCAGAGAGTGTTATACAATCAACACTTATCCTGCAAGAGGTCTATAAGGTTAGGAACATTATCAAACATTATTGTTTTTTACATAGTATTCCTTACTTGAAAAAAATGAGGATAGACGTTTGTGAAGAAATTTGGGGAGAGGGCGTGGAGGGGAGGTACAGTGGGTGGCGTAAGTATAAGAGAAAGAATACAAGCTGAGATATATGGCGAGATATCTAAGTTTTTCCAGTTATTAAATAGTTCACCGAAACCTGCACCGCACCCTCTGCCACTCTTTACTTCTAAAGGAAGTACTTGGAAATCATTATCGAATGAATACGTTTTTTACCATCATGCTTGCTTGTAAGTTAAGTCCCACTAAAAACTGCACTGATCCGGATCAGTCATCGGATAATGCGCCGGCAGTTCCGGGTCTACGTTGTTAGCAGTTGGACTCGACTTATGAGCGAGTATATTCGGTATGTAGATATTAATGAGAGCGGAATAACTGTCAAGCCCCTTACAATTTATAAATACGTATGCAAACTGCAGCTCTATTGCTCTATGGATTCACAAGAAGAAACATAGATTGATGTATCAATAATCATAAACATTATACGAACCCCCTTCCACCAATCGCATACCATGGCATATTACCTCGAAATATTAAAATAAATGAAAATTAAAATCAGTGAAGTATTTGTTCCTCTCTACCTTAACCTCTCAGTGTCATAATTGAAGCAGATACAATATTGATTAGATTTTTGTTTTCTAACTGATGACAGAAGGCGGAGGTGGATAATCTTTCCTAGAATATAAAAAATGAAGACTGATTGGTAAATAAAGATTATGCAAACTCTTATACACATTGGCACATGGCGGTCTTCCCTTAAAATGAAGACTGATTGGTAAATGAAGATTATACAAACTCTTATACACACTGGCGCATGTCGATCTTACCCTGCGATTAGGATAAATATGGTCTTCATCCTAATAATGACAAGTTCAGTGACTACTGATACTTAAACCTGCAATAATTAAAGAGAGGATCGATCGATGTCAAGTAACTAGCCACTGCTGGAAAATCTCGCTCAATTGAAAAATGTTATGATTTTGCGTTTTAACTAGAAGTACCAGATACAGAATCACTAATACTTGTTTTGAAATAAAGCAAAGTAAGCACTTACTTTCCAATGATGCCGTACTAGAAATAAGAAAAATCACAATCAGACACCATGTTCCCATCTCAGCTCGGTGACTTTGTGTCCGCACGCTGCACTAGTGCTCTTATTGTTTTCTTCTCTTCCTTTTATGGCAGGGTCTAATTCCGGGAATCATACATGCCCTATTGAAAGAGCCATCTTCTGCAAATTCGTGTTAGTTTGATTTTTTTTGTGTGGTCTTTTAAATCTTCATGATGTAAGTTATTATCAACTTCATGGCGTGTGCAAGTTATTATCTGATCTGCACTGACCCCACTTGGTTTCAGACAAGATACAGCAAACAACGCACACAAAACGTAGATAATAAATGACGATGGAATGCGGAGCAGCTAATGTTGTTCTGTTTGCTCTTAGTGTTTCGGTACAGAAATGTAATGATGATGATAATAATAATAATAATAATAATAATAATTACGACGACTCAATTGAGGGCTTAATCTTTCTTTAAAAATCTCAGAGCTCTTTATAACGTCAAGTTAATGCACAAGGGCATAAGAACAGGTTGCATACTGACAAGATACAACACATGAAAATATCTCACAAACACTACAGAAACAAAATGAATTATTACACACAAGATGTGAAATATAAATGAGCTTAATTTATAACCTAAAACAAAAAATATGTTTATCAGTGAAGTATTTCAGACCAGATGCATTTAACGAAATGTAATAGAAAGAGATTTTGTATTTACATTTTCTGCGAACAGGTAGCCAGTTGAGTTTGTGAAGAAGTAGTGCAGTGTGGTCAGTTCTTTATGCTCAAAGAATGTTCCTAGCTGCAGTGTTTTGGACCTTTGGAAGTTTCTGCAAAAGACACAGTGGCAGACCAGAAAGAAAAAGTGTTACAAGGGTCAAGTCTAGAGAGTACGAATGAACGCGCAAGGGTTTTGTGGCACTAACTGTCAGAAGATTGCAAAATAGTGTTGATTTTCTATTCTTATTTAGTTCGTTTCTACATTTTAGCTTAAGACCTTTCAATCAACATTTTGTTAGCAAGAGTAACCAAATGATATAGACACTTGTAATTAAAAAAGCATCTTATTTTAACAGCAACACGAGTACCACCACCTGTACATGGTCTCTAATGATATCGAAGAGACATCGATCTCGCGAGACCTGAACGGTAGATCATAACCCAGTGCCCTTCAGTTATCCAAGATGATACAAACACTCTAGAACTCGATAAAAATACCATGATCAAGTTACAAAACTGAAGATGTATTTAGTATATATCCTAAATAATAATTGTATGATAAATTTATGTTTTTTTGTTGCCATTTTATTTTACTTTTTTCCATTCATCTCTCTTTTCACGCGACCGTTATGTGCCATCATCCATGGGAGAAAACTAAATGTGAATCCGGTGCGAATTTTATAAAGGTTTCAGATCCGACTTGGGGGGGAAATTAGACTTTTTTATATGTTGTATAAAGATGGGTATGTAAGAGAAATGCGTACATGAGGGTACATTTGCAGATTAGATTTTGTTCTCTTTGACATTTAATTGATTGTTGCTTTCCCGTCAGGAGGCGGGGACAGTTTTTAGACTTTGAAAGTGATTGATCTAAGCAATTAAAATTTAATCGGCTTGTTTAGATGCAGGTGTACATGAACTGATTGGCTTTAACCCCACTTAATCATTTTATTATCAGTCTTTAAGATTTATGGAACTCAAAACCTTTAAAGTTGAAATCTTACTACCACAAATGTAGCTTTGCCTGTATGAATCAAGTTTTGAATGCCAATTTTTAATCATGTATGGATGATCAGATCGGATTCTTGTAGGTAAAATGAATTTGCAAGTCTTATTAGTTTGTGGATTTTTTTAGATCATCGGAACTTCGGTTTTTGGGATTGCTGGATAGGCATATGCAGTTTTACATTGGGACTTCGATTTTTGGGATTGCTGGATAGGCATATGCAGTTTTACATTGGGACTTCGATTTTTGGGATTAATGGATAGGCATATGCAGTTTTACATTGGGACTTCGATTGATGGGATTGCTGGATAGGCATATGCAGTTTTACATTGGGACTTCGATTTTTGGGATTGCTGGATAGGCATATGCAGTTTTACATTGGGACTTCGATTGTTGGGATTGCTGGATAGGCATATGCAGTTTTACATTGGGACTTCGATTGTTGGGATTGCTGGATAGGCATATGCAGTTTTACATTGGGACTTCGATTGTTGGGATTGCTGGATAGGCATATGCAGTTTTACATTGGGACTTCGATTTTTGGGATTGCTGGATAGGCATATGCAGTTTTACATACTGGGTTGATAAGGATGGGAAATTTGTATGGTTTCCACTAAATACACTTTTTAGCGAAACGTAGTAGTATTAGGAGTAGTAGCAGCAGCAGGAGAAGTTGTAGCATTATTAGTATTATTATTATTAGTAGTAGTAGCTGTTTTAACGTATATTTCTTTTTTCTGACACTTCTAAGACAGCTGTGCGCCAATTTCATATACACTGGAGAGTAACCGATTTTCATTCTTTTACTTTTCACAATATGATTTAAGCTTTAATCCAAATTAAAATATTCTCTCTCTCTCTCTCTCTCTCTCTCTCTCTCTCTCTCTCTCTCTCTCTGCTTTATCTCTCTGCTTTAAGAGTCATGACATGCAAATGAACCAGTAATGTACAAATTAATCTTATATGAACATATAAGTAATTTTCCAGAGAAATTAGTTTTTCATTACCTGTAGTAAATTGAAAGAGACAGTTTGTCCTAGTTTGGGGGTTACTATT